>JAYESA010000013.1:38365959-38728459 GCA_036927795.1 Iris macrosiphon | reverse complement strand
CACGTCGGAGAAATCCTCAGGAACACCAGATCACCAACCTAGCACAAACATGGTCTCAGCCCTTAATCTAAAACAAGCAATCACAAGCAAACACAAGAACAAAATCTAAATTCTAAGCTATACCTCAAACTCCAAAGGTCTTCGGTGGCTATCGGCCCAATGCCGCTGCCTGTCCTGCGCCACCCGAAGTCTAACTCTAATAATCTTGACCTTCTCTGCCGCATCTACCACCATCTCCGGGCCAAGCAAAGCTCTCTGGCCTACATCATCCCATAATAACGGAGTTCGATACCTCCGTCCGTACAATGCCTCGAATGGTGATATCTCGATACTTGCTTGGTAGTTGTTATTGTAAGCAAACTCTACCAAGAGCAAGTGATCCTCCCAAGAGCCTCTGAAATCCAGAACACAAGTGCGAAGCATGTCCTCGAGGGTCTGAATGGTCCTCTCTTACTGACCGTCTGTCTGAGGGTGATATGTAGTACTAAACTTGAGCTAGGTGCCCAAGCTAGCCTGTAGACTCCTCCAGAAATGCAAAGTAAAGTGACTATCCTGGTCTGATACTATGCTCACAGGAACTGTATGCAGTCTGACTATCTGGCGTACATACATCTCTGCTAGTCTCTCCATAGATGTACCCACTTTGAATGGTAAAAAGTGGGCCAATTTGGTCAACCTGTCTACGATGACCTAAATCGCATCCTTCCCTCCTGGAGAATGGGGAGGCCCAGAAACAAAATCTATGGTCACATGCTCCCATTTCCACTTCGGAATGGGTAACGGCTGGAGCAACCCTCCTGGCCTCTGTCTCTCTGCCTTCACCTACTGGCACACTAAGCATCGGGATACGAAGCGCGCTACCTCCCGCTTCATCCCGTACTACCATACATGCTCTCTCACATCTCTATACATCTTGTTGGCACCTGGATGCATAGAGTACTGGGATCGATGTGCCTCCTGAAGAACCTTCTCGCGCAATGACCCACTCGGCACATACAACCTGGTACCATGCCGCAATGAACTATCATCAGCAATGGTGAAATTATCTGATAATCCAATCTGAACCTGCGCCCTGATGCTCCTCAGGGACTCATCCTCAAACTGTGTAGCCCTGATCCGATCTATCAACTCTGACTAAATCTGCAGTCCCCATATCTACATCTCAACTCTAGGCACTATCACCTCAATGTCCAAGCTCTCTAGATCTGCCAGAAGATAAGGATCTGTAGTCAGGCACATAGCTACCGGATACCTGCTCAGCGCATCTGTAACTACGTTCGCCTTCCCTAGATGGTACTGCAATAATATGTCGAAGTCTTTCATCAACTCCAACCATCTCCTCTTCCTCATGTTCATCTCTTTTTGGGTAAACGCATACTTCAAGCTCTTGTGGTCCGTGAAGATCTCCACACTCTCTCCGTATAAATAGTGTTTCCACAACTTCAGAGCAAAGATGACCCCTGCCAACTCCAAATCGTGGGTAGGGTAGTTCTTTTCATGATGACATAATTGCTTGGAAGCATAGGCAATCACCCTCCCATTCTGCTGTAATACACAACCCAGTCCCTTCCCCGATGTATCACTATAGATAGTGAGTCCTCCATACCCTGATGGCAACGTCAATACTGGAGCTGTCGTTAACCTCCTCTTCAGCTCATCAAAGGCGACCTGGCACTCCTCTGACCAAATAAACTCCACGTCCTTCCGGGTCAGCCTAGACAACGGCTCTGCAATCCAAGAAAAATCTTGAACAAATCTCTTGTAGTAACCTGCCAGCCCTAGAAAACTCCTGACCTCTTCTACTGAACTCGGAGCACTCCATGCCTCAACTGCTATAATCTTCCTCGGATCCACCGAGATCCCCTCTCCTGTCACCACATAACCAAAGAATTCAACCTTGTCAAGAAAGAACTCACACTTCGAAAGCTTTCCATAAAGCTTCTCCTTCCTGAGAGTCTCCAGCACTATCCTTAGATGCTCCTCATGCTCCTATGGGGTCTTCGAATACACCAAGATGTTATCTATAAACACCACCACAAACCTGTCCAGATGCTGATGGAACACCTTGTTCATCAGATTCATGAACACTGTCGGGGCATTAGTCAACCCAAACGGCATCACCATGAACTCATACTGTCCATACCTGGTCCAAAAAGCCGTCTTCGGAATATCCTCCCTCCTAACCTTCACCTGGTGGTAGCCTGTCCTCATATCAATCCTGGAAAACACCCTCGCTCCGCTCAACTGGTCAAAGAGATCATCAATACGCGGCAGCGGATACTTGTTCTTGATATTGAGGTTGTTCAGAGTCCTGTAGTCGATACACATCCGTATCGACCCATCCTTCTTCGGCACAAAAAGTATCGGAGCACCCCACGAAGAAGAACTAGATATGATAAATCCCTTGTCCTGAAGCTCATCCACCTGCTTCTTTAACTCTACCAGCTCACTGTTGTTGACTCTATAGACGTGCTGGGATATCGGCTCCGCGCCTGGCACCAAGTCTATAGAGAACTCCATATCTCTGTCCGGAGGTAACCCTGGCAACTCCTCCGGAAAGACATCCATGAACTCCGTTATCAATGGATGTGGCAACCTCTGCTCTACCACCAGGGCTCCGCAGAAGACTCCCTCGCTCTGCTCCGCTGTTCCTCTGGCAAACTCAAACTCTGGCTCTCCCGGCGGACTAAATAATACTCTGCCTCTACGACAATCTATACTAGCACAGTGCATACTCAACCAATCCATCCCGAGTACAATATCGTAGCTCGGAAGTGGCTTTACGAGTAGGCACACACTCAACTCCCGGCCTACCAAGGAAACTCTCAGGTCTCTGCAGACATCACTGACTAGGATGATACCACCCCCGGTCGTGATCTTGCAGAGTCTAGCTAAAGGTTCAGCAATAAGATGGTGTCTAACAGCAAAAGATACAGACACAAAGCTATAGGAAGCACCGAAATCAAATAAAGTAAGTGCTGGAATAGAATCAAGAAGAACAGAACCTGAGATCACATCACCAACGGGCTCGGCCTCGTCTACGGTCAGGACAAAAGCTTGCCCTTGCTGTCCCCCTCGGTGTTGCTGCTGGTGCTGGGCAAATCTCTGCTGCTGAGTCTGCAAAGGCTGTCCTCTCTGTTGTACTGCCGATGCTCTGGCTAGTCCCCTCTGAGCGGCTCCTCCGTCCTGAGCTGTACGAGCAAGTACTGAAGGGCAATCCCTCAACTGGTGATCTGCCATACCACATAACAAGCATCTGCCCAGTCTTCCTGTAAATATCCCATTCGTGCCCCGGTTTCCTATAGAAAGGGCAAGTGATGGGCTGCCTCGGACCCTGCTGTTGTCCCTGTCTCTGCTGCTAGGACGCCTGCCAAAAAGGTGCACGACCCTGACCCTGGTGCTGTTGGGTCTGCTGGAACGGCCTCTTGGCTGGACCCATACTGTTGCCTACTTTGGAAGCATCTTTACTCCTCTTGGTCTTCAGCTCCAAGTCGTCCTCAGCCCTCTGAGCATCACTCATAATCTGCTTGAAGGTTGCCTCGCGGTCACTCCTAGTCAAGGACAGAACTCTGCTGCATACTCATCCACCAGCATACTCCCCTAGACGAGTGCCTCAAACTGGCTCTCCAAAGCACTGAGAGCCACATCCGAAAAGAACTTCTCCTTGAAAAGCCTCTTAAAAGCCTCCCAAGTAAGTCCCGGTACCGCTATTCTCGTGTCAGTACGGTACCAAGTAAGGGCAAGATCGAACATCTGGCTGCCCGCTGCCTCTATCTGCATGCTGGCTGGGATTAGTGCCAGCCTGAAGATCCCCTCAATGTGCTCGATCCAGTCATCTGCGTACAGGATCCCCTCTGTACCGTGGAACTCCTTGGGCCGCATCCTCTGGAAGTCAATGATGTTGCCTGGCCTCGAATGATGTGCCTGGTCTACCTGTGGCTGGATCTGAGCCACTCTGTCTACTTCCGTCATGGCCACCTGGTGGGCACTCTCAATGCCCAATCTTATCACGTCCACCTGGCGGTGCTGCGCGTCCATCATCTCCCTGAAGAACGCAAACAACTAGGCGGTGTCTACCGGTGCAAGAGGTGGTGGAGGAGGTACCACCGGAATAACTGGGTTAGCTCTCGGATCGATAGATAGAAGAGGATCTCCGAGAGAAGCAGATGCTCCCTCAACCGCAGAAGTGGCGAGTGGAGCGGTAGTAGCTGCTTGAAGTCGAGCAGGACGAGAGGTAGCAGACCTCTCGGTGGCAGCTGCTGGAATGGTGCAGTGAGATCGTGTCTTCGGAGGCATCCTGAACACAGATCAAAAGAAGTCAATACGGTGCAAGATACGATATCATCAAAGAAGGACAGAAATATTTCAAAAGAAAATAATTTCAAAAAAATTAAAGATAGCAAAAGATCAGGAAGGGTCCTAGTTGTGATTGAGCATACTCTTTCTCAGCCTATATCCTATATCCTATCGCAGGTAGACCTAGAAACTAGACCTGCATGGGCCACCACCAAAAATGTGTCACGACCCGCACCCAAAAAATCGGGCATGAGTCGTAGGTATGTCCAGCCTACGCCGCAGAATCGACGGTAGAACGCTATCTAGGTTCGTTCTAGGTCACAACTATTTATATCTCACAATAACCTGTCAAGATAACCTTTCCAAAAGGAGGGCAACAACACAATATATATAAACTCAATCATAATATAAATAACTAGGGGAAGAGTAAAAGCACGATAAGATATCGACAAAAGAAACAAAGAACCAAAGAGAGCAAGTACAAATCCAAAATATACAGTCCAAGTCTAAGAGTCTACAATATCTCACAGCAGCAAAATAATAAATAGTAATACAGTCATCCAAAAACCAACTGGGAACAAACCCAGTAAATTAGCTATACTAGGGCGCTAGCAGCGTCTCCTCAGCTGGGACGGGCTCCTCCTCAATCTGAGGATCGCAACACTCGTCGACACCTGGCCCGTAGTAGGTCGGGCAAAAATCCTCAGGATCCTCTGAAAAATATATCCAGTCAGGACTGGAGCGAAGTAGATAACTCTGAAAGCGACTCCAAATACATGGTAAGGTGTATATGACTAGCAATAGAAAAGAATACAAGATGCACAAGAAAGTAAATATATGGTAGAACTGATAAAGTAACTGCAATATAAACTGGGGAAATAATACAAGTAGTAGAGAAGTAACCGCATGTGAGAGAATAAGAATACTAGCTAAGTGCCTTGAGCACAAGTTTGTTATGTGATCGGCTTAGGTTGCACATGATTTAATCTACGATAACTCCGTTATGCGTGAGTTGCATAACCGACATACACAAGAATACTATTTGAATTTGATCACATAACCAACTTCTACTCCCCTCCTTCCATGGCCCATCATTGCAGAGAATATTTGCTCGAAGACGTCTCTTTTTACGGCTTCTTACATACTAGAAGAGCATAATCTTCTTCTTTCTCAGTTCAGCCCAATGAATCTCAGCAGTCATCTTTGTGGTGAAGGAAGTATGGAAAGCCAAGTTTATTTGGTTGCCCTTATATAGGCAGAAGAGAACATACAAATCCCAATGACTTCTTAAATATCGCCAAAAAATTAGCCTTGAAGAATGGGTCAAAGTTGAAGCATGAAATACGCTGGGAAATTGTACGCATATTATACAGTCAAAACCCCTAAATACATAAAGTCACTCTTCGCGTAAAATAGAGCTTCAAGGCTGTTTGGTGTAAAATATGGCTTCAGAGTTGTACGCGTAAGACAGAGCTTCAAGGCTGTTTGGCGTAAAATATGGCTTCAGAGCTGTCCGCGTAAAACAGAGCTTCAGAGCTGTCCGCGTAAAGCAGAGCTTCAAGGTTGTTCGGCGTAAAAGGTTGCTATACCTTCCTGCGTAAAGTTTAAACTATGTTGTTTTTAATGCAGCGTAAAGTTGTACGAGGAACTCTTCGTATTCCTCGGATAAATTTGTCAGACAAATCAGTGAACCTGACATCTGACAAAAGTACTGTACGATGATCGAGAGGACGGCTGTAATGATGATTTTGCACAGAGACCCAGGTTGTCATTTAGTGACATATTCTTGATACAAGTCATTTTTACGCATTCAAAGAATACGCTGCCTATTCTACATTGATCGAAATGAGTTTTTACGCTCAAGATAAGACAAAATCAGACGCCACGTCAAAAGCTGTTTCCTGTACAGAGCTTGAGGCATATCTTTGTATTTAATGCATGAGATGGAGGCATATCTCTGCATTTTATGCACGAGATTTTGTTCTATTTTTTTTAAACTTTGTCATGACTGGAAAAACTAAAACTATGACCAATACGCTCACATCACCATCCTTGCATTTTACGCCAACCAAGCTATTTTTAACTATAGGAGTACGCTGTATGCTATCTCCTCGAAATACGCCAACTCGGCTATATTTGCAAAAGTATGTGATAAGGCTATTTATCCCAGAATACGCTCAAAATCTCAGTCGTGAAGGATAATTGGCTATTTTACGCTGGTTATCTATTATTCATGAAGCTTTATGCAGGGGCAGTTACCTACGTGGCTCGCATGCCATGATCTTCGAGTAGCAGTTATACGCGTTATCTTATAAAGGGACACATATCATACGCAGATTCAGAAGATTATTTGAACGTGGGTAGTAGTTATCATAACCACAGCGTAAAGAAAGTCTTCTTCTTCACAGTTTGACTTTTATGCCAATAAGACAGTTATTTGGCTTTTTACGCCAACCATCTTTACGCAGGGATAGTTACCTACGTGGCTTGCATGCCATGATCTTCGAGAAGCAGTTATACGCGTTATCATATAAAGGGACACGTGTCATACGCATATTCAGAAGACAATTGGAATGTGGGTAGCAGTTGTCATAACCGCAGCGTAAAAGATGCAATCTTCTTCACAGTTTGGTCTTTTACGCCAACAAGACAGTTACTTGGATTTTATGCCAACCTGGCAGTTATTTGATTGATCTCTATAAATAGAGACCCCTGGTCACAGGGTGAAAGGGGAGGCAAGGGGAAGACAATCAGAGATCGGAAAAAAGAGAGCAGAGCACAGAAGAGAGAGTTTTAGCTAACAACTTTGGCAACAACAATTCGATCCTACTTGCACCTTTCCTTTGACTGGCTTTTGCCTTCAGTTCAGAGAAAATTTGAAGCTTCTTCTACAGCACTTCTTCATCATCGTGTGGTCCAAGGAACAAATTGATCGACTGCATATCCGACTTCTATAGCAATACTTCCCCAAATTTATTTTATTGTACTTAACATCCTCGTATAGGATTAATTGTACTCTTTTCTCATTTGTAAACAAAAAGGTTTCGTATAAGCCTCTTCTTTGTTTATCCAAACAAAATGGCGACTCGGTTGGGGACGACTTTCTTCTCTGACGAGAAAGCAATTGCTCAACACGATGTTGTATCCATCGGATCGACGAAGAAGACTTTGGTCGTCCAGTTCGACCAATATGCCTATAAAGACATGCTCCATGCAGGGGGTAGCTCTCATTCCTCCTCTATCCAGAACAACAGGAAGCTGCGTAAAGTGTGGATGCCTAAGACGTCCTCTACCCTTCCTGCAAGCTCTCACTCACTGATAAACAATGTTGTGATAACACAGCCAACACGTCCTGTGCGTAAAAATTTATCTCCCGTCTGTGACATGGTAGACAAGACTTCTGGCAATGCCTCAGTGTCAATCCAGAAGTCTCAGACACGCCCTGTGCGTAAAACTTTGTCTCCCGTTTGTAACGTGGTAGACAAGACTTCTGGCAATGCCCCAGTGCCAATCCAGAAGTCTCAAACACGTCATGTGCGTAAAACTTTGTCTCCCATTTGTAACGTGGTAGACAAGACTTCTAGTAATACCCCAGTGCCAATCCAGAAGTCTCAGATGCGCCCTACGCGTAAACCTTCATCTTCCGTCTGTAACGTGGTAGACAAAATTTCTGACAAGGCCTCAGTGCCAATTCAGAAATTTCAAACACGCCCTGCGCATAAATTTACATCTCCCATCTATGATGAGGCAAATGTACCCTTTGATCACATCAAAGGAAAACAAGTGGCAAATCCTTCAACCTCTAAGCTTTTACGCCCACAAGAGAAGAAAGTTCCCACTTTACAGATTACGCGTGACGCTGAAGGCCGTTTGAGGACTTTCCCTGTTTTACGTGAACCTATGCAGAAATCCAAATTATGCCAGGATAGGTCTGTCCGTGTAAAGAAGACTCATTTTACGGGAAGATACGCTCCTCAGATAGATGATGGATCATATGCTACTCATATGGGTGAACTGCTGTATTCCTATGGCAGAGAAAGGGTTATGGTTCCTAATCTCCACATTCCTACTAATGTAAAAAGGTAGAATAAGCCTTATTCTTCTTCTTCTTCTGATAATCTTCCTGATTTGCGTAATTTATTGATCTAGAAACTCAAAGACAGGGGATCTCCTAATATGTCTATTACACCCCCTAGAGAACATTGTTGTAATAGTCATAAGGTTGTAATTAACTGTTGCTGTTCTAAAGCAAAACGGTCAGTTTTCGACCGGTTGAACTATTCTTTGTCACAACCAACATTTGCTTCAGTAAACATGGCTTCACATATTCCTAGAGGAAGGTCGAGTTCAAGACGTCATCCCTCCAGGACTCCAAGCCAAAGAAGATTTGACAAACTCATCGAGACTTTTGAAGAAGGTGTTTTTCGAAACACTCGCTCGAGGTCACGACAATCAGCTTCATATTCTTCAGATTCCGACACTGGGGATCGCCAGTTTTCTGAATTTGATGCTGAAAGTATAGATTCAATCTCTACAGAGATCTATACTAATCCTTCAGTGGCATCTAGAGAAATGGGAGTTTATGCTGTTGGGGACGAACATGAAGAAGTTTCCCCATCAGGAAGTACTGAACAACGCATCACTGCATTGGAAATATCACTTAAAGAGATGCATACCATGATGGAGAGTATGCACCAAATGGTGGTGACTCAACATACAGCTGCAATAGCTCAAACACCTGCTCCTCCGACTCAACTACGTGTGGGGGTAGACATACCACCAACCAATGCAAGCCAAGAGCCTGTTCAAAACCAAGAATCAGCTGCTCATCAACCTCTTAACCCGGAGAATGTATTACCTCATGTTGGAGTTATAATACATCCAATCTCTCACCTTTCTGCTATCCCTTTCCCATCTGAAGATCCAATACAAGCAGTTCGGAAATTGAAAGCCCAATTCGATGCTTTGAAATATAAAGATCAGCTCAAAAAGTTGGGAATCAACCAGCCATACCCAGCTGTCTGGGATAAGATCCCTTTTCTACCAAAATATAAACCATATGCTATGGTTTTGTTTGAGGGAAAGACGTCGCCAAGCCAGTATATAAACTACTTCAGCATGATGACGGTATTGTTGCAAAGAAATGATGCCCTTCTCACTCGAGTGTTTAAAGGCTGTCTGTCTGGAGTAGCTTACCAATGGTATCGTAGTCTATCTGACAACTGCATTACTTCTTTTAAAGATTTTAAGACTCTATTCTTCGCTCGATTCTACGAGGAAGGAATGGACATGTCCATGTCATCACTCATTGAAGTAAAGCAGAAGGAAAAAAGAAAATGTTCGTACTTTTATTGAATACTTTCGTCAGGCTACTTTACAGATGCCTCCTGGAGTTCCAGATTCAGCCTTGGTGGACATTTGCAGAAAGAACCTACTTCCACTGATCTCAGTATTCATGGGACCATATCAGTTCCATGATTGGCCCTTATTTATCATATCGGCAGTAGCCGCTAAAGATAATAGTCGGAAGGCTCGTGACAACAGAATCATGATCTCTACCTCTGATAGAGGGAAGCGTTCATCCTCCAATAACGACCATACTCATAGTTCAAAAGGAAAGGAAGCCCTGGCGATCAATACGTCCAGACAAAATACTCCGGTAACTATGCAGACGAATCCTGGAACTTCCAGACCTAAAGAATGTCAGGACTGTCACGACCCGCACCCGGGGTAAGGGTACTAGTCGGAAACAACGCCCAGCCTACACCGCAGAATCGGCGGTAGAACGCTGTCTAGAAAGTCTATCTAATATAATGAACCACCAAAAGATAGTGTACTCAATCACAGAACTAAGATAGAATGAACACGAATCAGATAAGAATAGAATAGTCACAATACAACTCATGAGTCTAAAATAATACATCAATGAGTCTGAAGAAAATACAGAAATATGCTGGAGACAAATCCAGTACAAAAGAATACTATAAAACTATAAAGCTACAACTCCAGGGTCAACTGTCTCAGTTGGGATAAGTCCCTCTTGAGCCAGGGTCTCAGAATCTAAACCCACAACATCCTGGGGTCCATAATAGGTAGGATACTCTTCAGTGTCATCTGGAAAAATATATCCAGTCAGGAAAGGAGCAGAGTACAACCCTAACATCAGTTCTCAAATAATGATAAAAACTATGTAACAGTAAGTAGCTGTGGATAACAAGATGCATAAATAGATACAAGAAATATATAGACAATAAGGAAGTACTGGAAAGAAATACAATAATGAACAATATGCTGATAGAACAAGAATACTAATGACTAAGTGTGTGAGTACTAGCTTTAACATGTGATCGGCTTGGGAACTTGCACAAGAGTATGATGGCCTGGCTGATTATACGTGCGGTGTATGATCAACTCTCACAAGGAACAAGACATGCACAAGAAGAGTATGATCACATATCTACACTAAAATACTCCCCACCCCGACTGGTATAATAGATCCAACCACGGTACGTTATGGCACTAGATTCCCCAAGAAGATAGCTAGTCTCCCCGAGAATCGGTGTCTGTACATGTACAAGATAACCAATGAAACAATACTTGCACCATATACACCATATACCAAGGAATAACATCTCATGACGAGATCCGGATATACCAATCCGTGTAACCATAGTGTCAAGAGAACATGTATATCTACACTAGATACAACGAACATAGAGGATATCATAAATGAGAAACTATCAGAGAATGTACTCGCCTGAAGTCCAATGAACAGTCTCACAAATGTCTGACTCGGTGCCTCGAAGACCTAGATATGGAATACCACATTAATACAAGGTCCCGGAAAGAGAACAAGTCAAACTAGGCAATTTCTAGGTCAATAAGTCAATTCTAAGTCAAAAGTCAACTATGGTCAACTCTAAAGTCCACTAAAGTCAAACATGGTCAAACCCAAAGTCAACCTCACAAGACATCTATAAAATAATATAGAGATAAACTACAATAATTTAGGAATCAAATTAGATTCAAAAAGAACTCACACAAAGTATACTAATAATATAATTAATATATACCCTAAAATAATATATACAACCCAACATTTATATAAATAACATAATATATTATTACAATTATTATTCCTCACAAAACACATATATATATACATATATATATATATACAATTATAATATATAATATATACATTAAATCTGTCAAAACGTCATTGAAAAACAGTGAATAAAATAGGATTAAATCAAACAGTTTAAATAGTGACAGTCGAGACTGTCACCGAAACCCAAATAATAAACTGCCACTGCTTTGGTTTTCGCTGACAGTTAAATTGTCGCGGAAAAGCGTCGCAGAAAAGCTGCTGTTTCCCGCTGCTGCAATCAATGACAGGTTTGTCATTAATTGCCCGAAGGCTACAGCGGCTGCTATTAGTCGGCTAATTAATGACAGTTTTTACTGTCATTAATTCACTGTCACTAAAACAAGTTATATATATATAATTATATATATAAAAACAGAATATATAAAACAATATATATATATATATATATATATATATATATATATATATAAACAGAATATATAAAACAGTATATATATATATATATATATATATATATATATATATATATATATATATATATATATATATATATATAAACCATTAATACAAAAATGTACATATATATATTAATATACGCATAAACTTATACCTTCAAATATTTGACAAAGAACATATAATTTACATGGCTAGAAGCACACCTAAAATATTTATATTAATATCCAAATAATTACATAATAATTATAAATAATATAATTACACAATTAAACATACAAATATATTTTATAAAACATTTTATGTATAAATTATATTATTTAACAAGTAGTAACATATATATTTGCATGCAAGAAAGCTACATATTATATTGTACATTATATTAGCACACACAAAATATAGATCTATGCTACAATAATTACTATAATAAATGCACAAAATAAATATTTAATATCCATATATATATACTAATTATAAATGAAGAATTGAACCACAATTAATTAGATCTATGCAAAAATACACACAATTGGAGAGTATCTCACCGTATCCCACTAGATCTAGGATACGCATGCGACACGAGTCCAACACACAACTAAATGCACCCCGAAGGACACAAACAGATCACAAATAATATTTATGAACAAATCAAAGCGTCAAAAGTAGATCTATGTGTCCGTGTCAAAATACGACATGTTCAAAGCCCCGTGTCGGAGGAAAATCCCCAAATGACACGTATCACCAAATAGTTGGGATACGAACCACAAGTATCCCAATATGGACACGACACTAGCCTCAAACACAAATCTCATGTCCAATTGATCTATAGGATCAATTGACACACACAAAAAAATGTAAATTCGGAATTCCAACAAAATTGACACAAAAAGTACCATAACTTTCTCCATGGGTCTCCTATGAACACAAAACAAAGTTCTATGGGTAGTACATACATATAGGTTGATTTTACATAATTAAATCTCAGATTTAGAAGCTATTTAAATGAAAAAATCTGAATTATACCTATTGGGAGATGGATTCCCAATGAAACCTCCAATTGAGATGAACTTGCTTCCAAATTGTAGATCCTTGCTCCTCTTTGTAGATCCTTGCTTCCTTCTTCTAGATCCTTGCTTCCTCCTTCTCTAATGGTGAATTGGGAAGAATTTGGAATAAATTTGGTAGGGAATTAGATTGGAAATGGAGGGAATTTGGTAGTGGGAGAATTCTAGATCTAGATTTGGAATGAGATGAGAGGAGAGAGAAATTTCCCCCCCTCTTTAATAGGCCGGCCATAGCCCCTCCCCCAAGCAATTGTAAAATGTCCAATGTACCCCTTGGGGCCTCTCATGAAGAAATAATTAAGGAAGGAAGCTTCTAGTCTAATCATTTAATTAATTTAATCCATCTTCTTAACCATGGGCTTTCTAAATGGGCCAAGTCTAACTAATTAATTCATGTTGGTCCATGGGTCCAAACTAAACTAGTTGGGTCCACTAAAATAAGTCCAAAATAATTAAATAATATCTAACAACAATTAAATAATACAACAAAAATTATTTACCATGCACAATATTTATTTAAATAGGAAATTACTAAAATACCCTTTTTTCTAAAATGTGGTAGTGACAAGTCTACCCTCCTTAAAATAATTTCGTCCTCGAAATTCAAAGACGAAAACTACCCCCAGAAAATCACAGAACAGAACTAAAGAATCACAACTAACTAATGAACAGAACATAACAATGAACAGAACATAACTAGAAATAACATACCTCAAGGTACAAACAAATATGGATAACGCTCTCGCATTTCATCCTCTCTCTCCCAGGTAGACTCCCCCGGAGAGTGATGCCTCCATGCGACGCGCACCAAAGGAATAGTCTGGTTCCTCAGCACCTTCTCTCTCCGATCCAGAATCCCAACTGGCTGCTCTGGATAGCTAAGAGTAGGGCCCACCCCTATCTCTGAGTGATCTAATACATGACTAGGATCTGCCACGTATCGTCTCAACTGCGACACATAAAACACGTTGTGCACTCCCTCCAATGCAGGTGGCAAGTCTAGTCTATAAGCAACTGCACCGATCCTCTCTAGAATAGTGAAAGGTCCAATGAATCGTGGACTAAGCTTTCCGCCTCCACCGAAGCGAATCGTGCCTCGTGTCGGAGAAATCCTCAGAAACACCAAACCACCCACCTAGAACAAAACACCACCTTAAGAACTTATCTATAACAAACAACCAAGAACAAGCACACAAAATAAAATCTAAACTATACCTCAAACTCCAAGGGTCTCCGATGGCTATCGGCCCAATGCCGTTGTCTGTCCTGTGCCACTCGAAGTCTGTCTCTGATCAACTGAACCTTCTCTGCTGTATCCACAACCATCTCTGGCCCAAGCAAAACTCTCTCTCCAACATCGTCCCAAGACAAAGGAGTACGACACCTCCGACCATATAGAGCTTCAAAAGGTGACATCTCTATACTGGCCTGGTAACTGTTGTTGTAAGCAAACTCTACCAAATGGAGATGGTCCTCCCAAGAACCTCCGAAATCTAGTACACAAGTGCGCAACATATCCTCAAGAGTCTGAATAGTCCTCTCTGACTGCCCATCTGTCTGGGGATGATATGCAGTACTGAACTTGAGCTGAGTGCCCAAACTCTCCTGCAAACTCCTCCAGAAATGAGAAGTGAAACGACTATCCCGATCTGAGACTATGCTGACGGGAACTCCATGTATCCTAACGATCTGCCTCACATACATCTCTGTCAGCTTCTCCGTAGACAAACCCACCTTGAAAGGCAAAAAATGGGCCGACTTGGTCAATCTATCAACAATGACCCAAATCGCGTCTTTTCCTCCTGGAGATCGTGGTAGTCCGGACACAAAATCCATAGTAATGTGTTCCCACTTCCACTCTGGAATGGGTAATGGCTGAAGTAAACCTCCTGGCCTCTGCCTCTCGGCTTTCACCTGCTGGCACACTAAGCATCTGGATACAAACTGTGCCACTTCCCTCTTCATGCCATACCACCACACACTCTCTCGCATATCCCGATACATCTTGTTAGCACCTGGATGTATGGAATACTGAGAGCGATGCGCTTCCTGCAACACCTCCTCGCGCAACTCCCCACTAGGCACACATAATCTAACTCCATGCCTCAAGGATCCATCCTCTGCAATAGTGAAATCATCCTCCAATCCTGCTCTCACCTGAGCTCTGATACTCCTCAAAGATACGTCATCATACTGTGCTGCCTTGATCCTATCCATCAAATCTGAATGTATCTGCAATCCCCACATCTGCATAGCACCACCCGGAACATTCACCTCAATGCCCAAGCTCTCCAAGCCCTCCAACAAATATCGATCCTGCGTCAAGAACATAGCTACCGGATACCTGCTCAAAGCATCGGCAACTACATTGTCCTTCCCAGGATGATATTGCAAAGAGATATCAAAATCCTTCATCAGTTCCAACCACCGACGCTGCCTCATGTTCAACTCCTTCTGCGTGAAAACGTACTTCAAGCTTTTGTGGTCTGTGAAGATCTCCACACGCTCTCCGTACAAATAATGTTTCCACAACTTCAGGGCGAATATGACAGCTGCCAACTCCAAATCATGGGTAGGATAGTTCTTTTTATGAGGACGCAATTGCCTGGATGCATAGGCAATCACTTTCCCATGCTGCTGAAGAACACAACCTAAACCCTTTCCCGATGCATCACTATAAATAGTGAAACCTCCGGACCCTGATGGCAATGTCAAAATAGGAGCAGACGTCAACCTCTTCTTCAACTCCTCAAAAGCAGCCTGGCAATCTTCCGTCCAAACAAACTCCACATCCTTCCTTGTGAGTCTGGTCATAGGCTCGGCAATCCTCGAAAAATCTTGCACAAACTTCCTGTAATAGCCTGCCAATCCCAAGAAACTCCTGATCTCTGCTACTGAACTCGGAGTCTTCCAAGATTCCACTGCTGAAATCTTCTTCGGATCCACTGAAATACCATCACCAGTCACAACATGCCCCAAGAATTCCACCTTGTCCAAGAAAAACTCACATTTGGACAACTTTCCATACAGCTTCTCCTTTCTCAGTACATCCAACACAATCCTCAAATGCTCCTCATGCTCCTCCGGTGTCCTCGAGTATATGAGTATGTCGTCGATGAACACCACCACGAACTTGTCAAGGTACTGGTGGAATACCTTGTTCATCAAGTTCATAAATACCGCCGGTGCATTAGTCAAACCAAACGGCATCACCATAAACTCGAACTGACCATACCGAGTTCTAAAAGCAGTCTTCAGTATGTCCCCCGGCTTCACCTTCACCTGATGGTAGCCTGATCTCAAATCTATCTTAGAAAATACCTTGGCACCACTCAACTGATCAAACAGATCATCAATCCCTGGCAAAGGATACTTATTCTTGATAGTGAGATTATTCAAAGCCCTGTAATCAATGCACATACGCACCGATCCATCCTTCTTCGGTACAAACAATACCGGGGCTCCCCATGGTGAAGAACTCGATCTGATAAACCCCTTATCCTGCAATTCGTCAACCTGCTTCTTCAACTCAACCAGCTCGCTGTTGTTTACTCTATAGACATGGTGCGAAATTGGTTCTGCACCTGGCACCAAGTCTATAGAAAATTCAACATCTCGATCTGGCGGCAATCCTGGCAATTCTTCAGGAAACACATCCAAAAATTCTGCTATCAACGGATGTGGCAACTCCTTGTCTTCCACCATAGCTCCACAAATAATGCCTTCTCCCTGCTCTGCAGCTCCTCTAACAAACTCAAACTCTGGCTCTCCTGGCGGACCAAACAAAACTCTACCTCCTCTACAATCTATGCTAGCACGGTTCCTACTCAACCAATCCATCCCGAGTACAATGTCGTAGCTCGGAAGTGGCATTACAAGTAGATACGCACTCAACTCCCGGCCTCCCAGAGTAACTCTCCGATCTTTGCAAATATCATTAACCAGGATAATGCCTCCCCCGGTCATGATCTTGCAAGTCCTAAGCAAAGACTCAGCTACCAAACCATGCTTTAGAGCAAAAGAAACAGATACAAAACTATGGGAAGCACCACTATCAAACAAAGCTAAAGCTGGAATGGAATCAAGAAGAATAGAACCTGCGATGACATCTCCGGTGGGTTCCTCCTCTTCAACTGTCATAGCAAACGCTCGTCCCTGCCGAACACCTCCCTGCTGCTGATGCTGGACAAAATGCTGTTGCTGTGTCGGAAGCGGTCCCCTCGGTTGTGCTGCAGGTGGTCTCATCTGTGCCCTCGGAGCTGGAGCTGCTCCCTGAACTGCACGACGAGGACACTCCCTCAATTGATGCCCTTCAGTACCACAATACAAACAAACTCCTAGCCTCTTTCTGCAAACTTGCCAGATGTGGCCGGGCTTCTTGCAGAAGTTGCATAGAGCTTGCTGTAACTGCCTCTGCTGTTGAGGTGCCTGGTGAAAAGGCTCTCTAGCTGGAGTCTGGTTCTGCTGTGGCTGCTGGAAAGGTCTGGACTGGAAATGAGGACGTTTGGCAGATACTGCACTGCCGTTGGCCCCCAAAAAAGAATCACGGTCTCTCTTGGTCTTCAAACCCAGATCCCGCTCAACCTTGCGTGCCTCCGCAAGTATCTCTGAGTATGTCTCATAAAAAGACGGAATGAGAATCTTCACCTCCCAGTTTAGACCCTCTCGGAAACGAATAGCTCGAACCTCCAGCTCCCTCACCAGATACTCTGCAAATCGGCTCAGCCTACCGAACTCTGCAGCGTATTTCTCCACAGACATACTTCCCTGAATGAGACTCTCAAATTGTCTCCCCAAGTCAAGCCTGTCTATCCAGGCGAAAAACTTCTTCTTGAAAAGGTCCCTGAATACCTCCCAAGATTGTCCTGCGTCAACTAGAACCGGCTCATTCCTGAACCAAGTACGAGCGACGTCGAACAGTTGAAGTCCTACCGCCTCAACCTTCAGATCTTCAGAAAGACGGGACACCCTCATAAGACGCTCAATGTCCTCGAGCCAATCATCAGCATAGACGATGCCCTCCGTCCCTTTGAAAACCCTAGGCTCCAGTTTCTTGAAGTCCTGAATGTTGCCTGGCCGAAGCTGAGCAACCTGAGAAATAACCTGCTGCTGGACCGAAACTCCTCTCTCAACTACAGCACGAGCAAGCTGATGAGCACTCTCGATGCCCTGCCGTAGAACGTCGGTCGGCCTCTGATGTGCCTCCGACTGAGCCCTCTGTGCCTCGAGCATCTCACGAAACAGAGTAAACATCTGTGACGCCTCTGCTGGCACAGGAGGTGGAGGTGAAAGCCCCTCAGATACAGCTGGCACAGTCCTCTGAGTAGGCGGTGGTCCTCCGAAAGCAGCTGACACTCCAATCACTGGAGAAGTGACTGGTGCAGGCCCTCGGGATGTCGCAGACCTCTCAGAAACTGCTCTCCCCTGCTGTGATCTAGTCTTAGGCGGCATCCTGAGACAAAGCGAAAGAAAGAATCAATATGGCACAAGATGTAAGATATCAAGGAAAGGATAGTTTAAGGGATCAAGTATCAATGTCAAAGGAGAATAGTTGAATCAAAAGAATTTTCCTAGATGTGATTGAGTATCTCAGCCTATATCCTATATCCTATCGCAGGCTCGCAGTAGTACAACTAAGTTGTCGCACTACCACGACATCACATACTTGTGAAGCTAGACCTGCATGGGCCACCACCAAAAACGTGTCACGACCCGCACCCGGGGTAAGGGTACTAGTCGGAAACAACGCCCAGCCTACGCCGCAGAATCGGCGGTAGAACGCTGTCTAGAAAGTCTATCTAATATAATGAACCACCAAAAGATAGTGTACTCAATCACAGAACTAAGATAGAATGAACACGAATCAGATAAGAATAGAATAGTCACAATACAACTCATGAGTCTAAAATAATACATCAATGAGTCTGAAGAAAATACAGAAATATGCTGGAGACAAATCCAGTACAAAAGAATACTACAAAACTATAAAGCTACAACTCCAGGGTCAACTGTCTCAGTTGGGATAAGTCCCGGAAAGAGAACAAGTCAAACTAGGCAATTTCTAGGTCAATAAGTCAATTCTAAGTCAAAAGTCAACTATGGTCAACTCTAAAGTCCACTAAAGTCAAACATGGTCAAACCCAAAGTCAACCTCACAAGACATCTATAAAATAATATAGAGATAAACTACAATAATTTAGGAATCAAATTAGATTCAAAAAGAACTCACACAAAGTATACTAATAATATAATTAATATATACCCTAAAATAATATATACAACCCAACATTTATATAAATAACATAATATATTATTACAATTATTATTCCTCACAAAACACATATATATATACATATATATATATATATACAATTATAATATATAATATATACATTAAATCTGTCAAAACGTCATTGAAAAACAGTGAATAAAATAGGATTAAATCAAACAGTTTAAATAGTGACAGTCGGGACTGTCACCGAAACCCAAATAATAAACTGCCACTGCTTTGGTTTTCGCTGACAGTTAAACTGTCGCGGAAAAGCGTCGCAGAAAAGCTGCTGTTTCCCGCTGCTGCAATTAATGACAGGTTTGTCATTAATTGCCCGAAGGCTACAGCGGCTGCTATTAGTCGGCTAATTAATGACAGTTTTTACTGTCATTAATTCACTGTCACTAAAACAAGTTATATATATATAATTATATATATAAAAACAGAATATATAAAACAATATATATATATATATATATAAACAGAATATATAAAACAGTATATATATATATATATATATATATATATATATATATATATATATATATAAACCATTAATACAAAAATGTACATATATATATTAATATACGCATAAACTTATACCTTCAAATATTTAACAAAGAACATATAATTTACATGGCTAGAAGCACACCTAAAATATTTACATTAATATCCAAATAATTACATAATAATTATAAATAATATAATTACACAATTAAACATACAAATATATTTTATAAAATATTTTATGTATAAATTATATTATTTAACAAGTAGTAACATATATATTTGCATGCAAGAAAGCTACATATTATATTGTATATTATATTAGCACACCCAAAATATAGATCTATGCTACAATAATTACTATAATAAATGCACAAAATAAATATTTAATATCCATATATATATACTAATTATAAATGAAGAATTGAACCACAATTAATTAGATCTATGTAAAAATACACACAATTGGAGAGTATCTCACCGTATCCCACTAGATCTAGGATACGCATGCGACACGAGTCCAACACACAACTAAATGCACCCCGAAGGACACAAACAGATCACAAATAATATTTATGAACAAATCAAAACGTTAAAAATAGATCTATGTGTCCGTGTCAAAATACGACATGTTCAAAGCCCCGTGTCGGAGGAAAACCCCCAAATGACACGTATCACCAAATAGTTGGGATACGAACCACAAGTATCCCAATATGGACACGATACTAGCCTCAAACACAAATCTCATGTCCAATTGATCTATAGGATCAATTGACACACACAAAAAAATGTAAATTTGGAATTCCAACAAAATTGACACAAAAAGCACCATAACTTTCTCTATGGGTCTCCTATGAACACAAAACAAAGTCCTATGGGTAGTACATACATATAGGTTGATTTTACATGATTAAATCTCAGATTTAGAAGCTATTTAAATGGGAAAATCTAAATTATACCTATTGGGAGATGGATTCCCAATAAAACCTCCAATTGAGATGAACTTGCTTCCAAATTGTAGATCCTTGCTCCTCTTTGTAGATCCTTGCTTCCTTCTTCTAGATCCTTGCTTCCTCCTTCTCTAATGGTGAATTGGGAAGAATTTGGAATAAATTTGCTAGGGAATTGGATTGGGAATGGAGGGAATTTGGTAGTGGGAGAATTCTAGATCTAGATTTGGAATGAGATGAGAGGAGAGAGAAATTTCCCCCCCTCTTTAATAGGCCGACCATAGCCCCTCCCCCAAGCAATTGTAAAATGTCCAATGTACCCCTTGGGGCCTCTCATGAAGAAATAATTAAGGAAGGAAGCTTCTAGTCTAATCATTTAATTAATTTAATCCATCTTCTTAACCATGGGCTTTCTAAATGGGCCAAGTCTAACTAATTAATTCATGTTGGTCCATGGGTCCAAACTAAACTAGTTGGGTCCACTAAAATAAGTCCAAAATAATTAAATAATATCTAACAATAATTAAATAATACAACAAAAATTATTTACCATGCACAATATTTATTTAAATAGGAAATTACTAAAATACCCTTTTTTCTAAAATGTGGTAGTGACAAGGACCCGCACCCGGTTTAGGGGCACGAGTGCGTGGGTACGTCCAGCCTATGCCGCAGTATCGGCGGTAGAACGCTGTCAAGGTCTTGATACTATCTAACTAATGTCACGCAAGCATCCAATCTCTATTGGGAGGCACGGATGACACAATTAAGATGAACACATACTCAATCACAGGATTACAGCACGATAAGATTTCGAACAGAAAATTAAAATTAAACACAACACAAGTCAACAAGTAATATTCTAACTCAACAATATCCAAGTCTCATCAAAATGCCGGAGACAAATCCGGTACCAAATAGTCTACTAAAAAACTAACAAGAAATAATAATTCCGGCTAGACCTTCCAGAATCATGACTAAACTACCAAGTCTGCAGCTACTCACCATAGTCCATAAAGTGTCGGACAGCGGTCCTCTAAGGCATAGTCTGAAAAAATATTTCCAGTCAGGAAGGAGCAAAGCAACACTCTCAAATAACAGTTCCATTAATTGATAATGTCTATAATACAATAAAACATGTCATGCTAGCTACTGAGAAGACAGTGAAATAAATGCAATGGCAATTTAAGAAAGACAGGCAATATAAAGAGACAGGCAATAGGCAATATGATACAGTCAGTGCATGTATGGAATGAAAGAACAAGGAACAGTATCATATACGGGTGATGTAGTATATGATTTAAAATAGGAAACTGTAATCTATTCTAAGTGTTTTGAAATAGTAGTTTCGAAATGTGATCGGCTTGGGAACATGTACGATTGCTACAGTCTGGCTAATCATACGTGGGGGTATGATTAACACCAATAATATTTAATTATACAATGGGTATTTGATCACATTTCTTACTAACAATTTCCCCGCCCCCAACTAGTACTGTGGATTCAATCATGACACGTCACGAATACACGAACATTGTCTAATATATTATGTACAATGTCTAATTATCAATATCTAATGTCAATGTCAATGTCAATGTCAATATCGTGTATAATGTCAATACGAAAATCAAGGTAACATCTCATGACTGCAGATCCAAGCTATACTAGTCCGTGTAGCACAGTGTCAAGGATTCAGATGTAACATTTCATGATTGTTGAACTTATAGAAATTATCAAGAATTGGAAATTATCAGAGAATGTACTTGCCTTGGTTCCTTAGCTGGTATTTGTTGGTGTCCTGTTCCAGAGTATCCCCTGGGATCAACAGTCCTATAAACATATCACAATTATAACACTTGTATCAGATGCTACGCTAACACACAGTCTATAAACACTGGCCTCAGGGCCATGCCAGGCAGGGCACTAGTCAGCTAGGGTCACCTAGTAGGGATAAAACACATTACCTATTTTTAATCATTAATACCTACCATATATATATACCAATTAAACATACTATTTATAATTAAACATAATACATATATATTGTTATTCCAAAGTATACAAAATAGGTATAACTGTATATACATAGTGGAAGTATATATATTATTTGTTTATGAAAAATGTACATAAGTCCCATTATAAGAATATATATATACATTTATACCAAATACGTAATTGCATATTTATACATTTATACCAAAATATGTATTTTATTACATATATATCAATACTGTTTTATATATATACTATATATATTTACCAAAAAAATATTTATACTATATTCAGGTAATTATACCAATTAATATATATATATAACACTTACATTCACATTAATTAAATACATATAAATACATGTACACAAAATATATACCAATACCAAAATACATATTTACATATTTATACATTTTTACCAAAATACATAATTACCTATTTATGCATTTATACCAAAAATTACATACATATAGATATACTAATTTAAACTATACTATATACACCAATACGCAATATTTATACATTTACATACACTATACTATACATTAATCAATACATGTATATTTATACACATTAAATATATATACATTCATTAGATATATACACATTAATATACATATTAATTAGATATATAAACATGTATATACGTATGTACATACATTCCTTATTTATACATATACATGTATAGGTTACAGTGAAAGAGGGAAGAGGGGAGGAGAGGTGGCTTACTGTGATAGGGAACTGGCCGGAGTACGGCCGCCGGAGATGCTGGATGGATGGATGAATGGAGGTGGTGGAGATTGGTCGCTGGCCGGAGTTGATGGAGTAGAGGTTGTTGGCAGCGGAGTCGGAGTGACAGGGGGCCGCCGCCGGGCTGGAGTGCACAGGTGGAGGGAGATGGGAGGCTGGGCTCGGCCGGAGTTGATGGAGGTGATGGAGGGAGAGCCGGGGGATGTGCAGTCGGGGTCGGGATGCTCGCCGGGCCGGAGAGCTCGCTGACCGGAGCAGCAGAAGTGGCGGCGGCAGCAGCAGCGGGGAGATGCGGGCTGCGCCGGAGCAGTGGGGCGCCGGAGTCGGGCAGGCCGGACCGGAGGGGCTTCGGCAGCAGGCCAGCGGAAGGGGATGCAGCAGGAAGAGTCGGGCTTGCCGGCCGGGGCTCGGATCAGCGGCCGCCGGAGGATGCCTGCGGGGTCGGTAGAGGAGATGAGGGTGGGGAGTTGGAGTAGATGCCAGCGGTGGTCGTGGCTTGCTGGCCCGCCCGCCGGATGTGGGGGGAAAAATGCACAGCAAGGAATATGGGTTGTTTCCTCCCCCCCCTTATTAGAATTCAAAAAAAAACTAAAGAAGGAAGAAGAGAAAAAAGAAGAAGAAGAAGAAGAAGAAGAGGAGAGAAGGAGAAAGGAAGAAAAGTGGAGAAGAAAGGAAAAGTTTTCCAACGTAGGAGAGAGGGAGGAGGCTTGTGAGGTGGGGGAAAACCTAGGTTGTCTAGGGATTAGGGTTGAGGGTACAAGATATTAAATAGGGAGAGAGAGGGTGTGATGGAGGGTGGTGATTGAACCCCTAGAATGGGTGGCTAGGATTGTTCATGAAGGGAAATAATTCATGGGTGGTGAGGGTGAGAGATTTAATTAAAATATTAGGTTCCCTCATTGTTTAAACAATTGGGTGAGGCCACAAAATGCAAATTATAATTTAGCCCCCTTAAATTTGGGAAATTGCACAAACACATAAAATGACAAAAATTTGGCGGACAATTCGGGGTCCGGTGTTTTGTAGGGTCAGGGGCACTGTAAGTTTGGTATGGGCTCAAATAGCAGGGCGCTGGAATTAAATTAGAATTTTAGAATCAGATAAATAGTATCCTCAAATTAAATAGAAATAAATGCAAGTTGTGTTCAACAATTAATTAGGAGTACATGGAGCCAAAATCAGGTCAGGTCATCAATACCAATAATGAAGAAGACTCAGAACAGGATATTACCCTAATTTGGGCTGCACGAAAAATAGGTCAAGATTGCCTCCAATTTTCGATTGGAACGCACAACGATACAAAAATAGGAATTTATTAAAATAACGTCCGCGACGATTTTTGCGCGGCCAGAAATAATGCACAGGGAGCAAAATTATGAGTTGCAAAAATAGCAGAATTGAAGGCGGGCACGTCTAGGGCAAGATTGTGAAATTTGTTGGAAGACAAAAGTCTGGATAGTGCTCCAAATATCGAAGCAAAGGCAATGCGCAAAATATTAAATAAAATACGGTAATTGATTACAAACTCCAAGAATTAAATTATAAATAAAATAATTAATTACATAATTCCACAATTTGGACAGGGGTTCATCTACTGGCTTCTAGGTCAATTCTGCTAGCTAAAAATAAATGAACACTGCATATAATACTATATTTAATTACACTTCACACATAATTATTTAATTTAAATATATACTATTCATGCAATTAATTAATTATAACTACAATAATATTAAATATTGTAAAAAGTCGAAATTACCCCTGTTTTCGGAATGTGGTAGTGACAAAGAACAATATTCTTTTGACGACGACAATATTCCAAGCATATTTGATTGTCTACTCAAAAGTGGCAAGCTTACTCTACCAGAGATAAAGCGGCCAAATGAAGTCAGCGGTACAAATGATCCTAAGTACTGTATTTTTCACAGATATATATATCACCCCACAAAGGCATGCTATGTACTAAAAAAGAAAATCCAGGAGTTGATCGACGCCAAAGCCATCACTTTGCGTAATAACGAGAAGACGGTCACTGCAAACATGATCTCACTCCAATTTGACAATTTCCCCCCTCAAGACGTACCGGATGGTGTGGTACCTATTCCACGGGTAATGATGGATATTGTTAATCTCCCTCCTACCAGGGGTCAAAATCAAGATTTAGTGCCCCTAACTACCAAGCGTGGAAAGATCATGTAGGTCCACCCTGATCTAGTATCAGAAATTGAGGAAGAGACTAAAACTGCTAAAGCTAAGTCTAAGAAGAACTCAAGATGTAAACCATGCCATATGGTTGGAATATCCCCGGCATCGAAAAAGAGGCTTTAGCAACCGGAACATGGTCAGGGAAAGCCTACCTCAAAGAATATGGATGGGATCAGGAAGAAGCAACAGCAGACACTTTAGCTACCAAACCTCCCGAGCCTGAACCTGTAGTACCAGAGGTAGGTCCTTCTAAATCAGCTTCTGTAGACAAAGGTAAACAAAAAGAAGTTCGTTTCGATAAACCTCTGAAGAATACTCAAAACAAAGGTTTAGAAAAACCATATAACTTCGACATCTTGGCTCAGTTGGCTAATACTCCAGCCAGATTGTCCATTTTTGAGCTACTTCGTTTATCCAAAGATACTCGTCAAGCCTTGAGTGAAGCATTAATGCAAGCAGATGTATGCTTGACTCAGCTCAAGTCCCCTAATAAAGAGCCTGTGGCATATCCTCAATGCCATAGTGTGATGGAAGTAGTCCCTAACATCACTTTCACTCAAGAAGATATGTTGTTAAAACATAACAAACATGACATGCCTCTTTATTATACAGGATACGTCGGCTCCATTGAGGTAGATCGGATTCACATAGATCCAGGATCGTCAATCAGCATTATCCCTCATAGTCTGCTAAGACCATTGAGAATTCCTACCAGTGAACTGGCTTATACTACCACTACAATTGTGGGCTTCAATGCCAGGAAAAGTAGACCATTGGGGAAGATTCGTCTGAGAATCCAGATTGGTGATCTTAGATCATTGGCTACATGCTATGTCATTGATTCGGAGGTGTCTTATAATATTCTATTAGGTAGACCATGGATCCATGATCACAATATTGTTCTTTCAACTCTACATCAATATTTCAAATATGTAGATACTCAAGGAACAGTGAAGACATAATTTGCTGATCTCAATCCGTTCAAAGGAGTTGAATCCTACTATTCTGATGCCCTTTTGTACACTCAAGACTATATGAAAGAGGTGTCAGGCAAGAGGGAGGAAGAATTCCACCAGGAGCTAGGAGAACCATCTGCTAAGCAACCTTTGTCGATCCAAGTGAAAGGGCGGATTACCGTCCAAAAGTCTTGGAACCTATGACTATTCACCTGGGCACAACCAAATCGGGAGGAGGAAATGATCCTCTAATGATCAATTTGAACAAGAAACCTCCACCTTTGGTCATTGAATTTAGGCGCAACAAGCAGCTAGCTGATGTAAATATAACCGGAAACGTGTTTTCTGATGATAATAAAGATTCTCTTTTCCAGTATACTGACGCCTAATTTCCTAATCAGAAATTTTCTCCTCATAAAGATATAGAACCCATAGCACAAAAATTCTTGGAAGCTATATACTTCTATCATCCATATGTGTGGGAAGTAGCATCAATATCTAATGTCATCATGACATATGGGCCACATAAAGATTCTGTCTTTATTGTTCCACCTACTCGTAATGATCAGCATCAAATAGTCTTCGGTCGAATGCGAAATAGACCGATTGTACAAGAAGAATCTCACGAGTCTGATGTTGGGAAAATGCAAATTCACAGATATAGCCCACAGGCTTTAAAGATTATGCAAAACATGGGTTATGATTTGAAGTTGAAGCAAGGCCTCAATTATGGAAAAGGCAGACGAATACCATTGCATGGTGATCCTTACTGTCAACGAACTCGTTTCGGGTTAGGGTATACCATATCTCTTGCAATTCCAAGCAACTCTGAGTCAAATGATGAGACCATTTCCTCTTCACAAGATGATTTGTCATCCTCCGATTCAGATGATGAATTTGAACTGGAATTATCAGTAAATATGGTGTTGACAGATTCCCCGGAAACAGAGGAGCAAGAATCTGAACCATTTAAAAATGAATCTTGGGCACAGCAAATGGATACACAATGGGAACTCCGGTTCGAACAAAAAGAACCAGCCACTGAAGATAAGGTTATCCAAGTCAATATTGGGGATAAATTTTCACCAAAGCCGATATTTATCAGTAACAATCTTTCTGAAGAAGAAAGACAAGAAATGATCCAGCTGATAAAAGAATATATCGATGTCTTTACTTGGAATTATGAGGATATGCCAGGTCTTGATCCAAAAGTGGCTACCCATAAACTCAATATATTATCTAATTCAAAGCCTGTAAAGCAACAACAATGCCGGTTCCGTCTGGATATGATGGATGCCATTGAAGCTGAAATTAAGAAATTAATAGCATGTGGGTTCATCCGGGAAGAACGACATCCTGATTGGGTCGCTAATGTTGTCCCAATTATAAAAAAATGGAAAAGTGCGTGTTTGCATCGACTTCCGAGATCTAAATGTGGCATGCCCTAAAGATGAATTCCCTCTTTCCATTACAGACGTCATGATCGATAATACGTTTGGTTTTGAGCGCATGTCTTTCATGGACGAGTTTTCAGGATATAATCAAATTAAAATGAATCCTGAAGATGAGAAGCATACTGCTTTTCGTACACCATTAGGAGTATATTGCTATACAGTCATGCCTTTTGGATTAAAGGATGTCGGGGCCACATATCAACGAGCTATGAGCAACATATTCTATGAGCATTTACGCAAAATGGTAGAATTTTACGTAGATGATATTGCTGTCAAAATCTGCCTCAAGGATAATCACATCCAAGACTTGAAGATAATATTTGATTTGATGCGCTAACATCAACTCAAAATGAACCCTACAAAATCCTTTCTTGGTGTATCCAGTGGCAAATTTCTGGGATTTGTCATTACTGCTAAAGGCATTCAAGTTGACCCTGATAAAGTAAAAGCTATCCTAGAAATGCGACCGCCCCGTAATCTCAGAGAACTTAGGGGATTTCAGGGTCGTCTAGCTTATATCAGGAGATTCATATCCAAAATCTCTGGAAGATGTCAACCTTTTTCTCGTCTAATGAAGAAAGGTGTATCATTTGTATGGGACGAAGCCTGTCAACAAGCGTTTAATGACATCAAACGCTATCTTACTAATCCTCCAGTTCTGGTGCCTTCTGTCATAGGAAGACCATTTTTGCTGTATGTTCGAGCAATGGATCATTTTTTAGGGGCTCTCCTCGCACAGAAGAACAATGAGGGTCATGAACAGGCTATTTATTATCTAAGCAGGATGATGGTCGAAGCAGAATACATGTATAACCCAGTGGAAAAAGAATGCTTGGTCCTAATGTTTGCCATTCAGAAGACACGACATTACGTGACAGGCCAAACTATTCATATCATCTCCAGAATCAATCACTTCGAGTATTAATGAATAAGCCAAGTATTCTTAATTCCCGACTCGCGACTTGGGTAATGCTATTGACACCGTATGTTATGGTGTACGTCCCTCAGAAATCCATGAAAGGTCAAGCCTTGGCTGATTTCTTAGCTTCCCATCCAATTCCAGAAACCTCCAAATTATATGAGGACATTCTCGACGAAGTTGCAGAATATAATTTGGCAATGAAAGGTGATACATGGCAGCTATTCTTTGATGGTGCTTCCAGAACTGGTCCCAAGGGAAACGTGGTTTCAGGGGTAGGGATTGTGCTAGTGACTCCTGATAAACTTGTCATTTATCGAGCATATTCTCTTAGTGAACCATGCTCTAATAATATGGCAGAGTATAATGCTCAATTAATTGGGCTTCAAGTTGCTAAAGAATTGGATGTTGAATACTTGAAAGCTTTTGGTGATTCTCAGCTGATCGTCAATCAGGTCAGAGGAATATATGAAGTCCGCAATCCAGATCTTATTCCTTATCACCGAACAACAATCGAGATAGCAATGTCTTTTAAAGGATTCTTCTTAGAACATGTTCCTCGATCTCAAATTTTGGAAGCTGATGCTCTGGCCAGTCTAGCTGCAGATCTAACTATTCCTATAAGAAGACATAATTCGGTGATCCTTCTTAACAGAGATTTATTTTGTGTGAAAAATAATTTTCACATAGAACGCAGCTATGTTATAAACACGGTTCCTCCTAAGAGAGATTGGAGAAGTCCCTTTATAGACTTCGTGTCATATGGAATCTTACCAAAGGATCCTAAAGAAGCAGCATCTATCAAAAGACGATTGCTTCGTTTCTATTTTGATGCTTCTTCACAAATTTTGTATCGCCGAACATATGATGGACTATTGTTACGATGTCTCTCTGATGATGATGCAAGGGGGGTTATCCGAGAAGCTCATGATGGAATATATGGAGCACATCAACCCGGTCCTAAGTTACAGGATCGTATCAGGAGGATGGGCTACTACTGGCCTACTATGATTGCAGATGCCGTGGAATATGCAAGAAAATGCAAAGCCTGTCAGATTCATGCAGATTTCATACATCAACATTCTGAATATTTATATCCTAGTATTTTATTATGGCCCTTTGAAGTGTGGGGTATGGATATCATTGGTCCTATTCATCCTTCATCTTCTAGAGGACATCGGTTTATATTAGCTATCACTGATTATTTCTCCAAATGGGCGAAATTAATTCCTCTTGCTGAGGTAAAGACATCCAATGTGATCATCTTTATCAAGAATTATATAATTTATCGCTTTGGGACACCCCGAAGGATAATTCATGACAATAGGCCTCAATTCATCAGTCAAGCATTTCACCGATTTTGCGATAAAAATCGAATACAAAATATGGCCTCAACGGCATATAATCCTGCTGCCAATGGTTTAGCAGAAGCCTTCAATAAAACCATCATCAAACTCTTGAAGAAATTTGTCTCTTCGAATAAAAGAGATTGGAACGAGAAATTGGGGGAATGTCTATGGGCATACCGCACAATGGTACGAACACCAACAGATTGTACTCCATTTTTATTAGTTTACGGGTGTGAAGCAGTTACCCTATTGAAATCCAAATTCCATCACTCAGAATAGCAGTAGCTAATGAGCTGACTGAGGAAAATAATGATCGTTTAAGACTTCAAGAGCTAGAAGGGTTAGACGAAAAATGCCTTCAAGCTCAACAGCGCATTGAGTTCTACCAGGCACGTATTTCTAGAGCTTTTAATCAAAAAGTGAAAGAAAGAGTGTTCAAAGTTGGTGATCTAGTTTTAGCTGTGAAGAGGCCAATGATCATTACACATAAAAGTAAAAGGAAATTCCAGCCCAAATGGGAGGGCCCTTATGTGATTGAAACAATATTTTCAAATGGCGCTTACAGATTAGCTAAGCCTAATGGAGATTTTATGCTTGATCTCCTTTGCTTAACGGAGTATAATGAAGATTGCATTCTGATGATACTACGTACAAAGACTAGTTGAATCATATTCTATCATGTTCATATGACCTCTGAATAGATATGTTTAACTAATTTAAAACTTCAAAACCTATCATGTCCATATTACCTCTGATAGTGTTTTGTATACAAATTTAGTTGGATCATATTCTATCATGTTCATATTACCTCTGAATAGATATATTCAGCTAAACCTTACCGAAAGTATATCATGTCCATATTACCTCTGATATCACTTTCATCTTAGCCTATCATTTATATTCTAAAGTGATGGGTCCACAAAGTCAGAAAATGTATCTTCATTATCTCTGAGAATATCAAATTACATGGTAAAAGAGGAGCAAAAAAAAGTACATAATTCATCATTGTGGAGGAGCAGTCAAATCGTAGATTTGTTGTGTTAAAGTAGCCATCCTTTCATTCCTGGAGTTTAAAATGTTGGTGCGAGCCAGTTCCAGCCTTGCTTCATCATTGCTCAAGAGAGATAGTTCGGACAGAATCAACAAAACTTGCATAGATGACACCCACATGTGTCAAGTTCTTTTGAGCCGTATTCACTTGGCCCTCCAATACATCACGAACTAGCGATGCTTTGAGAAGCCTCTCCTTTGTCTGAGCAAGTTCAGCTTCTAGTTCTTGAATTCTCGCTTTATATCCCTCATATTCGGTACAACACTGAGCTAGCTGAGGAATACTCTCCACCAATACGACTTGCTCTTTCTCCATCTCTTGTTGCTGTTCCTGAATGGATTTGTTTAAGGTTTCAGCCTCCTGAGCAAATTTCGCAGTTAGTGAGTCATACTCAGCCTGAACCAAGTCATTGATGCTGCCTTGGGATAATTATAAATATTCGTTAATGGGTTGTCCTAAACCATTAACCATTTGCTCTAGCGCATTAGCTCTCTCAGCGTCATTAAAATTTCTAATTTGCGCTATAGTGAGCTTGGAGGACATCTTCAAAGCATCAAAGCCTGGATTCTTCTCTAGCACCATGGATATTAATTCTTTCAAAGTGAGCTAGAATATGCTAGTGTATTGTTCAACTAGCATAGCAAAGCTCGAATGGACGCTGGGAGTGGCCGCAATATCAGTGAATCTCCTTTCTGGGATGACTGCAGAAGATGTTGCCACAGTCGTGGCTTCAACATATGGTGCGATAAAAGAAGAGAAACCCACAACAGTTAAAGTTGTTGGCATGCTCGACGAAGGAGGCACGGTCGAAGGGGTTGGTTCATCCACCTCTGATTCGACTTAAACCGCTGCTGGCAGGATTATATCTGAGAATGTTACGGTAGTCACAACCGTTTTCGTAGCTGGATCCGCATTAAAAGCAGAGGTTGTTTCAGCTCCACCCTCCCCAGAAATGTCTTCGCCTGAAAATAAGATAAGAGAAAGTTAATATCAATTTGATGTTAAATTTTCCTGGAAAAAGTATAAAGACAACATTTACCCATGGCCGATGGTATGTATATTGCGTCTGCAGCCTGTATAGCTAAATCATTTCGTAATGATGCTAAATAAGCTGTCATACCTGGAGAGAAGGGGACACCGACTGACGCTTGAGGATCGTCATCCCAGTCATCACCCAAATCTACTCGAGGTTCATCGGGTGGAATCTTGCTTGAAATATTTACAGATGAAGGAGGGGCTAGTCCTATTATTTGTCTTGGTAAAGGTATAGTGATTATTATTGAGCTCGGCCTCGAAGGCGATATAGAAGCATCACCAGTAACGGTGGTAGATGTAATCGCGGCAGCAGTCGCTGGCAAAGAATCTTCAGCACTTTCAGCTGGAACTGTGGAGGCTCCTTATTTAAAAGGCGAAGGATTCCTAATCAAAGAATCATCCCTAACAGGGGAAACAATATGTTCACTCCTAGAAGAGGCCCCCCTTGGTGGAAGTCCTTTTAGGACCTTTTGTAGTCTGCTTTTTCTTACGAGAGGAAGGCTCTTTCTGAGTAGAAGCCTTTCGTTTATTGGAAATAATGAGAGGCTTTGCTGGCGGAGCTATTTTGCCTCTCGGTAATATCAACAAATAATCATCTGCACAAGTAGTTTTATCACCTTCATCAGAGGAGACAGATGGTATCTCCTCTCTTCCAGTGGACTTATGGGAGGGCATTCTGAAACTTCTATATACATCAAAATCACGATGGAGGTATTGATGGACACATAAAATTGTGCGTATGAATGAAGAATGCGCAATTCCATGGAGAGAGAAGTCGCGGGCACAAAAAAGGTTGCTCCAGTACAACCCATGATGAAATAATGCCATCCTCTAGCTCCATCAATAAGCCCACCTTTGAATTAAAGCTGGTGATGGGATTTCCCACGTGCAACTAATCATATCCAAATTGTCGGGCGAAACGGCTAGGCAGATATGGTTCCAGATAGCAGTGATCCTCACTTCTATACAGCAGGTGTGAAGGTCTAATATAGACCAACCAGTAAAAGACTTCAGGAGAAAGAATAACTTCCCCTGACCTATATCATGAAGTTTAGTCCCCTGCTGTTTAATATGTACAGGGGGAACGGTGCAGAAGAATTTCCAACTATGGGCAAAATTCAGTGCTAGTCGACAATCTATGACGCTAGTCACATTCCAAGAAGAATTCCTGTAATTCAACAGGAAGTTATTGCCCGAACCACTGGCAGATCCGAGAGACATCACTCTGGTGTTGTGAAGGATTAACCATCCCATCAGATATAAGAATGGTAATTCCACTCTGGGATATCCTTCGCGCTGAGTGGTATCGGCCAGCAGTCCATCGGTAATAGCCCTCAGGCCAGCTTGTATCCTGTATACCATGGCAGGGAGTAGGCCCAATCTTGCTCCAAATACCAAACGCACTGCGGGCCATAGGGTGTTACGATGAACACGATCCTCAGACACAATGCCAGGCACCACCCATCGGCGTAGCCAAATAGAAAGGAAGTCAGCCAGTTAAGCTTCTTTTGACAGAGGCTTTCGGCAATACCTCATATAACTGTAGGCTTTGGTCCCTACAGGACAACTACCTATCTCTTCATTAAGAACACAATCTGGAGCCTCTGCATCTTCAATAAGGTCATCGATTGTGTTGGCATTGAGAATGCTCAGAGGGTTCAAAGGTTTGTCTTTGCTATCTACAACCTTATCCTGCTTGGCATTTCTAGCCTGATAGAAGAAAAGGTAAGATACCCATTTGTTAATATGGGCTAAATCAGAAGGCTCTTTGTAGAAAGTGGTGCATGCAAGATAGTGGCTCATCAGTTCTTGGTATACAGCCACTACCCGAGGGTTGGTATCCTTCAACTCTCTGTTGGTGGGGACGTATTCTTCATAAGGAATGTCTCCCATTGGCAGCTTTGAGATATCTGCCATCTCATGAAGTGCTAGGCCCAACTCATCTATTGGAGTGGCGAAAGTCTCAATGAACGAGTTATATCGCTCCATCAAAGCTAAGAACAAATTTGTGTTGATAGGCAGTCCAACACTAGTAGCACTGATAGTCTCAAATAAGTTAATACTTTCTAGCTCCATTTGAAAGTGCTTCAGGGCCTATGTAGTTAAACTAGCCCATCGAAGATTGTGGGGGTTAAGCCATCCACTGGTGCGAGGGTTAACCCTGGGATATACTCCTCCCTCCTTTATGAATTTATTGCAGAAAGTTGCTATTTGGAATGGCTGGATCAAAGAAGAGTCTTCACTAGGGATGCTGCATGGTAGTAAACCTCTAAAGGATATAATAGGGCCTGAGGGACTACTTACAAAGGATCCTCGGTTTAATCCTATCTTATAGAAGATCTTCCCTGGCTGGCCATGAAGATCAGGAGTCAGAGTCCATGCCATCCTTCTGGGATGTGTGACATGGAAGAATGCAGAAATAGGATAATCTCTGGACATCTTTGGCAGATACATAATAGTGCCCTCAACAGAAAATACCCAGTCTTCCTTCTTGGGCTTTGTTTGGGATTGCTTATCAATAACATCTCCAAATAAGAAAGCTGGTTTCTTATACTCGGTTCCATCTATGTATGTCAAGGGTTCCCCGTTGATCATACTCAGCAACATTCTTTCTCCTTGGGCCGAGATCAAAATTCCTCTTTCTTGAGGATACTCGTTTCTAGAGATAGGGAAAGTTACATGGAACAAGTCCTCAAAGTAGTTAAAATTTAACATTCCAGTAGCAGAACCCATTACTTCAGCCAGAGGGGGGATCTGTAGGTCCACTGCAAAAAAGCAAGAAAATAAGTCAGCTTTGCGCTAGAATTTACTTTCAGTGCGTAAAACGCAAAGTTTACAGTATACGCCAAATTTGACAGTCTGAGTTTTTACGCCAGATTGCAAAATATGATTTTATGCTAGAATTTACTTTCAGTGCGTAAAATGTAAGGTGCTACATTCTTGCAGTATACGCCAAAATTTAACAGTCTGAGTTTTTACGCCAGATTGAAAAATATGGGATTTTACGCTGGAATTTACTTTCAGTGCGTAAAACACAAGGTTTGCAGTATATCCTAAAATTTAACAGTCTGAGTTTTTACGCCAGACTGTAAAATATGGAGTTTTATGCTGGAATTTACTTTCAGTGCGTAAAATGCAAGGTTTGCGGTATATGTCAAAATCTAACAGTCTGAGTTTTTATGCCAGACTACAAACTATGAAATTTTATGCTGAAATTTATTTTCAAAGCGTAAAATGCAAGGTTTGCAGAATACGCCAAAATTTTAACAGTCTGAGTTTTTACGCCAGATTGTAAAATATGGTACGCTGACACATTAAAATATGGGCGTATTTGCGCATACACGTATAACGTGTGCGAAGGGATTTTATTTCTCTCGAAGTTTTACCTGTGATGTCCGGTGCACAGCTAGACGGCGGAGCACTTCGTTCAGAACGATGCTCACTTGGCCTAGTAGGAGTTGCTCGTGCTTGAGCAGAGGAGCGAGATGATAAAGCGGCTTTCTTTCCTTTAGCGGCGGAGGTCTGTTTTGGTGCCATGGTGAATCTGAGGGTTTTTAGAAAAATACGAAGGATTTTAGAAAGAGATAAAGGGTTTTTCTCTCTCATGACCTAGGCCTATTTATAGAGTTCAAATGACTCTCCGAATCCTTAACCAAATCTGATTTTATCATAGTCGGTTAGGATTTGGGACCACGTCAGCCGATCATTTGAAAAGGAAGATAGATAGTCGTGCTGCGTAAAGGATCCATCAGAAGCTACAGATCTATAATTTTACGCTTAGAAGCTACGAATCTATGATTTTACGCTCAAAAACTACGGATCTATGATTTTACACTCAGATGCTACAGATCTATGATTTTACGCTCAGAAGCTACGGATCTATAATTTTACGCTCAGAAGCTACGGATCTATGATTTTACGCTCGAAAGCTAAGAATCTATAATTTTACGCGCAGAGCAAGGATCTACGACTTTACGCTCAGAAGCTACGGATCTATGATTTTACGCTTAGAAGCTACGGATCTATGATTTTACGCTCAAAAGCTACAGATCTATGATTTTACGCTCAGATGCTACAGATCTATGATTTTACGCGCAGAGCACGGATCTATGATTTTACGCTCAGAAGCTACGAATCTATGATTTTACGCTCAGAAGCTACGGATCTATGATTTTACGCTCAGAAGCTACAGATCTATAATTTTACGCTCAGATGCTACAGATCTATGATTTTACGAGTAGAGCACGGATCTATAATTTTACGCTAAGATGCTACGAATCTATGATTTATGCTCAGAAGCTACAGATCTATGATTTTACGCTCAGAAGCTACAGATCTATGATTTTACGCTCAGAAGCTACGGATCTATGATTTTACGCTCAGAAGCTACGGATCTATGATTTTACGTGCAGAGCAAGGATCTACGATTTTATGCTCAGATGCTACGGATCTATAATTTTACGCACAAAACAAAAATCTTAAATTATACGGGACAGATCAGTTAGCAGAATACGCGTATATCTTGATAATTTGAGTTTTACGTTCGAAAAAGTCAATTACAAGAGTTTACGCAGAAAATGCTCTTTTTATCAGCGTTTGCAAACAGACGACGAGTATTCAGTAACTGCTCTTCTTCAGTTGAGAGGACTTCATCAGACAAAGGGCCAAGGAGTTCCCTAAAAATGTCTGTCTTTATTGGAGATGACTTTTTGGCCATTGATAGTTCATTCGAAGTTAAGCCATAATCTTTTACATCTAGTTCAGGGATGGCCTGTTCGACGGACATTTATTGCCCTGTCTCGAGAATCTTTCGAGAAGCCATTTTTTTGAAGATGATGTTCTGAACAGATGTTCTTCGCATTTATAAAGAAGAAATGATGGTTCAGAATTCTGTGTGACTCCTCGTCAAAAATAGCATGACGATTGGATTTTCAAGACAATTTAATGCTAAAGAGTTTTTACGCATCTTCCTTTATGCGTAAAAGTTGGAACGTGACTAGATGCGTATTTATCATAGTCTGCGTAAAAATTACTCAAGCGAATTAAAGTTGCGTATTACCAGACTTCCTCACAGCAACATGGCAAATCAATAGTGCATAAAAGAAGACAAGTTTATTAATCATGATTACATATGATGGAAATCTATTTTTTACAAAGGATTTTTCATTAATATTCAAGATCACGATTACATATGACGGGAATCTATTACGCTAGGTTCTCGTCTGATGGAGATCTTTATTTCTTCTTCTACAACACTTCTTCAGCCCCTATACGCCGGGTGCCAAGAAAATGATTAATGGCGGGAGGATACAAAACTGGGCCTGTTTTATTCAAGTCCACCCCCATACGTCATCGGTGGCCATGCTTAGAATTGTGATTGGGATTCAGACCCAACACAATACTGGAAGATACGGCCAAGCTGCACCCAGGATCCAGCTTTATAATAGGGGAAAATATAGCTAGCAAGCTGTGTGGTCTAATGCGACCCTTCCTCTCTCTTTGGCGAATTGCCATATAAAATCGTCGATTACCTCGAGCAAAGGAAGCTATGATATCCTTCCATAGTCCATCATTGCAGAGAATATTTACTAGAAGATGCCTCTTTTTATGGCTCCTTACATGCTGGAAGAGCATAATCTTCTTCTTGCTCAGTTCAGTCCAATGAATCTCATCAGTCATCTTTATTGTGAAGGAAGTATGGAAAGCCAAGTTCATTTGCTTGCCCTTATATAGGCAGAAAAGAACATACAAATCCCAACGACTTCTTAAATATTGTCGAAAAATTAGCCTTGAAGAACGGGTCAAAGTTGACCATTTCATGCTTCATTCAAAGTATTTCAAATTACGAGAAATTTAAAAACTTTGAATGGGGTCTTATAGAAGCATGAAATACACTGGGAAATTGTACGCGTATTATACAGTCAAAACCCCCAAATACATGAAGTCCCTCTCCGCGTAAAACAGAGCTTCAAGGCTGTTTGGCGTAAAATATGGCTTCAGAGCTGTACGCGTAAAATAGATCTTCAAGGCTGTTTGGCATAAAATATGGCTTCAGATTTGTACACGTAAAACAGAGCTTCAAGGCTGTTTGGCATAAAATATGGCTTCAGAGCTGTCCGCGTAAAACAGAGCTTCAAAGCTGTCCGCGTAAAACAGAGCTTCAGAGCTGTCCGCGTAAAGCAGAGCTTCAAAGCTGTGTGGCGTAAAATATAGCTTCAGAGCTGTCCGCGTAAAATAGAGCTTCAAGGCTGTTTGGCGTAAAATAGAGCTTCAAAGCTGTCCGCGTAAAGCAGGGCTTGAAAGCTGTACGAGTAAAGCAAAGCTTCAAGGCTGTTCGGCGTAAAATGTTGCTATACCTTCCTACGTAAAGTTTAAACTACGTTGTTTTTAATGCAGCGTAAAGTTGTACGAGGAACTCTTCGTATTCCTCGGATGAATTTGTCAAACAAATCAGTGAACCTGACATCTAACAAAAAGTACTACACGATGATCGAGAGGACGGCTGTGATGATAATTTTACACAGAGACCCAGGTTGTCATTTAGTGACATATTCTTGATACAAGTCGTTTTTACGCATTCAAATAATACGCTGCCTATTCTACATTGATTGAAATGAGTTTTTATGCTCAAGATAAGACAAAATCAGACGTCACGTCAAAAGCTGTTTCCTGTACAGAGCTCGAGGCATATCTCTGCATTTAATGCACGAGATGGAGCATATCTCTGCATTTAATGCACGAGATTTTGTTCTATTTTTTTTAAACTTTGTCATGACTAAAAAAACTAAAACTATGACCAATACGCTCACATCACCATCCTTGCATTTTACGCCAACCAGGCTATTTTCAACTATAGGAGTACGACGTATGCTATCTCCTCGAAATACGCCAACTCGGTTATATTTACAAAGGTATGTGATAAGGCTATTTAGCCCAGATACACTCAAAACCTCAGTTGTGAAGGATAATTGGCTATTTTATGCTGTTATCTATTATTCATGAAGCTTTACGCAGGGGCAGTTACCTATGTGGCTCGCATGCCATGATCTTCGAGAAGCAGTTATACAAGTTACCTTATAAAGGGACACGTGTCATACGCAGATTCAGAAGATTATTTGAACGTGGATAGCAATTATCATAACCGCAGCGTAAAGGAAGTCTTCTTCTTCACAGTTTGGCTTTTATGCCAACAAGACAGTTATTTGGCTTTTTATGCCAACCATCTTTACGCAGGGGCAGTTACCTACGTGGCTTGCATGCCATAATCTTCGAGAAGCAGTTATACGCGTTACCTTATAAAGGGATACGTGTCATACGCATATTCAGAAGACAATTGGAACGTGGGTAGCAGTTGTCATAACCGCAGCATAAAAGATGCAATCTTCTTCACAGTTTGGCCTTTTACGCCAACAAGACATTTACTTGGCTTTTACGCCAACCTGGCAGTTATTTGATTGATCTCTATAAATAGAGACCCCTGTTTACAGGGTGAAAGGGGAGGCAAGGGGGAGTCAATTAGAGATCAGAAAAAAAGATAGCAGAGCACAGAAGAGAGAGTTTTGGCTGACAACTTTGGCAACAGGAATTCGATCCTACTTGCAACTTTTCTTTGGCTGGCTTTTGCCTTTAGTTCAGAGAAAGTTTGAAGCTTCTTCTACAGCACTTCTTCATCATCGTGTGGTCCAAGGAACAAAGTGATCGACTGCAGATCAGACTTCTATAGCAATACTTCCCCAGAATCATTTTATTGTACTTAACATCCTCGTATAGGATTAATTGTACTCTTTTCTCGTTTGTAAACAAAAAGATTTCGTATAAGCCTCTTCTTTGTTTATCTAAACAACGGGCTCCTCCTCAATCTCAGGGTCGCAACACTCGTCGATACCTGGCCCGTAGTAGGTCGAGCAAAAATTCTCAGGATCCTCTAAAAAATATATCCATTTAGGACTGGAGCGAAATTAATAACTCTAAAAGCAACTCCAAATACTTGGTAAGGTGTATATGACTAGCAATAGAAAAGAATACAAGATGCACAGAAAAGTAAATATATGGTAGAACTGATAAAGTAACTACAATGTAAACTAGGAAAATAATACAAGTAGTAGAGAAGTAACTGCATGTGAGAGAATAGGAATACTAGCTAAGTGCCTTGAGCACAAGTTCATTATGTGGTCGGCTTAGGTTGCACATGATTTAATCTACGATAACTTTGTTATGCGTGAGTTGCATAACCGACATACACATGAATACTGTTTGGATTTGATCACATAACCAACTTATACTCTCCTCCCCCACTAATACTCTTGGATCCAACTATGACACGCTACGTATATGATAAATAACTCATGCACATGAAGGCGAGAGCATACGAAGCACATGATAGCACATGAGAATCAATACCCGAAGCACATGATGAAATACACGTGATAGAGTACCCGCTGAACACGGTAAGGGGGATAACATCTCATGACGGGATCCAACTAGTACCAGCTCGTGAAACAATATGTCAGAATCAAGTATTACTGTTCTAGAACAGGTGATATATACGCTATAAAGGAATGGAAACAATCAGAGGTAGGTACTCGCCTGACGTCCTGAGCAACTAGTAAGGATCGAGATCCGGACTGGCCTCGCAAAGACCTATTACGAAAAGCAAGATTAAATGGGGTTCTAAAGAGTTAAACAGATATAAAATAACTAAAAATAAGCTTCTAGGGTTGTTCTAGGTCGAATGGATCAAACCGGTGAAATCTGGGTCAAAAAGTCAACCTGGGGTCCAAAAAGCCAACTCTTGGTCAAAACTAGGTCAAACGTTGACTTTGGCGGTCAATGGGGACAATTACGGTCAACTCTAGGTCAAACTAGGGTGCCCCTAAAATTCTAGGTCAAAACTAGCTCATTAAGCTAGTAAACCCTCAAACTCGCCTCCTTGAGATACCGGGATACCCTCGGTATCTGATACCTCAACCTAAGCTATACACCCCGCATATACCCACTAATGCATATACTAACACGTATATATATATATATATATATATATATATATATATATATATATATATATATATATATATATATATATATATACATATAAACCCAACTCTAATCTCATTCCTAGGCAAACGCCCAATACCTCGTCCCGATACCTAATACCTTGAGTATCCCAAGTTACCTTCAATACCTTGATATCTCAAGGTATTGAGATACCTAACTTACCCCTCTCTAACACTAACTAGCTAGCTAACTATATATATATATATATATATATATATATATATATATATATATATATATATATCACTGCTGCTGCTACTACCTACTGCTACTACTGCTGATGCCTAATGCTGCTGCTGATGCTAGCCCTTGTTGTTGATGTTGCTGTTGCTGCTGCTGCTGGCCCTTTTGCTGCTGCTGCTCCCTTTTGCTGCTACTGCTGCTCTTCACATCTCTCTCACTCTCTCTTCCTCTCTCCCTATCTCACTATCTCACTCTCCCTCGACAAACACTACACACATATATATAAACACACTAACATACGTATATATATACACACAAACATATATACACACACACACACACACACACACACACACACACATATATATATATATTTTCTAATACACAAATATAGGTACACACACACACACACACACACACTCACACACACACATATATATATATACAAACACACACATATATATACATATAAACACTCACACACACACACACACACACACACACACACACATATATATATATATATATATATATATAAAACTCGAAAACTCTAATGCACACTCCCCGAAGCTAAACCAACTCGCGCACAAGCCCAAAACCGAAAAACCAAGTCGAAATGGTCATTTGGTCATTTCGACAAATACTTGGTGTGTGGCTCGCGATACCTCGTGAAACGCATACCAAACCTACTCGGAATCGACCCAAAATTTACCCACGAGTTCTAATCGATGTCTAGAACCTCAAAAAAATGCTAACTCTCCGATTCTAGATCCGTGGCAAAATCCCACATGCATGTGGAACCCACGGCGACGAAAAACCCCTAAATCGCCCGAAACGCCAAAAACTTCGCGATACGATCTCACGTATCCGAACGGGGACACGTACTTACCCTCAAGACACCCAAGCACGTCTACCTAGGTCCGTCTAACCTAGGGCAACACCCAAAATTGGGCCAATCTCAAATTTTACCCAAAATTGACACAAAACCTAATGTCAAAGTCTCCAAACACAACCAAACAAGCTCTAACTTCCTCCCATGGATAGTCCTAAGGTCTAGGAAGGTTCTAAACTACTAATTACACTATATTAAAGTAATCACTAAGAGGAAAGTTAGGGTTTACCTCTTGGGAGTTGGAATCCCAAGGCCAAAGTCTCCAAAACCCTAGAAATCACCACTCTCAAGCCTCCAAGCCTCCAAGCCAAGCCTCTACACCAAGTCTAGGCTCTACACACCTAAGTTAGGGGAAAGTGAAGGGTTAGGGTTTGTATTAAAGTGGAAAGTAAATGAAGGAAAAGAAGGAAGGTGAGAACTTACTTGAAATGGAGAAAAGTAAATGGGAAGAAGTGAAGAAGGAGAAGGGAAGAAGAAAAATGAAGAAGAAAAAATAAAATGGAATGGAGGAAAGGGTCGGCCATGTAAAAATATAGGGTTAGGGTTTGTGAACATAACACAATGTCCAAAATACCCTCCAAATTAGTCATCCAAACTAGGGTTTGCGTTTAGGGTTTACTTAAACCATTCTAACTAATCCAAAATACTCCAATTAACTAATAAAAAATATAATAACTATTCTAACCCAATAAATAAGTCTGACAAGGGTGTTGGTTGGGTCTGACATGGGTCCCTAAGATCTGACATGGGTCCAAACTAGCCAAAATCCTAAAACAACTAATAAAAATAAATACAACCGCTAATTAAATATAAATACAATTACTTATGATCAATACACAATTTACTAAATTAAAATAAAAAGAAAATCATATTTCTAGAATTGGGTAGTGACATCTAGCAACACCAACAACCCCCACATATCTGTAAAAATCAGATCAAATCTGCTCAGACATACATAATCCGCTCAGACAGACTTGCATGGGCCACCACTAAAACTGTATGACGTCCCAGAAGCAGAATACTAAAAAATGGGACAGACAATGCTGTCTACTTATACTTAGAGCACTCTGGTACTCTGCATATACAGTAAAGTTGTAAGACATGAGGGGTCACTACTACAAACTATCAGTCAATCCTAGGTCCAACAAACCCTAGTATCTCAATCACAAGAACAACAGAAATAATAACAATATGTAAGATCAACTGAAATATAATAGTAAAGCATCCAAATTATAATATACAGATGATCATGAAGCTAGTAAACACAAAATAAATAAACTAGCTAGAATCTGAGTAAAACATGATCAACCCTAGGATATGTCAATCATGCAATGCCCGTAGGTTAGTTGATCAAACCAAAACACGAGCTAAACACGTGCTCGGTGGCTAAACGTCCATAAAATATAATGTACATCAGGGTGGAAAAGTAAGAAAACTCACTCAAGCGGTCTGGTGCTCCTGGTGGCTACCATCATCAGGAAAGTACGAAAGATCCTCCGGTGCTGCTAATGGATCTGGCCATACAAAACCAGTGGGGTCAGACCCCCAAATAGCAAGTACCACAAAGGAAGCCAATCTAGGAATTTAAACCAACAACACAAGCAATACAAATACTGGAAGTAAAGACTGAATATAAAAGATCTCAAGATAATAAATACTATAAAACCTGCAATGAGACATCCGGATCTGATAATCAATAAGAAAATAACAAGTACTGAAAGTAAAGGTGATCATGTGAAGCCTAGACTAACCATCAACCTTCAATCATGGCAATCACATAACTATGGCTTGATATCTTTAACTAACGAGGGTTATCACAATCCTTAATCACTAACTAATATAATGCAACGCGATGCTAGAGTTCCTTCGGATCGCATGTCCTTGCAGTCCGTCCAGGATATCCATACACACAACCAACTAGATACTCCTCAAGATACGCCATAATATAAACCACTGGATACTCCTCAAGATAACAGTATGAATAACCGGGACTACATGCAATCTAAAAAAAAAATTAGCCATGTACTAAGTGAATCTCTAGTTAATTAACACCTAGCAGTTTCTGGTATGAATTCGGATGTGGCATTCCTCAGAATCCATCTTAGACATGATGCAAATAAATCAAGTTCTAATAGTAATATAAACAGGTTTAATATACATTTCACAACCGGACTCATGTAAGTCACGACAACAACCAAGCCACGTGTCACCAAGTGAAGCCAAGTAAAGCCAAGTGAAGCCATGTCAATCCAGGTGAAGCCAGGTAAAGCCATATGAAGCCATGTATAACCATGTGAAGCCATATCCAACCAGATGAAACCAAGTCAAGCCATGTTCGATGAAGCCATCTAAAGTTATGCCAAGTCAAGTCCAGTCAATCATGTCATCACGTGTAGCCGGGCAAAGCCGGGTGAAATCGAGTAAAGCCAAGTCATGTCAAGTGATGTCATCTGAAGCCATGTAGGTTCATGTCAAAGATTAGGTCAAGTCATCGCGTGTCCAAGCAAAAGCCAGAAGTTTCAACATGAAATCACGAAAAACCAAGAATTCCTAAAGAAAGTGCACGATACGTATACCGTCGGTACAGTCCAGTACACCAGTCCAGAGATAAGAAAAATACAACAAGTTTTGGATTCCAACAAATCAGTATACCGTCGGTATACCGTTCCAAGTAGGCAAAAAGTTACTGGAAAACAATGTTCCACAAATCGGCATACCGTCGATACAACCCAGTACACCGTCGGTATGCCGGCCAAGACAAATATCTAACAATGTCGACAAGATCGGTATATCGCCGGCACAATCCAGTATACCATCGGTATGCCGATACGGTTCACATAAAAATATCTAGAAATCAAGTCGGTTGAAATCGGTATACCGTCGGTACATTGTAGTATACAGTCGGTACACTGTAGTATACCGTTGGTATGCCGGTTTCCAAGAATAATTATGGTTAAATCAAGTCTAATTTTTGGGACCTAAATCAAATCCCAAAAATTATCAGAACCAATTCTAACAAGAAGTCAAGTCTAGAGTAAGTCTCATATCACAATATGGACTAAATCTTACGGTTACAACTTCGGTACCGTTTCCGAGTTACCAAAAAGGGACGAAACGAGATTCTACAAGAAATCAAAATTGAGACGGCCACTAGGCTAGAAATCATGATATGAACAACAATAGTAAAGCAAGTCTAAGCTAAAAAGTAATAACCAAGCTCCAGGAAATTAAATGACAGAAAGTAAAAGAAGTTTACGAAATCGGCAAGGTATACTTGTCTAACGCGAGTTCCAGCCTAAACCTTCTAGTCCACCACCACGAAGGGGTTCAAAAATCACACTCCAGGTCTCAAGACCACACTTCCAAGCTCGAGAGAAAATGAAGAAGAAAGGAGAGAGAAAGAAGAAAATAAAATATCTCGAGTACTATTTATAGAGAAAATATCTCAAAAATATCTTAAAAATATCTCGAAAGTGAAACAAATATCTGCCGGGCAGTATAAGTATAATGTAGTATACCATCGGTACACTGGTCAAGTAGTAAAGTTTCAATTTTGAGAAATTTTGGCTTCCTCGAGATCCAATAAAATGTAATAACTAGCACAAAATATGTATACGCATAAAATACGAATACTGTGAGACGAGTCTAAGTGATAGCACGGGCGATTCGGAAACCTCCCGGTTGGACTTGCTACCCTTTGGTGAGAGGAGCCGTCTAGCCACGAAGTCCAAGATAACGCGAAGTCAGTGATCTTCATGTAGACATGGTGCATAATAATAATGTCTTATGTAGGCAGAGTAAGTTATTACTCATTTACAGTAATGGATAAACGACTGCGGGTAAGAATCACCAAAGGGTGATAACTTATATGCTTTACATTTCATATTGAGCATGCATAATTGTATGCTTTATATTTCTAGCAAATATGATTAATATGCCTTCTTTACATGAACAAGATGCATGCGTTACATTATGTCGTTATGAACTGTAATTGACCATAGGGTAACAAATCAAGATCACACTTAATAATGTTCCTATCGTATGATTACTTAGTGTTAATTTTAGGGGAGTGGGTCAGCCCTCTCGCTAGTACATGTTGAGTACTGACCCACGTTTGTGGGCACAATTTCAGGTTCACAGGTGCGTGTACACAGCTGAACAAGTCTTGAGACATTGCAGGACTGTTGGGGGTGCAGAAGCTCTTCTCCTGGAGATGATGACTTCTGCTATACATAGCATAATGTATGGAACAGGACAAGAGTTGTACCAGTGATGTTGAAAGTCGAGTTAGCAAAGTTCATTGTAAGCCTAGATGCCATATACTTCAAGTTGGCTTTTGAGAGCTTTGTAATCCATTCAATACCAATAAAGAGATACTTTCTTGTGTGACTTCAATTTGTCTGCTTTCTTCTACTGTAATGTTGTTGTTTCTGAGATATACCATAGATTGTTGATTTTCATGTCTTATACAAATGCAATCCCAGGCTTGTACGACATCACGCCTTGATGGGGATGATTTCCTGCAGGAGCGTTGGTGTGGTGATCTCACGTTCAACGAGGGTAATCGATCATACGGGAGATCGGGGCGTGACATACTTGTCCAGATATTCTCAACTCTTATTCTTTTATTATCATTCATCTATATTGTTTCGAAACTTAATTTTTTTGTGGGGGATTGTTTTATGATATTTGAAAAGAAAAAAAAATCAAATTTCCTAAAATCTTTATTACTACTAAATTCTATTAACTATCATTCACCACCAGCTCACTATATGCTCCACAACTATCATTTATTCCAAATGAATGGCTTTTAATGCCTTCATAAAAACAAACAATCTATATATTCTCATATTTCTTCTAAGGAAAGTAGCTTTCTCTTCTCTATTTTACTTCATAGAGAGATTTGTTCTTCCTCCTTAAAAAGAACATGGCCATAGCTTCCATGTTTTTTTCTTTATTTTTCTTCTTTCCTTGCTGCGAGTATCGAGTCTGAAAAGAAGATTTTCTATGTTGGCAATACTCTCCAAAATTATTTTTATCTCTCCGTTGTTCGTTCTATATCTGGGCAAAGCTAAGTTCGTGTCGATTCTATCGAAACTGTGTGCAGTATCGGGAAGCCGTTAGCAAGAAAAAATTTACCTCTAGAAGGATTCGAGAGGATGTCTGCACATATATTTCGAATAAACTCTTAGGACAATATTTCGTGCATGACTTTTCCGTAGACCGGTAACACTAATCTTATTATTTTATATGTTGTGAGATTTTTTAACATATTATTTATTCTATTTAAAAATGGTGAGAGTTGGGGACAGTGGGCCCAACAGACATGCGACGCAGCGTATACAAGTCCCGAGCGTTACATCGAATATCTAAAAAAAATCGATCATATATTATTTATTTATTTATTTTATAAAAGAGAGAGAGTCTGTGTAATTAATTTCAAAATAGAAATAGTCCTGTAACATCCATGAAACCCACTGGGTTAATGAATTTATTTCAATATCTTACATTTCTCTAGGCTTATCCCATAGTAATCATTATGACTATTTTAATAATTTAATCCATAAAAGGTCGGTTTTAGATTCAGAAAATTTACTGTACCGATAATAAATTTATATTAATTAAATACAACGATAGAAGTTTGGCAAATTTGGAAATTACGATAGGAATTGCCAGTTGGGTTGGCAAAAATTTGGAGAACTTGATTTTTGCCAACCTAGTTGGCGAAAATCCGAACAAAAATCCGACGTGGCAAAAAAAAAAAAAATCCAAAAAACATATTTTCGCCAACTGCGTTGGCAAAAATTTGAATTTTTTGTTTAGGGGTTTGTTTGGTTTGGTTTTTTTGGATTTTATTTGTGTTATTTTTTCTTTGTGATTTTTTTGTTTTTTGTTTTTATAGGTTTATTTTATAGGTATGTGCTCGCACTATCCCACTAAGTAGTGCTCGCACCGGCCGTCGCCTGAGATGGCATCGGTGCTGATGGAGTTGTCAAAATATGCGAATAGGTGGTAACGCCGGGGGCTCCCAAATTTTTGCCAACTCAGTTGACGAAAATCAAGTTCTCCAAAATTTTGATATGTATCAGAATTTAAAATTTTTCCAAATTTCTATCATTATATTTAATTAATATAAAATTATTATCGGTACAGTAAATTTTCTGTAAAAAATAAAATATAAAATTACCAAAAGTAAAATTTGGAGGTCGAAATATCGTTTTTTTGCGATTCTAAAAATTTGAGAAGTCCGTCAAACGGTTAATCGGTTTATCCCGAAGTACTTTTCCATACGGTCATTTTGGCACAAACTGGACCTTGTTTCGATCTTCCAGTCAAAAGTTATGATACTTTAAAATTTTATATTTTATATATTTTTTTCTATAACATGTACGTCTTACTTCGGATGAAAATTCTCTCTACACGAATTGTGTTACTCTTGTCGAAAACATACAAATTGATCTATTGTTTGACGAAAAACGATTTTAAAACAAATAGCTATGGTCGTTCAAAGTCTGTTCGACGGCAGACGTAATATTCTTACGGTAGTTTTTTTTTTTTGTTCATTGATAACATATTTTATTTTGGATGTTAAATTTTATTTTTTTTAATTTATTTAAAAAAAAATTCCTACAACAACTTTTTTAAAATAGTAAACCTAAATAAAACTAAACACAAAAAAATCTAAAAAACAAATAAAAAAACCCAAAAAAAATCGAAATAAAAAAACCAAATAAAAAAGTCACAAAAAAATCAAGGACCCAATTTTCGCCAACTGAATCCAAATTTTTGCCAATTCAGTTGGCGAAAATATGGTTTTTTAGAATTTTTTTTTTTTTGCCACGTCAGATTTTTATTCGAATTTTCGCCAACTGGATTTACGAAAATCAAGTTCTCTGAATTTTCGCCAACCCAACTGACGATTCCTATCGTAATTTTAAAAATTATCAAACTTCTATCGCTGTATTTAATTAATATAAATTTATTATCGGTTCACTAAATTTTCTGTTTTAGATTTGTAGATGGATACGTCTTGAACTCGACCCGTTAACACCCGAATAAACCCTTCGTCGTGACGTCGTTGTCGTCCGTCATCGTCGTCCACTTCCAGACTCCAACCAGAAGAACCAGCCATGGCCTCCTCGCCGGCGATCCGAGATCTCCAGTGCGATCTCGAGAATCACGCCAACGCCCTAAGCAAAATCCAGAAAGGTCATCTCCTTCCCCTCCCCCTAAACCTAACCCGAACCCTAACACTAATCATAAAAAGAAATCCTAATCCTAACCCTAATTTCATTGCAGACATCGGGAAGAGCTACCAGGTACGGAAGCAGTGCACGGTCCAGCTGGGAGAGAACGAGCTCGTGCTCAAGGAGCTCGACCTCCTCGACGACGACGCCAACGTCTACAAGCTCATCGGGCCCGTGCTCGTCAAGCAGGACCTCGCCGAGGCCAGGGCCAATGTGCGCAAGCGTATCGACTACATCTCCGCCGAGCTGTAAGTTGTCCAAGGAATCCGCGTTCTCAACTTTTTTTGGTTAATTGTTTGTTCAGAATGGTGGTTTTTTCTTCTTTTTTTGTATTGGCAGGAAGAGGCTCGATGGGACTCTGCAGGATCTCGAGGACAAGCAGAACAGCAAGAGGGAATCGGTTAGTTTTTTTCCCCTTCCTATTTCGGGATGAGTATATTGTGGTAAAGGTGATTGCTTTAGGTTGAAATTGTTCATTTGGTGGAATTTGTTGTGGATTTGTGTGACCTGAGTTGCTACAGTAGAAGTTGATCTATGTTGCGGCAGATCCGGGCATCTTGACACTGACACTGACACTGACTCGGCACCAATACAACAAGACATGGGACACAGCACCAATTTTTGGTGGGTCCGTGCTTCCCCAGGAGTCGATGTGTCACGTAGCTAGTATGATTTGCCCATTTGGGATGCATTCACTAATGAGATTCAGATACTTGGTAGGGTCAAAAGATTAACCATCATAACCTATTTTGCACAAACACAGCTATGATGCAACACAACTCGGACATGAGGACACAGACGTGGCAACGGTTTTGGTGTGCCATAGTGTGTTTCGGGGTGTACGTGTCATGCGGTCCATGTCTCACACGACGTGATATGGACATGTCACCAGTTTTTGGAGCATCCATGCTCCTGGGTCATGACCTTGAGTAAGCTTAAGTGTGTGCCTGTGTTTGGTGGAAGGGAAGGACTGGGTGTATTTAGTTTGGATAAAAGAATTTGAAGGGAGGAAACGTTGAAGCCTATGTGGAGGGAGGATTGTGAAAGCAGGGCAAGAAAATATGCTCTTGGCAGTGTAGACCAGGGTTAAAGCCCCTGATGCTTACTTTGGGGGAAATTGGCTAAGGCAATTGGTAGAATGATCTAAACTTGCAAAAGACCATATGTTGAATATTCTAGCTTGAAGAAGGAATTTGCTGGAGTTCCAGAATAGGTAACTCAAAGAGAAATATTTGGTTTGTATTTGGGTGGAATTTGTTGATTTTTAGATCGCAAGTTGGGGGAAATGGAGGATAAATTGGTTGCTTGAATACTATATAGTCAATTAGAATGCCCTCTCTACATAAAGCCAAGAGGTAGCTACACTGAAGTTGCCTATGTTTTTTAGATTTGTTTACCAAAGTATTTGAGGTATTTTAAAGACGCTAAAACTATGATCAAGCTTGTCGGGCGGTTGACATAGGTCTTGTCACACCCCGATCCAGCAGGGGCCATTCGTCCTCGCTTTGGTCCCTACGGAACCGATCGTCCTCGCACGGACGTGATGCCGTGCAAGCCTAAAGTGCACTTGCACAAGGCCAAAGCTTTGAACAAGGGCAAGTAAGCTATTCAATACTGAAGCAGCGGCACACATATTGCAGAAAAGTAAAGAACACAATGGCATATGAAAACAAGCTCTTTATTGAAAATCGAAAGTGTTACAAGCGGCGCAAGGCCGAGGTTATAGATCGCTCAAGCACTCTTTCTCTCGATTACAATGACACCGTTCCATACATTATATCCCTCTATATAAAAGCAGCAAAAACTCGATACGGCTCAAGGCATCGACTCCATAATTTCGGGTTCCTTGGGATGAGGCACGGCTATCACTTCCTCTGACAAATAAGCACCTGAGAACAAGCAAACTGTTGGTGGGTCAGCACTTTTATAAGTACTGGTGAGAAAAAACAACTGAACAGAAGCTACATCCCCTGAAACCCACACTAAGTAAGCATGTGGCAAAACATTACATTACTAGTGATCTTGCTACTTTTACCTAAGTTCATTTCATGCAGCTCAGGACTATAGTTAGATTACATCTTTTGAAAACATAGTTGGAAACATTTTGACATATTCATCAATAAGCATACGATCGGGGCAGTATTCTATCGTGAGTGCGCAGCATTTATTGTGCATCATAATCTAACTCTTTGGGGCAAAGTTCTATAGTGGACTAAAACATCTCAAATCAAAGCAAACATTTAGTGGACTATCATACTTTCAAGCATACAAGCAGAAATATCTAATGATTTCGGTCTCCGAGAAACTCAGGATCGGTAGCGGTAATCCAACTAACCAATGACTCACATTCTGATACTATTAGCAGCTGTGACCAAGGTTCAGCTCTGCACTAATAGTCATTGTCCGACCGATGCAAATGCATGAAGCACTAACAGATAACTCTACGATGCAGACAAAATGAACGAGCAAGCTTTATGTATACACATGTATTTCTTACCCCATTGCCGAACGGTTATTCCTGCAGCAGACACACAAGTTAGCCACAATTTGTATATATGCATAAACTTATGTATCAATCTTTGGTGTCAACAAATGATAGATATGCAAGAAGGTAAACCTAGCATGCGCCCTATCTATATGACGGTCCATGAGTTGTCCCATTGATGGACAAAAATACCCCCCTAGATCCTTTCGGAACGGAACATCAGGGTGCTCTCACAATCCCTTCCGGACCGATCGATTCCCAGTGTCCCAGGAATCGATCGAGAGACTATTACCTTGTGCACAAGTTGTCCGAGACCAATGCATGACAAGCAACATTCTATCAATATGCATTAACATTCACATTCACAAGCATTTAACAATCTAATAGCCATACCCCCTGGAACCCGAAGGAACGGAATATCAGGGCAGACTATTAGACTCTTCTCTTTCATTCATTCAAGCAAACACATCTTTTCACAAATCTAATAGCACACCCCCCTAGATCCCGAAGGAACGGAACATCAGGACGTACTGTTAGTCACTTCTTGTACAATTCAGACTTAGTAGTTCGATATAGCAAAACAGACAAGCGAAACATATAATGGCAAGCACAATTGATTTCATATCTAGCATGCAATGTCTATCTCTTTCTTAGCATATTCAAAGGGACATATTCGAGTGATTCTTTTACTTATCTTTCTTAGCATAGCAAGGATTCGTTTGATAGCTGTGTCGGTGTAACTAAGCATGCAATAATTCTTATACTTCATTAGCATAGCAATGGTTCTATCTCATTTTAGACAAGTATTCCCAGTTCTCTATTTAGGCAAGCAAGCAAGCAGATTCGTTTCAATGACAAGCTATGTGAGTTCTCTTATTTAGCATACTGAGTCGGTTCTATCATTCTTCTTATAAAACTATCTTCTTAAGCAAACAAGCGTTCAAAAACTCAGATTCATTATTAAGTCGTGCAAGAATCAGAGAATGCAGTTCTGTCCACTCACATTGATCAATCTGTCGGGAACTCTCCGAGAAGACTTCCGTTCGAGCAAGCAAGGCGATATCACTTGTACATAGTGCCTACGCGGAGCGGGGCACTACATATTTACCCACCAACAAAGTGTTTCGGCCTCGAAACTCAAGGAGAAACTCACGAAACACAGAGCAGCGATAGTCCTCATCCCTCACCATCCTTAATCAAAACACAAGCAAATCACAAGCACAAAGGCACAACTCTCAAGCAATAAATCAAATCCAGAAAACTTTTGCGCACATCTTTGAGAATATTTATGGACTTATTGTATGGAACGTTCATTGCAGCACAATCACAACTCAGAGTCGGAGGCATCGGAATGGGCAAAGAATCGAGTTGCTCTGATACCACTATGTCACGTCCCGATCCCGCAGGGGCCATTCGTCCTCGCTTTGGTCCCTACGGAACCGACCGTCCTCGCACGGGCGTGATGCCGTGCAAGCCTAAAGTGCGCTTGCACAAAGCCAAAGCTTTGAACAAAGACAAGTAAGCTATTCAATACTGAAGTAACGACACACATATTGCAGAAAAGTAAAGAACACAATGGCATATGAAAACAAGCTCTTTATTGAAAATCGAAAGTGTTACAAGCGGCGCAAGGCCGAGGTTACATATTGCTCAAGCACTCTTTTTCTCGATTACAATGACACCGTTCCATACATTATATCCCTCTATATAAAAGCAGCACAAACTCGATACGGCTCGAAGGCATCGACTCCAGAATTTCGGGTTCCTTGGGATGAGGCACGACTATCACTTCCTCGGACAAACAAGCACCTGAGAACAAGCAAACTGTTGGTGGGTCAGCACTTTTATAAGTACTGGTGAGAAAAAATAACTGAACAGAAGCTACACCCCCTGAAACCCACACTAAGTAAGCATGTGGCAAAATATTACATTACTAGTGATCTTGCTACTTTTACCAAGTTCTATAGTGGACTAAAACATCTCAAATCAAAGCAAACATTTAGTGGACTATCATACTTTCAAGCATACAAGCAGAAATATCTATATAATTTCGGTCCCCGAGAAACTCAGGATTGGTAGCGGTAATCCAGCTAACCAATGACTCACATTCTGGTACTATTAGCAGCTGTGACCAAGGTTCAGCTCTGCACTAATAGTCATTGTCCGACCGATGCAAATGCATGAAGCACTAACAGATAACTCTACGATGCAGACAATGAACAAGCAAGCTTTATGTATACACATGTATTTCTTACCCCATTGCCGAACGGTTATCCCTGCAGCAGACACACAAGTTAGCCACAATTTGTATATATGCATAAACTTATGTATCAATCTTTGGTGTCAACAAATGATAGGTATGCAAGAAGGTAAACCTAGCATACGCCCTATCTATATAACGGTCCATGAGTTGCCCCATTGATGACAAAAACACCCCCCTAGATCCTTTCGGAACGGAACATCAGGGTGCTCTCACAATCCCTTCCGGACCGACCGATTCTCAGTGCCCCAGGAATCGATCGAGAGACTATTACCTTGTGCACAAGTTGTCCGAGACCAATGCATGGCAAGCAACATTCTATCAATATGCATTCACATTCACAAGCATTTAACAATCTAATAGCCACACCCCCCTGGAACCCGAAGGAACGGAACATCAGGCGGACTATTAGACTCTTCTCTTTCATTCATTTAAGCAAACACATCTTTTCACAAATCTAATAGCACACCCCCTAGATCCCGAAGGAACGGAACATCAGGGCGTACTATTAGTCACTTCTTGTACAGTTCAGACTTATAGCAGTTCGATATAGCAAAACAGACAAGCGAAACATATAATGGCAAGCACAATTGATTTCATATCTAGCATGCAATGTCTATCTCTTTCTTAGCATATTCAAAGGGACATATTCGAGCGATTCTTTTACTTATCTTTCTTAGCATAGCAAGGGTTCGTTTGATAGCTGTGTCGGTGTAACTAAGCATGCAATAATTCTTATACTTCATTAGCATAGCAATGGTTCTATCTCATTTCAGACAAGCATTCCCAGTTCTCTATTTAGGCAAGCAAGCAAGCAGATTCGTTTCAATGACAAGCTATGTGAGTTCTCTTATTTAGCATACTGAGTCGGTTCTATCATTCTTCTTATAAAACTATCTTCTTAAGCAAAAAAGCATTCAAAAACTCAGATTCATTATTAAGTCGTGCAAGAATCAGATAATGCAGTTCTGCCCACTCACATTGATCAATCGGTCGGGAACTCTCCGAGAAGACTTCCGTTCGAACAAGCAAGGCGATATCACTTGTACATAGTGCCTACGCGGAGCGGGGCACTACAGGTCTACAACTGATCAATAAACTTTGTCAATTCTTTTATCGAGCTTTCCTATGCTCCATAGACGAAACCCATTTTTATGGGAGAAGGATTGGATGAGGAAACTAGATGAGCGGTGTTCTGCAAATTCACACTTTCTTGGAGATGCAACTTTGTGCTATGGTTAAGTTTATGCTATTGAGTGTTATATGTTAGCACCACTGTTTACAGATGAGTTTTACATAACGATGGTTGATAAGGTGGATTTGTTATCAAACTAGTAGGTTAGGATTAATGGACTGTTCTGCAGTATATATTCTTTGGAGAATATGATGATGTGACCTCATCAAAGATGATATAATAATTATGTGCTGTTATATTTGCATGGTTTATGTCGGCTATTTTAGGAAAAAAATCATCCCTAATTTGGTTAAAGGTTGAAATAGGAAATCTACTTGTATGACTATGGCACGGTGAACTTTAGCTCTTTATTTTGGCCAAATAGATCCTTGTAAGTTCAAGAATTTTGAGCTCTAATCTTTCCTAGATTATTCTCATCTTTTGAATTTAAAATGAAAACCTATTCTTTCTTATTTTCATTATCTATTATGTTACTATACTCCTCAGCATTTCTCCTACACCTTATCAGTCCCTGAGTTATTTCTTTCTCCCATGTTACATTTGGTGTTAGAAAGAACATGGATGAAGTCACTTAATTTAGAACGCCCCCCCCCCCCCCCCCCCCCCCTACTGGTTTTGATTTTTTTTCTTATTCTTCTTCTTTGCTTATCTGCGTCCTTTCAAGTTAATTTGCTGCTACTTTCTGATGCTATACAAATTCTCATTATGATGATATGTAACTATTAACTGAACTCCTTTTGAAGTGCTAAATATGTCAAAATCTTTGATAAAGTCTATAAAATTCTTTAGTGCATGAAATATGTTAATTGTTCATCAAGTTAAATAACACAAGCTTTTTATCCATACATTCAATCAGGAGGTAAATAAAGGAGAATTTCATACATTTGTATTTTGTCCAAGACTGCCAAGGATTTCAGTCATTAGTTTGTTTGTATTATTACTTACCATTCTTCCAATAGCATACATGTGATACAACACCGAGGTTTACTGTAAAATCAGGAGGTCAAGGAGAAATAGTTCACCAGAAATCTAAAGAAATATACGTTTTTTTTCCTAATCAGTAGTTTAATGGTAAGACAGTAGCTGGAAATTTATTGAAGAAGTGGTGTATTCAGGTTTTTTAATGGTAAACTCTCGCTCTGTATTGCTTTGAATCAAGTTAGTACAATTTGAATGCAACTTTTGAATTTCTGTTAGCCTTTGATTTTGTGAAGATGGTTAGTGGCGCTGCTCTACAGTGTGGTCGGAATGATATGTATTTTCTTCTATCAGAGTGTACCTTCTTACATATTGTAATCAATCTTGTATTATGATATAACATATTTGTAAGTGTGTCATCAAGAAAACTGGATTGAGATTGGAATTATCTTTCTATACTGACTTGAATCTGTATTGCCATAAAAGAATGAGCCTAATATTGGCTTTACAATCTTCAAGAAGGACTTGTCATAGATTTGTTCGAACCCTAAAACATCCAGACGCTGACAAAATGATGCAAAATACTGCAGAGGGGAAGTGACTTTTTGTTTTTAATGGAAACTCAAAACAACAACACAGACAAATCCTTTGGTGGATTTCATTTGGATGCAAATGATTCCAAATATGTACCGTGATTAGGAACTAGTTAGGCAATGGTCAATCAATTCTGAAAATAACCCATATTTGGTTGTCACCTAAAAGGAAGGTTGCGAGATGTGGAAACCCATATTCTGCTACCAACAAGGCTTCTATAAACTTAAGGGACATCTGGGCATCGCAGGTTAGTGTCTTAGTGCGAGTGAATGAAGAATATTTTGATCAATTATTTTTAACAACATATAATTCATGGAGTCACAATCCAAGACCACCTGTCTAATTAGCGTCAGGATGGCAAATTTGATTATAAAGAAGGTCGGTAATATGAAGCAGGAGATAGTAGCATTTAGCCATTTACAAGACAATGCACACCATCTATAAGGCTGACTTTTCTTGTTAGAGGCATGCGACTAGGTAGGATCCTGCAAGAGCCTGAAATTAGCAAGACAGCTTTCTTGTTAGTATCTGTTGGCATAGTATTATGTGTTTTAACATAGCAAGATTCACTGGCTATTTGTAGGGACGATTGTTAAATTGGCTGAGATCTCAACAAGGTTGTATTACTAGGAAGAATTCACTACCCACTTGCCGCAAGAATGGGTTTATCATACTAATGGTGCAAGTAGATATAATTCAAATCTGAACTATACTTCACACTTTTTACTGTCTGGAGAAGGTGGGCACATCATTGCCTATAATAAGGAAGAGGATCACTACCTCATACCATTAAGATTTTTCATCTTCTATATAATAGAGGTCTTATCATATTATTGGACTGCCAATTATGGTATTGTGTACAAGAATATAATAATGTGAGATCTTTCAGATGTTTTTTGGGCTAACCATCGACTTTGTCCTATATTCCACATTGATATTTTTTTTCATGTCCACTTCGATACCACACACTTTTTTATCACTTCAGTTCCATGAACTTGTTAATGGAAAAGATAAAAGAGGGTCATAACCCTACACCCCTTAACTCTTTGTCTAACACCATCCTTGGTACCGGTGGTGGTGCTGTGGAAATTCCCCTCCTGCTGCACCATAATTGGTAGCAGAGGCAGCGGCAGATGCAACAGGTAGGGCATGGGATTGGTGAAAAAAATGTAATAATTTTATTTCTTTACAGGTCAAATTGTCTTGAATTGGTTAGCCATGTTTCTAATTAGGAAGTTGATAACCAAGCGTCTCTATGAAACTTTCAGTTAGCTGAGTAAGTCAAATTGGTGTTTAACTGTGTCTGCTTCAGGCCAAATATAACAAACTTAGGGAAAATCCTATGGGAGGTTAAGAAGAGACTTGCTAATAAATTGATGTGCAGATACTTCTGTCCATGGAATACAGGAAACTTTCAAGCTGCAACTATGACAATGGGGATTGGAAACAATTGTTACTTTGGCCACGAGTAAAGTTTGTAGAATAGTCTAAACCTTCTCCCTATCACAACATGTGCCTTGTAAAGTTGTAATACTCTATAAAATTGTCTGAATATGGTTGGCCTCCAGATTTGACCCTCCCTCCCCATGTCGCCTGACATGTTCACGGATACTTCTCAAGATACTATATCTGGCTATCCGTATATGGCACGTATTGGACACATACATGTTGGATATGGCTCATCCATGTTAAGGCTCCAAAGCGAGCCAAGACATAGTTGAAACTGAGATGCGAGAGAGCACATTTCTTTGATACTGTATCCAGCTATCCGTATATGGCACGTATTGGACACATACTTCCCTCGACTCATGTTGGATAAGGCTTATACATGTTGAGGCTCCAAAGCGAGCCAAGACATAGTTGAAAGTGAGATACGAGAGAGAACATTTCTTTGCAGTGATTCCTTTCTAGAACATTTTGGAATGTAGTTACTATCTAAAACACGCTTAAAATAGATATTATTAAGCTTATATATATATATATATATATATATATATATATGTCCGAGTGGAATGACCTAGTGGTAAGACCATGGACATGGGTAGGGGAGGGCTGGGTTCGAGCCTTGGGTAGGAGGGTTTCGGGTAAGGGGTGTGGGGGTGGGTGGGGGGGGGGGGGGGGGGGGGTAGGGGTTTCGGGTAGGAAAAAATAAATAAATAAATAAATAAATATATATATATATATATATATATATATATATATATATATATATATATAAGCTCACTAGCCTGGTGGTACTGCAGCGGACATCCGGAGGGATCGGCAGGGCTCTCGAGCACCCCCCCCCCCCCACCTCCCCAACCCACACCAACACCCACAACGGCATGGGGGTGTAATCCTAAGTAGCAGTGTAGTCAAAGGCGCGCCTCAGGCGTGCCTTGCTCCTAGGCGTAGGGGTAGCGCCTCAGGGCACTCCAGGCGAGGCGCAATTCTTAAGGCGCACCTAAGGCGCGCCTAGGTGCGCCTTTTTCGAGCGCCTTGGAATAGCTAAGGCGCGCCTAGGCACGCCTTAAAAATCTTGTGAAAATATAAAATGTTTAGACTATTTTTTTAACTGTTGTACTGTTTTTAGACTGTTTTTTGAACTGATGTACTTTTTTTTTATTGTTTTCTCTCACTCAATTCAAAGTGATTGCAACATAGACATGGGAGAATTTGAAGCACACATGTTTATCAATGTAGAAATCCGATGTGAATATATATATATATATATATATATATATATATATATATATATATATATAATTTTTGCGCCTCGTATCGCTCGGGCGCGCGCCTTAAGTGCGCCTTGCGCCTCGGGCGATTTGGACCCTTTGCGCCTTGAGTGCGCCTTGCGCCTTTGACTACCTTGCTAAGTAGTGGAGTGCACAGTGGCGTAGCCAGGATTTTTATCCGGAGGTACAATATTTATTATTAAAATAATAATAAATAATAATAATATATTTATAATCCCAAAAATATTATATATTAATATCAAATGCACTATCTATACAGTTGTGGTTCTAACGGGTAATAACAATTCCAAGAGTAAATACACCAACGGATATACCCGATGCTTCTTTAAATGAACCATCATTGATTTTTTTTACTCATTCTCTTTTTTATTTATTTGTACCCTTTTTTTCAAATTTTAAGTTGATATGATAAAAAAATTATTTAATTGAAAAATAAGTAAAATGATAAATTTTGACAAGTTAAATTTAACAAAGTCTTTAATAAAAATAGAGGACACCATTTTTTATCAGTTCCTCTAAATACTCGTCAATGCCCATCATCTTTATTTGTTCTCAACTTATTTTTCAAATTAAACATAATATGTTGACTTGCATATATTTAGGAATATAATAAGTATCATCTTGAAAGCACAAAAACAGAAAGATGTAGTGAAAGTAATAACAACATAAAGGCATACTGTTGAGTTCTTGTAGCTATCTGTCGTCGAAGGTGATCGCCCGGAACCGCTCCTGCCTTGCAGTATCCCGGATTTGCGCCTTTCACCTCCTCCCCCTTAATGGTCAGGGTTTGGAACTCTACTCCGATGGTGGCCTTCGAATTGGTGTTGAACTCGTCGTGGGAGTAGCGAGACAGCAGGTTCGACTTCCCCACCGCAGAGTCCCCGACGATCACGACCTTGATCAAGTACTTCGTTCCTTCTCCTCCCTCCTCCGCCATTAGATTCACTTCTACTACTATTATATTTTGTTGGAAAGTGAGTGACTGATAGTGGGGAAGAGAGGAAGAAAAATGTTAAAATAGAAAGCTACTTGATGGCTACTTTTGACAGTAGGACTTGGGGGTGTATTGGAAGCTTGAGTATAAAGCAGTGAGTACACCTTCTTGTGATTGGAACTTGTAGTGTAGACTGTAGAGTGTGCTACTATAGCTACTTTAGGAACTTGAGTAGTAAGCAGTAGCCCAACGCCAGACTATCTGCTACTGTAAACGGCAGGAAGATAGGTCACGTCTGCTACTGTAGATTATACTATTAAAAAAAAATAGAATTTCAGGGGGCGCAGCTGCGCCTCCTCGGCACCACGTGCCTACGCCGCTGCACACCCACACCCACACCGACATGGGGGTGTAATCCCATGTAGTGGTGTGTGTGTGTGCGCGCGCGCGCGCGCGCGTATATCCTTGTTGTACCCATATCTGAATCTGTGTCTATACAACCTAGTCTCACAGCCATTTCATCCTATTAGTGACGTGGTCAGCAGTGGGTTGAGGTCTGGAGGACACTCCATGAGACAAACGGGGAGGTGATGAAGAGTCTGGTTGGGTCTGCTTCCCTTGCCACCATTATCACTCACACAGCCTTCCCACATGCTCAACCCCTCCTGTCCTGTTGCATGCCATCCCCAGCCTCTTACGTATATGGAAGCTCACGTCGCTTTTGGTTTTAGAGTTCGGGAGAAAGCTTATGAAGAGAGGAAGGAACAAAAACTGGGACGGTGTTGTCTGTGTTACATTATTCAAATAGGATTTTCTCTGAACCAGTAAGGGCTGTCTAATGTATAACCAAACAAGCTGACTGCATTAGAGACCAGGGCCAGTAAGAGGTCAATAAGTGCTTCCAGAGAGACCGTTAGTGGGTAACACCCACTCCAAATTATTGACATAGCAAGGTCCTCCTTAGCTTGCTACTGGGATATGCGCAATCTGTTGATATCCTAGGTCTCTTTGGGGAATGGATATTAGGGGAACGAAAATGGAACCTCAGTGAACAAGAATGAATTGCTAGAAATTTGTCTTTGGAGAATAAATAACTGCATTAGGTAGGTGATGGACTTAGAAGGGAGCATAAGTTAGGTAGGCTTGAAAATTTATAAATATGAGCAAATTCATATATAAATAATATGATTAAAATGTAAAAATAGGAATCATAATATTCCGTAACGGACTTCCACATTATAACTAAATTAATTGTCTAATAGTCTCCATTGATTTATTTATCTTGCAATTTCTACCCTTCCATTTTCATACCTCTTCATGTTCCTCTTACTATTGTTGTGAAATAGTTCAGATAGTAAGTCTCAAACAAAATATCTATCTAGCATAAATGATGGCAAAGCTGTGAAATGCTCTTGCATGGACTGGATTTATGGAGAATACAAATAAGGTTTTCACTAAGAGGGTTGTGCACATGGGTGAAGAAGGCATGTTAATGTAACGGTGCGGGTTCTAGCTGCAACTTGTAAGTTTGTTGCAGTGGTTTAGATGCGTATATAATCAAACCATATAAGATGCAGTAAGAGTTGTTGTCCCAGTTGGGAGTTTTGTTGGAATTCTACTTGGTCATTGTTGTGGATGGATTCTTTTTAGGGGAAATTTCAGGAAACCTCCTACAGTTTCCAATTTTTAAGATTACCCCCTAACCGTTAATTTTTCCCCAAACTCCATGCCTATTGTCTGTTTTTTAACTAAACTGTTAATTTAGTGAGTAAAAGGCCAATAATACTCATAACTTAAGCATTTCAGAATTTGAAATTATTTTAAAATTAAAATACAACAATTCTCACCCTTCTAAAAGACGGCCTAGGCGTTAGGCGCCCGGTGTCTGCGAGATAGATGCATGCCTAGACGGCTGCCTAGTCCCCCCCGAGGCCCGACTATGCATGTTTTGAGAGTTTTATGAACTTTTTATGCAATTTTCAGTAGGATGATTTTTTTTTTTTTTTGAACCGCCTAGATCTATGAGACTATTTAGGCGAGCTAGGCTCTAGGCGGCGGGTGCCCGCCCGATTAGCACCTAGCGCTTTTCACTACCTTGACAATTCTACATCCGATCGTCTACCACCAGTAAGGGGATGGTGCTCTTCACGCGCGCACACACACACACACCTGGTCCTGAGGCAAGGGGTGGAGTATTATTATGAGAGGAAGGGAGAAAGAGAAGGTTTTCTTTTACTAGTTCTATAAACCCAAGAGAATCAGTTACCCATAGTGACACGATAGTACTTGCGATGGATCAAACAATTGTGGAGATCGTAGCAAACATCGACGATGACCAACAAATAGATGGAGTTGGAAGGCTGTTGGTGGAGACTCGATAATGTCGATGATATGGACGCCGCTGCAGAAAGATTGGTGTCCTGGTTTCCAGATGATGGTCGGCGTGCACTTTAATTTCCACTTCTTTTTATTTCTTCAAATGATGGATGCATAATATTGCAGAGTCTTGAACATGACATGGTTATTTATCAATATTATCTATATGATATGCTAGAATACTACACATTGACAATAAATATAATAGACCATTACCTTTTCTTTCTTCTGTTGTCTTCCCTTTTAGAAATAATGAGCATTCCATTTTACACACAGTTCTGTTTTCTCTTCCTAGGTCATGAAGTTACAGCAGAAAATTCAAACTATGCAGGCTGGTAAATCCAAGTCCTAGGTTGGTAATGCAGCAGCATCTTAAATTTTGTTTTCCTCCTTTTTAGTCAAATTTAATTCTTGTTCTTCTCATTTCCCTGTAAAATGCTGTAGACAGTGTAGTTAATTATTGTATGCCGACATATTTGGAATTCGTGGAGAACCTTTTTTTGGCATTTTTTTTTTGTAAATGCGTGCGAGATAGACGCAGAATTGTTTGCCGTTATTCCCTCTTAAGTTACCATTTGCAGAATGAAGAATCTTTATTGAATTACATAAGATGGCATTGCCTATATGGCGAGGAGAGGAATTCTGCTAACCAGGAGCCTCATTATCGTAGACCAATACTTATTAACTAATATGCAGAAGCATTCCTCATTATATGCAGTGGCGACTGCTCAAATCTTATGGGAACTGTGCTTAGAGCTATATCGTCTTGAAATATTTTTATATAGTTGTCATTTTATTTATTCCTGCTGCAATCTCATTATGATCCCAGTCTGGAGCAGCATTCCTCATTGTGAAAAGTGAAAAGTACTTGGATGAATGTAAATGTGTAAGTATTCATCAGTTTATCATCTTATTGGTGAAAAAATTGGGGATGATAAATACACTAATTTTTCATCACAGAGGAATTTTTTTTTTTTTTTTTGAAAGAAACAGTTCTGGTACAGCAATTTGGATTTGCTATTGACTGGAATCCTCCAGCACTCTTAAGCAGTTTCTGATTCTGATGTGGCATTTGGTCCAAATAATATGTTTGTACTCTATGCAACATCATCTCTCTTTTTTGTTAATGCATCACCACATCCTAAACTGTTTTACATAGAATGTGGATTTCCCAGCATCTAACTTTCTAAAGAGTGACACATAGCTGAGGGAGTTGTATTCTCTGCTGGAGAGTTGCAGTCTTTCTTTTCTACAAGTGGGATATCATGTTCATCATGTCACATATCGCGCTAGTCCGTTCTCTTAGAACTTTTTTTTCTTCTCATTCTTGACCTTGACCAGAGTAATAGCAGTCTACATGCAACATATTGGGTTTTGACCTTGCTTATTTTATTTGCTTTGGCTTTTTCCCATTTTGAAAGCAGCATAAAAAGGCAGTTTGGTAACAAGTGCTTCTAGTAAAAGAAAATTTAGTTCTTCTTTGGAACAACTTTTGAAGGCAGAGAAAGACTGAGCGCTTTGCTTTTTAAAAAGCATAATGTCTTGCAAATAGTGTAGTACCTTTAGGCATTTTTGGTAAGTGGTAAATTTTTTTGGGGAATAATGTAATCTCGGCATCATATTCCCATATGGAGGAACAGTATTCTCAAGGTGAGATTAGGAAACAGACCCAAATTTAACATGGATCCGAACTCTTGACTCAAACCTGACTAGCATAAATCTCAGATATACATAAACTCGACTAGAACCCGAGCATGACATAAACCTTGACTTGACACGAACTCAACCCGACCTGATCAAAGTTTCTTCCTTCTTTGATTGTGTTCTCCCCTTCACCTGCATAGATGAACGCACATGAGAGGATGAACACACATGAGAGGAGCGGGGTAATCCTTTGGTGCCACTTCTATTCTCAGGTTAGATTGAAATTTTATTTTGGTTTTTTAGTCCAAACCCATAATTTATTGAAAATTTAGCCAAAAGTCAGGTAATTGGTCATCAGGAAATGTTGGCTTTACCACTTTTTTTTGGCCTTTAGAGCATCAATAGTAAGGCTTGTATCAATTTCTACATTCTAGATTCAGAATGTAGGAGCTCAATTTGTAGAATAGTAAGGTCCAATTGAAAGTTCCATAATGGACCATCCTAGCCACATGAGCTATAACTTGGACTTGAGAATTTCTACATTCACAATGTAGGAACTCATTTTGTAAAATAGTAAGTCTCAATTTGGTGCACAAATTTCTAGATTCTAGATTTAACATTATTTTTTGACCACAACATTTGGGGGCCAAAGATATATTATCATTTTCTACTAATCTCATACAGACCCAATCAATTCTAAATTTATTTTTTTATTACAACTTTGGGTCTCAAGATAGAATTTTTAGTTACATCTACTATTGATGCTCTTAGAATTTTTGTTGGCTTTGGACTTTTGGAGGCAAAAAAGTAGTCAAACACCCCCCACCCCCCCCCCCCCCCTCCCCCTCCACCCCCCCCCCCCCCCCCCCCCCACACTCTCTCTCTCTCTCTCTCCAAATTTTATTTTGTAAAGCAAAAAAAAAAGGTAAATTATAAGGGCACTGCACATTTTACTCGGGGCTAGCCCATTTCAAAATTAGAAAAAATTACAAGTTTACCATCATGAAAGTTACTCGGGGCTAGCCCACTGTAATACTCAGGACTGTCAAAATTTTGACAGTCCTACCACTTGGAAGGACTGTCACAATTTTGACAGTCCTACCCAATTTGTAGGACTGTGAAAATGTTGACAGTCCTAAAAATTGTTAGGACTGTCAAAAATTTGACAGTCCATTTCCCAAAATTACAAGTTTGCCACTCGGGTAGTTAGTTGGGGCTACCCCACACCAAAGTATAAAAGTCAAATGGGTTTCTATTTTTGGCATTCCACCTAGACTTAAGAAACCCTCATTCCACCCAGCCCAAACCTAAATTTGGAAATAGCTAGTTGTGGTTGGAGGAGTATTTTACTTTGGTGATACCCCAAGGAATATTCTTCCGGTATGTCTTCGACAACCTACGTTGAATAAGTTTTGCAAATGTGCGAAAAAGATTTAGTTTATTTTGATTAATGTAGGAACAATGCATGAAAAAAATGTTCGATGACGAAGTCGGATCGTCCAATTCATTAATTATGCACTCCGGACGTTCCGAAGTACAAGTTGGTTGTTCCGTAGCACGTACGGTACGTAAAACGACAACCCTAATTTGACAGTCACGAGTTAGGACTGTAAACATTATATAGTCCTATATAAATATAGGACTGTCAAATATTCCACAGTCCTATATAAATATAGGACTGTCATAAAATCGACAGTCCTACGTAAAAGTAGGACTGTCATAATTTTGACAGTCCTATATAAAAATAGGACTGTCAAAATAGTGACAGTGCTGGATAATTATATGAAGTTATTAATTTTTATATTATTTTATATTGGTTATAGGACCAAGCTTGTTCAGATATTGTGGTACATCCTGCTGTTGGTGTTGATGTGGATGATATTTTCTCAACGGATATTGAGTTTGCAAGCCATGAAGAAGCATTAGAGTGGTGTAGAGAAGTTGGGAGACGACATAACGTAGTTATTGTCATTGCAAGATCCATCCGATCTCGGCCGGGCCGAAAATATCTTGAGCTTGGATGCGAAAGAGGAGGTGTGTTTAGGCATCATAAAAAGAAGGGTGTTGTTGAAAAAGAAATCCCTAAGAAAAATGTTGGGACGAGAAAATGTGGTTGTCCATTGAAGGTGTTGATTGTAAAAGTTGAAGATGTGAAGTGGATAATCGAAGTTAAGAATGGAAGACACAATCATCCTATGGGGTTATTGCTTGAGGACACCTCTTGGATGGTTTAACTCATGTGGTATCTCACAAGGCCTTGGGGTTATTGCTTGAGGAGATTCGAAGGTCGAAGTCGGTGGGTTATGATCCCGAGGTTTGCGGTTGTTCATATCGACATTCACTCGGACTTCCGTGTGCACATGAAATCAACGAATACCATCGTGAATCTATACCTATTCCAATAGATGTTGTTGATCAACGTTGGCGACAGCTGTCGATAATGCCGGCGGTGGATGTGCAAGATGATTTCTTTGCGTTGCCCCAAGTTAAACTACTTCACGCAAGGTGGTGTGGCGCAACGGAACCGGAGAGAAGATCCATTGAGTTTAAAATCCATAAGATTGCAGTCCCGGCAACTACTCGATTGCAAGAGCCATCCGTTGTTCGAACTCCTAAGGGAAGACCACACTCAAGAAAGAGTAGAGCCAAAAAGAAGGAGGAGGAGTCAACTAAAAGAGATCCATCCTTATTTGAACATATCGAACGCAGTTTGGAGGCAAAGTCCGTTGTTCGAACTCCTAAGCTAACTATTCGAAGGGGGAAGAAACAGAAAACGATAGATGCAGGCAAGGCGGAGGGTGTTGAAAACTTTTCTGTTTCTTATAGTCTATACATTAAAAAATTCCTACCTGAGATACGGAACTTCATTTGGTCTATTGATGATGTTCCTGCGGATGGCCACTGTGGATACCATGCACTAGCAAGACAACTAGGCTATTCAGTGGAAGCAGGATGGCGACAGGTTAGGGCAGAGCTGTACGAGGAGTTGGAGTCGCGACTAGCCTTCTATAGCCAGATACTTGGCGAAGAAATTGTTGGGGATTTGTTGGCAGGCATACCTTGTACGAAAACAGTTACCGGACCAGAGCATTACATGGATGTCCCGCCTGCTGCTTACGTCTTCTCTAATAGGTATAAGTTACCTATTATAATTATCTCACATGGTATTAACAATACTTTCTTTCCAATGTGTGCCCCCCCGGCCGAACACCGAGTATCCAATCTATGTTGCATTGGGCTTGTCGGACAACACTTCGTCATCCCAAGGTTGATCGCTCATTCTCCTATTCCGCCACCTTCTACGCTTTGGTATAAACACGTACCTGAGGAAGCGATCGCATGGACGACACCCTACATGGATGCAATGGCGGCCTATAAGAAGATGATGAAGATGGAGGATCCAAAAATCATGTCGGACGACTACTTTGATATTTTAATCGATTGATACTGCCCCATGTGAAGATGTATATTGTGTTGATCCATGTATGTTTAAGTGTATATTGAACTATATGTTGTACCTATTGTAATGAAAAGAGTTATGGAGATTTTGATTGTATATTGCGCATTGCTACTAATAACTTAGGACTGTCATTATGGAAAACTGCCAGGAACACTAGGACTGTCAAAATTGTGACAGTCCTAAAGTTTACTCACTGTGAATTCTGAGGAAATATACAACTTTAGGACTGTCACAATTTTGACAGTCCTAGTGACTAGGACTGTCAAAATTGTGACAGTCCTAAAGTTTACTCACTGTTCAATTCTGAGGAAATATATAACTTTAGGACTGTCACAATTTTGACAGTCCTAGTGTAAACTAGGACTGTCAAAATTGTGACAGTCCTAAAGTTTACTCACTGTGAATTCTGAGGAAATATACAACTTTAGGACTGTCACAATTTTGACAGTCCTAGTGTAAACTAGGACTGTCAAAATTGTGACAGTCCTAAAGTTTACTCACTGTGAATTCTGAGGAAATATACAACTTTAGGACTGTCACAATTTTGACAGTCCTAGTGTAAACTAGGACTGTCAAAATTGTGACAGTCCTAAAGTTTACTCACTGTGAATTCTGAGGAAATATACAACTTTTACAACTCAAATTGATTGTTCAAACGTCATAGTGTCGCAACATGGCAAAATTTACTAAAGTTTACTCAAATTGATTGTCAAACCAATATGCCCAGTATACAGATCAAAATAGTAACAACAAGGCAAAATTAACTCATAGTGTCGCAACATGGCAAAATTAACTAAATGTGTCACAAGTAGGCAAATTTATAGTTTAAAGTTGTACAACTCAAATCCTCAATATCGTCAAAGTGTCACAAGTAGGCAAAATGTCATATTCAATCAAACTTTTACAACGTTTACAAGTCAAATTTTGACAATTCTCAAAGGTCATATTCAGTCATACTTTACAACTCAAATTGATGGTTCAAACGTCATGGCGCCTCTTCGTGCGTAGCTCTCTAGTATCCAAGAAAGGATATTCTTCAGCGTTGTCGATATTTTGGAGTTCGTCATTGATTGTCATATAATTGGAACCCTGGCAACTGACGAGGCTTCTTCCCAACTTCTTAACTTTCCTTGCCTATTCATGAAAAATGAAAATAATCGTTAGCCACAGTTACAAATATCTCACTTAAACTCTACAAGTAGGCTCACCATCTTGACCAGTGCAGTATATAAGACCGATTTGGGAGGAAGATCTGACGGTACACGCACAATATCCCCTCCGCGTTGGAACAAGGTCGGTAGTCCGACACCGGCGTAGTAGGCGAGGTAGTCGTCGCTGCACTCCGCCATATTGACTGCTGGTAGCCGGTCGGTATCTCTAATGACGTGGCGTTGCCACGGTGAAGAAGGCCGTTACCCAGTTGAACTGGGCAGGTATATAGTTTAGCGGTTTTGTACCGCGCGGAGGAGTTATCATTTGCAAAGTTCGCCTTGGGACAGTTTGGACGTAGCCAAACTGACGTAGCACTCTATCCGGCATATAAGCCTCCTTGATTTCATGACAAGTGATAACACCGTGATATAAGGCGACTGGTTGCAACGGACGGGTAGTCTGTCGCAAATCACGGTATGGATCCCATACAATCTGCACCACATAAAATTAAACATATTGTCATTTAGCATAACGTAGTAAATTAATACCAATTAAGTACAAAATTAGGTCTATATTCACCTCTTCTGTCGTCATATCTTCGAGTGCATGCCGTAGAGCGGCCAATGTGTGAGAACGTTTGGCATCTTCTTTAGTCGGCTTTCATCGGCACATTCTAGGCAGGTTCTCGTCATACCCTTGGCTCGGCTTCGCCCGCTGCAGGGTTGGAAAGTGCTCGTATATCCATGCCTTCACGTTACCGGAAATATATTAGTCCAAAAATAAACAACACAAATTCAATTTATGTAAACAAGTTGACAAAGATATATCTATACATGGAGTAGAGTCTGGCATCCGGAAATTGTCTTTGAACCCACACGGGATGCCGCACCAAGCTCGCGGTAAAGGTATGCCAGTATACCGCTTCCCCAAGAAATTTCGTCCACCGTTTCAATGTTGTCCAAATCGATAAAATATTTGGCATTTATGGACGTTCCAGACTTATCGGTAATGCCGACAGCCCCTAAAATGAACTGCATATATCCGCGGGCCACATTATCGCTATTATCAATTTTGGGGGCCGGCTCAGCGAATATCTCCTCCAAATATTTTAGAGGAAGTCCATAGGACTTCTTGAATTCTCTAAGACTAGTAAAACTAGTGGAATCAACTCCCAGACACCCTGATACATGATCCACAATATTGTCGTAATAGTCGATGCTGGACTCATCAAAAGTATGATTCTGCATGGGACGACCATCAACCCTAAGTCCCAATATATGATGGACGTCATCGAGGGTAATCGTCAACTCCCCATTGGGTAGATGGAAAGTGTTGGTCTCTGGATGCCACCTTTCTACAAATGCTGAAATCAGTGCATTATCCACCGTCGTATATGAGTAGCTAGCCAAATATTGTAGACCGGTGGGACTGATTTTTGCCTTCACATCATCTCCCAATAATGCATACCTCCATGTATTGCATTTTTTGCCATGGTTGATCACCGTCAACAAACGACCACTCTCCTGAAAAGTCAACAATTGGATGAAATTAAACCTCCATGTAAAATGAACTTTGAACTTACAACTATATATAAATTTATCATAACGTAATGTACTTACCGGATTGTTCCATATTTGGTATGCAATATGGTTTTCGATCGACGGTAACATAGAGCAACCGTTTGGACGAGTGTCGACTCGACTATCTGCTTGCTCAGAAGGTCCCGAACCATCAGTAGGCCGGTTTTCGAGAGTTTGTGGAAGACTCTCGACAGGACTATCTGCAGGCTGAGAAGGTCCTGAACCATCAGTAGGCCGATTTGGAACATTTGGCATGTCCTCATCGGAGGAGGAAGAAGAACCGGAAGAACTAGGAGGAGCACGTCTCTTTGTGGCAATCTTCTTCGTCAATGGACGTTTCCTCACTTCAGGGCGTGCCTCGCCCTCGCGGATAGTGACGCCTTGCGAAACTGTGCGTTCCTTACGCATCGACGCAGTAGGGCGTCTTCTCATTTCTTCATCCACAGTGTCCTTTCCAGGGGCATGACTATAAGACAAAAATTAATGTATACAGACAAAAATTAATTTCTATTTTAACATAATAATCTCATTTTATTTTCAGGACTGTAGCCATTTCTACAGTCCTGTAAGTATACAGGACTGCAGATTTTTCAACAGTCCTAATGATTTAGGACTGTTGAATTTCCTACAGTCCCATACTGATTTAGGACTGTAGGAATTTCGACAGTCCTATATATATATAGGACTGTCGAATTTCCTACAGTCCTAAATCAGTATGGGACTGTAGGAAATTCTACAGTCCCGCTCGATACTGCTCGACAATGTCGAGCAGTCTCGACATTGTACGCCCTAAAATCATGTTCCAAACGACTTCTATGTCTAAACTACATCCTAGACTCCGCCAACGACTAGTATGCCCTCATTTGAAAGAAAAAAAACTCAAAATTTTCAACATGCAAGAGGATTTCTTATCATTTTTGGACAATTTTTCAAATACAATAGTGCAAGGAGAATGAGGATTTCTACCTTGGTTCTTTCGAGACTTTGGGAGCCATCGACAAGGAGGAGGAGGACAGCGGAGATCGGCCGGCGGGAGGGGGTCGGCAGGAGGGGAAAGCTCCGGTCGGGGGGAGCTAGGTTTAGAGAATAAGAAGAAAGGAGGTTTTCAAATGCTGGACTAGCCCCAAGTATAAACTTGGGCTAGTATGAGTAAAGGTTGCAGAATAGTGGGCTAGCCCCAATCCTGGGCTAGCCCCAAGTAAAATTGACAGTGCCCTTATCAAAAGCCAAAAAAAACTACTTGGGCGATACCCATTTTCTAAAGGCAATTTTTTTTATATTTTGTCTAACTGGCCAGCACGCAACGGACTTTGTCCGGTTCTAGTCCGGTAAAATTCGGCCCGCAGTGTTTTGAGTTTTGGGTGGGGTTTGGGGTTGGATTTGGGTTTTGGTTTTCTTGGCCCAGTCCGGCCTCCTCTCCAGTCTGGTCCATATTCGATCAAATCCGATCAATATTGGGTCTGGGCCAGGCCGGCCCGACCCGATAGACACCCTGACATAAGACCAGCTATATAAAGAGAAGAATGGTACAACAGATCTGTGCTTGAAGTGGTGAATTATTTTCAAGATCAGGGACTTGGAGGAAAAACAGACTGTCCTAAATGACAGCTGAGAAGAATGATTGTTGCCCACTACATACAACTTGACTATTGGATACCACTAGGATTTGTGTTTTTCAGAAACAAGTGGAAGGAAGGACCAGAGACAGCTTCAGGAATAGATTTTTAGTACAGGAGGGGCTCTGAAGATTACACCAAAAGGCTAACATCTTTACTCACGTTAAGTGCCCATATGAGCCTTTTTTTTTCTCATTTAATCAAAGTTATGATATAGTGACCGACTTAAGTAGTTCTAGTTTAGAGTCCCAGTAGGCTGGCATTCAAGGAGCATGAACTCAAAACTAGTTTAGAGTCCTAGTAGGCTGACATTTAGTTTTGGATTTTTAGAATTTGGATTTATTCGGTTTTGACAATTTTGATTCGGTTAAAACTGAATAAACCGAACGCTCATCCCTAACCTCGTCGATGATGTGACTAAACTAGGTGAGTGTGGTCATGACATTTCGACACCACTGACGTGCGCCGAGTAACCGACACGGGCCTTGGCATGTGGAGGAAACCAACACCCTAAGGGAATTAAAGGACCTGTGTCCGCACTCCAGCTACTAATATTTCAAATTTGTTAAAAGTTTGTTCATGGAACATGTACATGTGAGCTCCACTAAACAATGTAGAGGATCTTTGCCCAGGCATCAATGCTCATGTGAGGCTGCTCATATATGCTATGCTACATTTGTGCACTTCCTTGCAATATGTTCAGAATAGTCTTCAAACAAAGAATTTGAGTTGAGTTGGTTCATATTCTCTTAGCTAGGCATTGCTAGTCCTCTCTTGATTGATTATGTCCAGCTAATTGTTGTGTGTTCTTTACTGATCTCCACATGCTGTGCACGTGTTTGGGGACAATTTTGTAGGTGAGTGTCGCCAAGTGGTACAGTATCATTTGTGGGGCACCCAATCCATTAGCAAAGGGAATTTGAACATGCAACCTACTGATATTTTTATTTTTATTTTTATTTTGGGTATTTTCCTTGAATGCAACCTGACATTGTAGTTTTTGGACCAGCATTGTGCAGTCCGTCCCCCTTCCATGTTCCTTCTCTCTCTGTTTGGATGGCTGGCCAAGTGTTGAACATGGTGGTGGAGAAGAACAAATGGAGGGTTTTAATGTGGAATTTATTGTTATTCTTTATAAAGAATTTAATTAAAAATCCCAATTATACTCTTACATGTGTACTAATTTGTTTGCGGTTTAATAAGCTCACGAGGTCAGATATGGAGCACAAGAGAGTTCAAGAAAACAACTAATTAAGCTGATAATCTAATGTCAATATTTTATGTCGGTGCCAAATTTTTTTTCTAAGATAATTAAGAGCAGAAAATGTCATAAAATTTAGAAGGCAGGTGGATGTACCATGAAAGTTTTGAAGATGGATCTGTCTTCAGATGGTAAAACCACTTCAAAATGTAAATAATTCAGAAATTAAAACATGCTCAGCCTTATTCTAGATCTGGCTTAATACATGGATAAATCAGCCTATAAAATTGTATTGTCCACAAATTTCAATGGATATTGCAAGTTTAAATATCTAATTAAAATTAAAATTTGTCCAATGCAACTCTATATAGAACAATACAGCCGCTAGAATATCTCTACTATTATAATATGGTTCAAAAAGAGAGAAATTTAGTTCTGGAACTATCTCTACTATTATACACTATCAAAATTCGGCCAATTAGTGATGTTATTAGCGACGTCAGAACTAAACGTTGCTAAATTATGTAAATTTACACTAAAAGATGTTGCAATACGTCGCAAACATCGACGTTTAGCGACGTTCAGCGACTATTGTTAGTATTATGGGAACAAACGACACTAGGAGTCACTGAACGTCGCTAATTTTTTGTAAACAATGATGTTTAGTGACGTCGTGTAATATACGTCGGCAATTTATTTTAAAACAACGATGTTTGGCGACGTATTGCACGTCGCCAATTTATTTTAATAACAGCGACGTAATACATGTCGCCAATTTTTAGTACCGTGACGTTTAGCGACGTCAGTTTGTGACGTCGCTAAATTATTTTCGTATAGGATTCAGATTTTATTTTCCTCCATTTATTCCCATTTTTTTTTCCAAATTTCAAAAACCCGACGAACTTTCCCTTCCGGCGACTCGACCGTGCGGCTCCTCCACTCCTCTCCCCGTGCTCCTCCCCTCTGGACATCATCATCACCACAACCATCTTTGTCACGACCTGCACCCAGATGATCGGGCACGAGTACGTGGGTACGTCCAGCCTATGCCGAAACATCGGCGGTAGAACGTTGTTTAGGTCAACAATATTATCTAATCATCTCACACAATAATATATGAAACATGTCAATGATATCTCAACTCCAAACGGAGGACAATACAATAATAATGATAATCAATACTCAATCACAATGTTTTATAAGGAAGAAGTGGCACGATATCATACAATGAATGAAAATCATAAAGTCACAACTAGAATAACTACAATCAATATCCAAGACTAAGAGTCTATCATTATCATCAAAAATCTAAAGTATCAAATACATCTCAAGTTTAATAGCTGGAGACAGATCCAGTACAATGGAAAGTGCTAGCAAATATAACTAAGAAAACTGGTGACACCGGTTAGACCTCCCGGTAATCACTCCTGAAAGTCAATGCCCATGGTTGCTACTCTCTCATGCGGTCCGTAGTACATAGGACACCAGTCCTCTAAATAATCGTCTGAAAAATATATCGAGTCAGGATGGAACGAGTACAACCCAATAACAGTTCCAATTAATTGACAAAGACTATAAAACAGTAAATAGAGGATGCTATAAACAATGAGGAAATAATAAACTGATGCAATGGTAAATAGTCACGATAGAGACATGCAATGTAAGCAATATGGTACAACCAGTGCATATATAAAATAAAAGAGAAATGAACTACAATATCTGGTGCAAGACAATGTAATCTATGAACTGTACAAAAAGAACTGCAACTATACTAAGTATTTTGAAATACTATTTAGATATATGTTCGACTTGGGAGATTCAATGATTTACACTAAGGAAAAACTAGCTCAATATACGTGAAGTGCATGATTAGCTAGTAGCCGATGATTTACACTACTTGTCGATAGTTATTGATCATATATCTAACTAGTACTTCCCCCGCCCCGACTGATACGATTGATCCAACCATGACACGTCGCTAGCCAATATATCCAATGTTATCCAATGTCCAATGTCAATACGATAAAAATATCCATCAATACGATGAGTCAAGGTAACATCTCATGACTGAAGATCCAATGCATGTACCAATCCGTGTACCATAGTGTCAAGAATCAGATATAACATTTCTAAATACTTGAAATATAGTAATTATCAAATAATAGAAACTATCAAAGAATGTACGCGCCTGTGGTCCTGAGCAAATGATGCAAAATTGTGTCCGAAATGGTCTCACACAGACCTATATATGAAATACTATGCTATTGGGTGTTATAAAGTAATAACAAGCTTAAATAAGCTAAAATATGGTTTTCTAGGTCAAGACTAGGTCAAACTAGGTTAGTATCTTGATTCTAGGCTCATACTATTGATATTGAGTCTATACGGTTATCTCTAGGTATTCTAGGCCATATTAGTGAGTATATGCATACTAGGTATACTAATATACTATATAGTCCAATATATACCAATATCCAAACTCTTATGTCGGTATCTATAGAATACTCATACTCACTTACTTACAACTTACCCATATCTAATACTCTAGTATCAACTAGAATACCCAAACTCAAGAATCAAACTCTAACTTTCCTACATTACCTAGACTACTAACCCAAAATATGTATACCTGACATCTAATAATGTATCAATATGTATTTATAATGGCAATATTGGATATCCAACCACAACTAACTGGTACCTCTACACTCATATGATACTCATGTATCACTCCTCACATATACTAACCTAGCCCAGTTATATACACTTGATACTAACACACACCCCTGTTACTGGATTGTTTCCAGGCAACAGTTATGTGCAGCATGTTGTTGCTCTACTGCACTGTAATCATCAAGACTGTCCCACACTTTCAGTCCATGATACAGCCATCACCATGATCTTCTCCCTGGCATGTACTCGAGTCACTACAGGTAATTCTCTCACTAACTACATGTTAAAATCAGCAACAACAACTTGGTGTTGCTGAAATACTCATGTTGTAATACCACTATACCATGCTGGGTTGCCCCAAATCCTGATGCAGTTCCCAGGAAGTCACCCTTCTGTAGACACTCACATTCATACACTAGTACTCCCTCATAACAAACATGATACATCAACACAATTGATACATATATCATCCTCATTGATACACTAAGAACACTCTCTTACTAGTACACTAAAATTGTAGCTTTCACATTGGAAATTACCCCCCTGTACTCAATACCTAACACTTGTACCCCCGCACCAATATGTGCATATTGATACACAAACACACACTAGACTCCATAACTCCACTCAACTCATATTAACACCAAGATACACTCAACCTTACTGCAGATCTGAGAATACCTCATCTCCCCCATGATATACCCACTGATACCAAACCTCACTCCCCCATGATACACCCCTATTACTGCACTTGCACTAGAGTGAAACCCGAACCCTATCTCTGTGCAGATCTGCACCCTCTGAACACTGCAAGATCTGATGTGTAACTCCCAACACAGTCCCACTCTTCTTCTACCCGATCACTGACCTGAGTACCTAAAGAACACCAATACTTCTTGATACTGATATGCTTGCCCGCAAGGACTGCTGTTGTGCAGTTCTGATAAGCACCTAGATGTGCATCCACTAGGAGTATCTTGCACTTGCTCCTCTGTACTGACAGCGTATCAGTACACAGATACTCTCCATGCACTTTAAATATTGATACACTACCAGCTATATTCTAATATTTGAACACTTAACCTCATCACTTGCACACCCTCAACTCAAAAGCTCACACAACTCTTATGCACAGACATAGTGTAATGTCCCGCTCCGCGAAAAGGTATTACGCTGGAATTATAGATGGATCAAACTGATAAAATACAAGTGGTGCAGGAAATCAAGATGCTTGGTGTGATGATGCTGTATTTCTTAACTTGGTCGGATAGGATATCTTATGCGACGTGGTTCGAATGTACGATTATGCCAAGTTAGAAGATCGTGCATCGCGTCGGATCATTCTTGAGGGATCGTAGGCGAATGTGGGATCATGGCATGAAAACAATATTTATATAAGTGAGTGGATCTGTCCATTCTCCTCTACTCCTTCATGTCCTAATAAAATGAATGCTAGTGTTGCTTTGTTGTATGTAATAACTATATGCTGCTCTAGTCCACACAATGATAATGATGCCTTATGTTCAATGCTGCTGAAATTAATGAAATACATGAATAACGAACTGATAGTACTATTGATACAAGAATGCTATAAAGTAAGCCTGTCATGAGAAAAATGTAATATTATGCAATCTACTTCACATGTTGGTAATACTGAGAATGGAACATTGAACATCTGTACAGGTATAAGTGCATTAGTGCACAGTAACTATGAAGGAAATGCTTTATATGCGAGTATAATTATGGTTTGGTACCACCAAGCCACGAGAAGGTCTGTAAGTTGGGACCTACGAGTCACCAACCGATATGAGAATGAGCAAAACAAGAAGGATCAACAATGCGAGGCTTTACTTACATTTATTTACCATGCAAATTATGTTTCAATTTTATTTGCATAGTCTTTGCATGGTTAGGGACAACTTGTGCTTAAGGTTTGGTAAGTTTTCTCGAACGAGATGTACCGGGGCACCGGGATCGTTCGGCCTAGGAGAAAATATAGCGCTTTGGTAGCATTGGGTATAAACAAGACATTAATTGGGAATCGCAACCACATGAATGACACTTCGTATGTCCTTCAAAGTCCTATATGACACGTCCCTCGTGGTGCGAAAGCATATCACCAATGACCCTCATGTATTTAGGCTGCATACTAACGAGAATATTTATGCAGGATTAACATTATCTCGGTAAGAATGATTCGTATTAATTATGATGTGGCTAATCCTTGTTTTGCAGGGATATGATGAGTGGGATGTTGGTAAGAATCACAGTTCAGCGATATGTACATATTTCATATATATTCAATGTATACTGTTGCTTCCAAAGTATATTTTATTATGCTGCTGAATACTTTGATCATTGAAATGAACCTATTTCCTAATAGAAATATTACTAAGTTAATATGCATATTTTTCACATGAATACTTAGCATTGGGGAGTGACTGGAACGAGATTTGCTGACTCAAAAAGGAAACCCTCTTGGAGTGCTCCTTGTTGAACCAGAAGATGACTGATCTAGGTGAGTGGGCAGAACTTCATTCTCTGATTCTTACACGCCTTAATAATGAATCTGAGTTTTTGCAATACTTGTTTGCTTAATAAGATAACAATCGCATGAGAATGATAGAACGAGAACATGCAAGCTTAACTAGAGAACTTGTATGCTTGTCTAAAAGAGATAGAACCATTGTCATGCTTAAGTTAAAGAATAGAATGTTGCATGCTTAGTTACACGGACACCGCTATCGAACGAACCGTTGCCATGCTAATAAACAAGAGTAAAAAATGTTCATATGTTTCCATCGTATGCTAAAATAAGAGTAGAACTACATGCTTAGCTAAAAGAGATAGAAGAATTGTGCCACGTTTTACTTGTCATTAATGCTTGAAAGATAGAACTCTTTGAATAACTTGTATTGTATGCTATTGAACCTATCGATTGAATAAAAGAAAGAAGATTGAAACTATCAAAATGATTGAACCTATCGAATTATTTGAACTTATCGAACCTATCGAATTGATTGGAAGAAGAGAATTGAGAACTCCGACTCTATCGCTTGATATCATGTTTGCTTGTTCACGGACATGTGCATCATATAGTATTTATCTGATAGAATCGCATTCATCACATCGGTCTTTAGACAACTTGTTCATAAGGTACTATCTCTCGAGCTTTTCTTGGGGCACTGGGAATTATTCGGCCTGGGGGAGATAATCGAAGCATCCTGAGGCTTGTAGTCCTCGCGATTAGGGGAGTGTTATGTCTAATAGTTAGTCTGGGCTTGTAGTTCCAACTGTTATTCATGGGTTTTCCGTGGATCATCATATAGTTAGGGCGCATGCTAGGCTAGCCTTCTTGCATACCTAACTATTTGATGCAAATACAGACAGGAAAAGAGAACCTTGTTTATATATACATATGTTGCTAACTTGTATGTCTGTTGCAGAGATAACCGTTCGGTAAGGGGTAAGAATAACTATATAAGTGATATATTATTTTGCATATTGTCTTGCATCGCACCTAGACTTGCATGCCTGCTTGAATATGATGATCGTCTTGAATAGTATAAAAATGATAGTCCACTAGATGCATGCTAGAGTCTTTAAATAAATGAATATGGCTCATGAGACACGCTACGCACCAGAGTTATTAATTGAACTTGCTTATCGTACATGAATTGCTTGCCTTGCCTGCTTGCTTGTATATCGAACATGAACTCTAATTTCAAAGATGTTTCCAAAAGAAGTAATATGACTCCGTTCCTGTACTGCATGTAACGAACCTAGGTAAAGCTAGAAAGATCACTAGTAATATAATATTTTAAAACATAATTACTTATTGTTGATTTTAGTGAATGTTGCTTCTGTTCGTTGATTTTATACTCACCAGTACTTTCTCCAAAGTGCTGACACACCAACAGTTTGCTTGTTCGCAGGTACTGGATCGTCCGAGGAAGCAATAGTCGTGCCTCATCCCCAGGACCCAACAATTTGGTGTAGATGCCTTGAGTCGTATCGATGTTTTGAGATGCTTTTGTATAGAAGAACATAATGTATGGAACGATGCCATTAAATTCAGAGAACCTCGTGCCTTGAGCTTTGCTCCTTTTACTCAGATGGATTATTGTTTGTAACACTGTCCCTCTGCTGCGTACTCGATCGGTTCGATGATAGCCAAAACCTTAACGATGTTGCTTTGTGCGGACACAACCCCAGGCTCGCATGGTATCATGCCTCGATGGCAAACGATAATACGCCCCACTGGAGCGCCGGGGCACGGTGATTCGCACCCGGCTGGGGCATTGTCGGGACCTTCGGGATCGGGGCGTGACAATGTTCAATACTGCTGAAATTAATGAAACACATGAATAACGAACTGTTAGTACTATTGATACAAGAATGCTATAAAGTAAGTCTGCCATGAGAAAGAAGTAATATTATGCAATCTACTTCACATGCTGGTAACACTGAGAATGGTACATTGAACATTGAACATCTATACAGGTATAAGTGCATCAGTGCACAATAACTATGAAGGAAATGCTTCATATGCGAGTATAATTGTGGTTTGGTACCACGGGGCCACGAGAAGGTCTATAAGTTGGGACCTACGGGTCACCAACTGATATGAGAATGAGCAAAACAAGAAGGATCAATAATGCGAGGCTTTACTTACATTTATTTATCATGCAAATTATGCTTCAATTTTATTTGCATAGTCGTTGCATGGTCAGGGACAACTTATGCAGAAGAATTGGTAAGTTTTTCTCGAACGAGATGCACCGGGACACCGGGATCATTCGGCATAGGAGAAATATAGTGCTAGCACTGGGTATAAACGAGACATTCATTGGGGATCGCAACCACATGAATGACGCTTCGTACGCCCTTCAAAGTCCTATATGGCACGTCCCTCGTGGTGCGAAAGCATATCACCAATGACCTTCATGTAGTTAGGCTGCATACTAACGAGAATATTTATGCAGGATTAACATTATCTCGGTAAGAATGATTCATATTAATTATTTTGTGGCTAATCCTTGTTATGCAGGGATACGATGAGTGTGATGTTGGTAAGAATCGTTGCTCAGCGATATGTACATATTTTATATATATTCAATGTATACTGCTACTTCCAAAGTATGTTTCATTATGTTGCTGAATGCTCTGATCATTGAAATAAACCTAGTTCCTAATAGAAAGATCACTAAGTTAATATGCATGCTTTTTACATGAATACTTAGTGTCGGTTTAGGCGAGTGGGCTAGTTTTTACTCACCAGTACGCGATATGTAATGACCCACGTTTGTGGGCATCCCCAAGTACTCAGTATTGGGGAGTGACTGGAACGGTTCTGAGGCATCAAAGCATTGTTGGGGCGCGCAGAAGCTCTTCTTTCATTAGAGGCGTCTTCTGTTATAAATGACATAATGAATGGAACAGTGTAATTCAGTGTATCAGGGAGAATATAAGCCAAGATGACAAATATCAATGTAAGCCAAATGGGTCAAGTATCAGTTATATTTGAGAGCTTTGTAAATCTTTTATAAGCCATGTACTCAATTATCATTATCAATAAAGAGAAGCTTTTCATTATATTCATTGTGACTTCAATTTGCCTGCTTAATTTTGCTGCGATGTCATTGTTTCTGAGATATACCATGCCTTATCTATCTTCTTGCCTTGTATAAGTGCAATCTAGACTTGTGCGGCATCACGCCCGTGGCTACTTTCGATTCTTCGGAATCGGGGCGTGACAATGAGTATACCCGACTGCACAGTGCACACAACAGTGCATTGTGTCCAGATTTCCCCCATAATTCCCATGTGCACTGTCACGACCTGCACTCGGAAATTCGGGCACGAGTACGTGGGTACGTCCAGCCTACGCCGCAGAGTCGGCGGTAGTACGCTATCTAGGTCATATCCACAGATAAATAAATCTAGCTCATTCACAAATTATAAGTAGGCAAGATAATAACAGGAAAGAATACTAAGATTTCAATGAATAAATGTGACAACAGATCAAATGTTTAATACAAACTCCAGAAATAAAATCGGGGACAAACTCGATTACTAAGATAAAGAGCATAAATAAATAGCTACTGCTAACTACTCTGCAGAAGTAGTCTCCAGGGTGGGAACTGGCTCCTCAAATGTGTCATCTGTTCCCTCATAGGGGACATAATAGGTAGGGGCAAAGTCCTCATCATCGCCTAATAACAACGGATCCAGTCAGGAAAGGAGCAAAGTACAACATGCACAACAAGATTTAAACTAAATATTTAGGACAGTTAGAAAGAAAACTGACTAAGTATCATATTGGGAATATGCATAAAGAAACAACAATAACTAAGAGCTAATGCTATAAACAGGAAATGAGTAAAACAGGAATAAAATGAGACAGGAAATGAACTACAACAAGACAACAGGAACTATAACCAGACAAAAACTATGTGTGTGAACTTGTGTTTATTTTAGAATACATAGTTGGCATGTAGGGGTTTATAAGGCTAATCTGGCAGTCATAGACGGCTATTAAACTGGAATAATCGAGATCCAGCTGATGGTACAGTCGCGTACCAACAGCTATTAGACAGGAACAGGGGGAAGGGTAAACTACATGCCTCCTAGTATTCTCCCACCCGACACGAAAAGCAAGACATGAACTCCACTATTCAAGACATAAAATCCAGTATTCTAACACTACGTGTAATCATCAATGGTACTAGTAGAGCAGGGAAGTAATTATCACAATATAAAGATTAAACTTTGAAGTGCAGGTACTTGCCTGATGTTTGGATCCAATTATAGTTTGTATCTCGAGAAAATTTCCAGAAATGTGTCCAGATGCTAAAATAAACATTATCATCATGCTCAGAAGATATCAAATAGCTAAAAACGCCTGTCCTTGGGTCCAATTTGGAGACAAGGACAAAACGGCAGTTTCGGATCAAAACGGGGTCCGTATGTGGGCCCGCTTTGCACCAAAAAACGTGTCAGGGTCAAAGGTCTCCAATTTCACCAAACTTAGTGTCAACAAGTCAGGAACGATGATACGAACCCAACGGAACTTCCAGAATTGGATTCCGATGCGTCGATCACAAAATCGCCCGTCGAGCGGGGCCTGTGGGGCCCACGACACGCGATTTCGTCAACGTTCTCAGAATTGAACCAAACTTGGGTCACAGGACCAGCGTATCGCTACGAGTCCGATGGCGCAAGTTTCGTTTCGATCCGACGTGTGTACAGGAAGTTAGGGCGAGAAACAGAAAAGGCAAATACGGGGCGGTGTTCGCAGATACGCGTTGATCCCGGTGTGCACGCACACCCGAATCGACTTCCGTGAAATCCCACACATCCGTATTAGCGCTGCACACGTATCTGTGAAGACCGCGCGCGACCAAGTCGTCCCGTTTGGCAGGACGTACCCAGTTCCGGGGTGAATCGGGTCGATATTTTTTCTGTTTTTGGATCGCGGTGTGCGATCACCACAGGACGCGATGCCCCGAGCGGTTTATCCGGACACCGAGAGGGTCATACAGGCTTCACAACGCAATTTACGGAATTGAAAATGGGGCAGCGAGGAGAAAGATATGAGTACCTGAACAGGGCTCGAGAAACCGGGAAAACCGTGTCCGCGTCGTGTCCGACACGTGTCGACACGAAGAATTGGAATTAGGGTTAGGGTTAGGGTTTTGCTCCGGCGACGGCGGCTCGGGCGACGGAGGAGGCCAAGGCGGCCGGGGACAGCATCGTCGGGGAGCTGGGCGTAGGGCGGCGTCGCCGGGGACGGCTCAGGACGCGGCTGGTGGCGGCGGAGTCGATGGGAATGGGCGGCTCGAGGTCTGGGGAGAAGAGGACGGCAGCTCACGGCGGTGGCGAGGGGCTGGACGGGAGGAGGACGGTGGCGCTGGAGGCTGGCCGGGGGACTGCGGGCTCAGGCGGGCGGCACGGTGGCGAGGGTGGCGGTTCTGGGGAGATGGTGGCCGGAGGGAGAGGGGCTCGGCTTTTATAGGGGAGGGAACCGCCGGGAGAGGCGGAGTCGAGGCGGGGAAGGCGGAGGCGAGGGCGGGGAAGGCGGAGCGGAGCGAGGACGTGGGGCTGCCGCCGGAGGCGGCGGCAAACTCGGGCGCCGGAGGCCACGCGGGGGGGGGGGGGGGGACGGGGTGACCGGGTCAGCGGATCGGGCGGCTCGCGGGTCGGGTCTAACTGACCCGACCCGACCCGCTAGGCTGTGCGGGCTGGGCCGGTTGGCGGGCCGCGGGTCAGGCCCAGTGGGCCGGGTGAGGAACGGGCCAAAAATATTAACAAAAAATAATAATAATAATAATAATAATAATAATAATAATAATAATAATAATAAATCAGTTAATTAATTAATAAATAGTTTTTAGGTGTTTTAAATTAGGTCCGGGGTCCAATAAATTTCAAAAAAATTACCCTAAGTCCAGTTTTCCATTTTACACCCAAAAATATTATTTCTATAATATTTTAATATTATTTATTAGCAATTAAAAATTATTTAATAATTCAAAAACCCTTAATTTAATTACAGAAAAATCCCAAAAAATTCCAGAAAATTGTGAAAAAATCTAAGTTTAATATTTTTGAAAATTCAGGGGGTTTACAATCTACCCAAATTATAAAATTTTCGTCCTCAAAATTTAAATATGGTAGGGTTCTCTCTGTCCAATCTCACTTGATTACAGTCTAACGGGTTCCTCTCAGGTGAACATTGCGGTCGCTACCCAACTTAGAATTTACTCATCTATCCTTTAAGGCTATACAACTAGTAAAGCTAGGTCCCAACTTAATTAATCATGGTATTGAATCTTTAAGTCTTTAACACAAATACACCACCTATGGTATTCCCTTAGTCATAGAGGTTATCATCAATTCGACCGATCTGAGGGGTACATCTAGCACTATCTACAAATCAAACTTATAACAAACACAGGATTTTTGTCTTTCCGAAATAAGAGAAGACGAGGATCAATAATAAAGAGTTTAAGGGCGAGGTGGTAGAACAGAGGTATAGGGATCAAGGCGTTTAAAGAATTCTAATGGGAATTGTTAGGCGGTTATGGATTGAAATTCTATTCTGGTAATCATTTATTCACATGCTCGTATTAGTACAGTTATGTAACTGATATGATATGGTCGAACATATTTAGGGGCAAGTATACTAGTCAACTATATATCTCAATCCACGTAAAGTAGTCGTGCGAAGTGCGAATCAAAATGCACTAAGGTTGATCAGACCGTAATACACTGATTTTGAATAGACACTTGTATTGGTGGGGTTGATCAGGCCTCACTAACACATATGTCATGAACAAGCCTGATAAAGAGTAAGCTTGTAAAACTAGGCTATAGAATAGCAGCATAAGTCAAGTTTAGCAAAATTAAGTGCGCTAGATGATGATGAAAGGAGGTACAATTATTTAAGTTCACAAAATAACACATAATAAGCACAATAGCAAAAGACTCTACAATCTCTATAGTTATCAAATTTAAAAGCATACCAGGTTATTAGCAAGTTCAAAATTATTAGGTTGGGGCTGAGGTCACGAACCAATAGGCACGAGCTAAACAATACTAGAAAAGGTATCCACGAATCACTTACGCGCATGAGCTGCTCCAAGAGTCTGCGTGTTCTCCACGGTCATTGCGTAAGCTTGTCCGTGTCCTTGAAATGGTGCCCTCTGCTGCGCTGCTGGGGGCCTGGTCTGAACTAGAATTTTTTGTTCAGCTGTGCGTCCTTGAGCAGCAGGACAGTCCCTCATCTGATGTGCTGCCGATCCACAATATAGACAGGCACCTAGCCTCTTTCTACAAACTTGCCAAGTGTGACCTGGTTTATGACAAAAGTTACAAGTGGGAGCTTGTTGGTTCTGTCCTTGAGCTTGGTGTTGGGGTGCTGTGGCTTAAGGGAGAGGACGATGGGTTTGTTGTGGGGCCCTCTGCTGTAGTTGTTGTTGGAAAGGGCGTTTGTGGGGTCCCATACTTCCAGTATCTCTTTCCCGCTTTAATCTATGTCCCATGTCTCTTTCAACACCTTGTGCCACGCCCAAGATTTTCTCGTATGTACGAGCTCGGCTAGTGGTGACAGCAATGCGAATATCAGGAGACAACCCCTTCTTGAATCTACGGGCTCTGTCCTCCGGGGTACGAACCATGTACTCTGCAAAGTGGCTCAACCTGCTGAATTCAGCAGTGTACTCATCAACAGAAAGGTTACCTTGTTCCAGTCTCTCGAATTGGCTTTCGAGAGCTTCCCGAGCCACTTCGGGATAGAATTTCTCTTTGAATAGCCTCTTGAAGTCCTCCCAGGTGAGGTCAGGAGCAGATAGTTGGGGTTCGTCTCTAAACCAGGTCCGAGCTATGTCAAACAGTTGCAGGCTTGCAGATTCCACTTTAAGGTCATCAGGGACCCGAGCAGTCTTCAGGAGTCGCTCCACATTCTCTATCCATTCATCGGCATAGAGAATACCTTCAGTCCCATAGAATTCCAGGGGTTTAAGATTCTTGAAGTCCTTGGCACTTTCTGGCCTCTTGTGTGGTGACTCCTGGGACCGAAGAGCGTCCGAAAGGCTAGTTCGTAGCAGGGTAGTCTGTTCCTTCTGGGATTCTACGAGTCCTTGGAACACTCCGAGTAGCTGTGCCCCATCCAGAGTAATTGTCGGAGTAGATGGAGGCGGAGGGAGTGCAAGAGTTTCAGGCATAGTCTGCTCAGCTGGTTCGGATGTGCCTCCTACTGTGTTCTTTGTCTGAACCATTCTGAAAGATTAAGGGATAGGAAGATTAGAATAGATTACTTGGAAATCAAGGGCGATAGGGAAAACTGATTAGGAATGATATCAAGAATTGAAATAAAGATCCTATTCTGTGAATGAGCTTTTTCCTAAAATCCTCAATCTTGTTGCAGGCCTGTTCGGTCCCTAAGTTAAAACCGAACAATTTAGTCGTTTGACCTGCATGGGCCACCATAAAAATGTGTCACGACCTGCACCCGGAAATTCGGGCACGAGTACGTGGGTACGTCCAGCCTACGCCGCAGAGTCGGCGGTAGTACGCTGTCTAGTTCATATCCACAGATAAATAAATCTAGCTCATTCACAAATTATAAGTAGGCAAGATAATAACAGGAAAGAATGTTAAGATTTCAATGAATAAATGTGACAACAGATCAAATGTTTAATACAGACTCCAGAAATAAAATCGGGGACAAACCCGATTACTAAGATAAAGAGCATAAATAAATAGCTACTGCTAACTACTCTGCAGAAGTAGTCTCCAGGGTGGGAACTGGCTCCTCAAATGTGTCATCTGTTCCCTCATAGGGGCCATAATAGGTAGGGGCAAAGTCCTCATCATCGCCTAATAACAACGGATCCAGTCAGGAAAGGAGCAAAGTACACCATGCACAACAAGATTTAAACTAAATATTTATGACAGTTAGAAAGAAAACTGACTAAGTATCATATTGGGAATATGCATAAAGAAACAACAATAACTAAGAGCTAATGCTATAAACAGGAAATGAGTAAAACAGGAATAAAATGAGACAGGAAATGAACTACAACAAGACAACAGGAAGTATAACCAGACAAAAACTATGTGTGTGAACTTGTGTTTATTTTAGAATACATAATTGGCATGTAGGGATTTATAAGGCTAATCCGGCCGTCATAGACGGCTATTAAACAGGAATAATCGAGATCCGGCTGATGGTACAGTCGCGTACCAACAGCTATTAGACAGGAACAGGGGGAAGGGTAAACTATATGCCTCCTAGTATTCTCCCACCCGACACGAAAAGCAAGACATGAACTCCAGTATTCAAGATATAAAATCCAGTATTCTAACACTACGTGTAATCATCAATGGTACTAGTAGAGCAGGGAAGTAATTATCACAATATAAAGATTAAACTTTGAAGTGCAGGTACTTGCCTGATGTTTGGATCCAATTATAGTTTGTGTCTCAGGGAAATTTCCAGAAATGTGTCCAGATGCTGAAATAAATATTACCATTATGCTCAGAAGATATCAAATAGCTAGAAACGCCTGTCCTTGGGTCCAATTTGAAGACAAGGGCAAAACGGCAGTTTAGGGTCAAAACGGGGTCCGCATGTGGGCCCGCTTTGCACCGAAAAATGTGTCAGGTCAAAGGTCTCCAATTTTACCAAACTTAGTGTCAACAGGTCAGGAACGATGATACGAACCCAACGGAACTTCCAGAATTGGATTCCGATGCGCCGATCACAAAATCGCCCGTCGAGCGGGACATGTGGGGCCCACGACACGCGATTTCGTCAACGTTCTCAGAATCGAACCAAACTTGGGTCACAGGACCAGCGTATCGCTACGAGTCCGATGCGCAAGTTTCGTTTCGATCCGACGTGTGTACAGGAAGTTAGGGCAAGAAACAGAAAAGGCGGATACGGAGCGGTGTCCGCGGATACGCGTTGATCCCGGTGTGCACGCACACCCGAATCGACTTCCGTGAAATCCCACACGTCCGTATCAACGCTGCGCACGTATCTGTGAAGACCGCACGCGACCAAGTCGTCTCGTTTGGCGGGGCGTACCCAGTTCCGGGGTAAATCAGGTCGATATTTTTTCTGTTTTTGGATCGCGGTGTGCGATCACCACAGGACCCGATGCCCCGAGCGGTTTATCCGGACACCGAGAGGGTCATACAGGCTTCACAACGCAATTTACGGAATTAAAAATGGGGGAGCGAGGAGAAAGATATGAGTACCTGAACAGGGCTCGAGAAACCGGGAAAACCGTGTCCGCGTCGTGTCCGACACGTGTCGACACGAAGAATTGGAATTAGGGTTAGGGTTAGGGTTTTGCTCCAGCGACGGCGGCAGAGGAGGCCAAGGCGGCCGGGGACAGCGTCGTCGGGGAGCTGGGCGTAGGGCGGCGTCGCCGGGGACGGCTCAGGGCGCGGCTGGTGGCGGCGGAGTCGACGGGAATGGGCGGCTCGAGGTCTGGGGAGAAGAGGACGGCGGCTCACGGCGGTGGCGAGGGGCTGGACGGGAGAAGGACGGTGGCGCTGGAGGCTGGCCGGGGGACTGCGGGCTCAGGCGGGCGGCACGGTGGCGAGGGTGACGGTTCTGGGGAGATGGTGACCGGAGGGAGAGGGGCTCGGCTTTTATAGGGGAGGGAACCGCCGGGAGAGGCGGAGTCGAGGCGGGGAAGGCGGAGGCGAGGGCGGGGAAGGCGGAGCGGAGCGAGGACGTGGGGCTGCCGCCGGAGGCGGCGGCAAACTCGGGCGCCGGAGGCCACGCGGGGGGGGAGGACGGGGTGACCGGGTCAGCGGGTCGGGCGGCTCGCGGGTCGGGTCTAACCGACCCGACCCGACCCGCTAGGCTGTGCGGGCTGGGCCGGTTGGCGGGCCGCGGGTCAGGCCCAGTGGGCCGGCTGAGGAACGGGCCAAAAATAATAACAAAATAATAATAATAATAATAATAATAATAAATCAGTTAATTAATTAATAAATAGTTTTTAGGTGTTTTAAATTAGGTCCGGGGCCCAATAAATTCCAGAAAATTACCCTAAGTCCAGTTTTTCATTTTACACCCAAAAATATTATTTTCATAATATTTTAATATTATTTATTAGCAATTAAAAACATTTAATAATTTAAAAACCCTTAATTTAATTACAGAAAAATCCCAAAAAATTCCAGAAAATTGTGAAAAAATCCAAGTTTAATATTTTTGAAAATTCAGGGGGTTTACATGCACACACTAACACGATTTCCTGATATCAAGCCTCACACACCCCAGTACACTACATGGACACATAACAACTATTCCCATACTCTAAACACAATACCACTCACACTCTATACAACGCAAACTAACATCAAACACTTGGTGTGCACCAAGCCTTGATACACACCAATGCATTATACACTCATGATACACACTTTCCACATCATCAAACACCACCACATCATATAGAACACAAATAATATATAAAATATAATATGAATAATAATAGAAATAACTATTCTAATGCAATATGAGAAAATTGACATGCTAGGAATCAAAATCAATAGAGATACCCCATATATACCTCCGTATCATGGTGTATAATGATACAGACTCTCCGTATCCATTTTTGGACATGTATACCCTCTCAAATCATGTCCCATACTCCAAAATTACCTATGAGACATTCCTACAAACATCTAGTGGTCCAAATTCGGATTTTTCTCAATTTGACCACAAAAGTCAATGTAACTTTCACAATAGGCATCCTATGAACCTAATTCTTCTTCCTATGGGTAGCCCTTAGCCAAGGGAATGTCCCTATGGGTCTAATACACTATTTAAAATAGAAATGATTAGTAGAATATGAATTTTACCTATTAGGAGATAAATTTTTAATGTATCACTACCAAATGAAGAATGTTGGACACAATTCTCCTTGCAAAGCTTTCTCCAATGCTTCATCTAGCAATGACAAGCTCCTTAGCCTCCTCTAGGAATGTGAATGAGAGGTAATGTAATTTCTTTTAGAGTGGGTGGGCTAGGGTTTGCTCTCAAATTTGGGGAAAATCTATTTGGGAAGGTGTGCACTAATAAATGTGAGGAGAAAGACATTTCCTCCTCTTTAATAGGGATGACCCCTTTAACCTAGGTTTAGGGTTAGGTTAAGGAAGGGTTGATATGACTTAAAAGCCTTCAAAGTTTGTCATGACAATATGTTTAATTATGGGGAAGGGTTCAAATCCTAATAAAAAGAATATTCCATGTCATTGGCTAATGAAATAATTAATAAACTAGTATAACCATGACTACTCTATTTAATTGAACAAATGGATCATGTCAAGTCTAGTTGGGTCAACTTGGACTCACGAGCACTAAGTCTAATCATTAGACTAACCACTAATCAACTAATCACATAGTCCATTCTAATTAGCTAGCACTCAACCAATACATATAATAATAAATATTATTATCACTAATAAAATTATCAAGCAATTATTGAAATGACAAAAATAACCCTCTCCTGGAATTAGGTAGTTACAATCTTCATCACCATCATCATCACCACCGACACTACCGCGTGGCTCCTCCCCTTCGGCGACCCCGTGCTCCTCCCCTCCTCTCCCCGTGCTCTGGTTCCCCACCGCCTTCGACACCCCCCCGTCGGCTCTCCATTCAGTCAACTTCCCTCCTCAGTCAAGTAAACCCTAACCATAACTATCCTGACACTGACACTGACACGGACCGTCGCTGACATTGACACGGACACACACCCTAATTACCCTGACACAGACACACTGACACTAACATGGAGTGTGTGTTTGAAAATGGAGAGAGAGAGAGAGAGAGAGAGAGAGAGAGTGTGTGTGTGTGTGTGGTGACAGAAAACAAAATAGCCTATTCAAAATGAATATTAATCGATACGCCGCCAAGCTTGATTATGTAACATGTGTTCATGTGGAGAAAAATGAAATTGAAGTTATTATGAATAGGACGATCGAATGTTCTTTATTGTTGTTAGAGTTGTTCCATTTTCAATAATTATGTAACATATTATCTATATCTATGTGAGACTTGTCTCACTGTATCCGTATTGGTATATGGATACGTATTTTATAATATATGTACTGTGCTTTATTTAATCTCGTGGAATCTCAAAATTTTCTCAAATTTGAAACTTTACTACCCGACCGGCATACCGGAGGTATACTTCGGCATACCGCTCGGCAGATATTTGTTTTGCTTTTTAGATATTTTCGTGAATAGTATTCGATACTTTATATTATCTATTGGTTTCTTGGTTTTTTTTTTGAATGGTCGAGATTGATTTAATCTCGTGATGTGGATTGCTGACGAGGTAGATCGGACGATCACGAGTAAATCACCTCTTATATATATATGAATTAATTTTCTCTCTCCTCTCTCTTTTCTTTCTTTCTTTACTTCTTCATTTCCTCTCCTTTTCTCATGAGAGATAGGAGCTTAGTCTTGAGGCCTAAGAGTGTGGTTTCTGAACCCCTCTTGGTGGTGGAGTTGAAGGTTAAGGCTGGGAGCTTGACTGGAGGCAAGTATATCTTGCCAAAATTTTGAACGACTTTTCTTGTTACAGTTTTTGATTTTCTTGGTGGTTTATGCTTAGAATTACATGCTAGTGGTTTTGTTAAATATGTCTCTCTAGTGATTTTTTGTTATGGGCTAGTTTCAGAAATTGGTTTTGAGCTTGTTTTGACTTTTCGGGTAAAAACTATGATATTTACTGGTTAGGTAACTCGTTGTCGGAAACGATAACTAGAGTGATTTCCATGAGACTTAGTATATATATGTTATATGAGACTTACCATTAAACTTGACATCTTGCTAGACCAGTTTCTGTTAAGTTTTGGAACGTGATTTCGGTTCCAAAATACCCATTTTGAATTGACTTTTCCTAGAATTGCCTATGGGAACCGGCATACCGACGGTATACCAATTTAGTCCGACTTGGAATCCTATAACCTGTTGTGACTTGGACCGACATATCGACGATATACTGTAGCATACCAACGGTATATCAATTTGTTGGAATCCAAAACTTGTTGTGATTTTGTTATCTCTAGTCCGGCATACCGATAGTATACTGTAGTATACCGACGGTATACTGATTGTCCTGACATGTTCTTCCTGTCTTCCTAGAATTTTTTTGGACAACATACCGACAATATATTGTATATGCAAGTTAGGCGACCTGTTAATTTGAGCATTAAATAGTGAAGAGAGCCAATCCCAACATTTGGCTGCAAAGGTGCAATTAAGAAGAAGAGCCATATCTTCCTCGTATGGATAGCATAGTGGGCAAAAGGATACCACCATCATCCCGTGGGCACGAAGGATGTTATCAGTAGGAAAATTATTATGAAGTATTCTCCAAATTAGAAAAGATCTTGAAGGGTGAATAAAACTCTACAAATAGTTCATGTAGTTATTAAAGCTTATTACCTTGTGCCTGCATGTTTCGTAGATGGAGGAAAGTGTGAATGCACTTGTGACCGATGGTTGCCATATTAGAGTGTAAGCCACAGCCTTCTCAGTAGAAGTGATATCCTGAGAAATATGAGGGAACCGGAGAAGAAAAGCATCAGGTATAGCCTAATTACCGTTCTGGAAGAAGTCTCAAACCGAAGATTTAAGTTTCTTTGATATATGAGGAGGAATGTGAAACTTATCAACTAGTTTATACCCCAGCCAATTATAATGCCAGAAGTTAATGCTGCTACCATCTCCAACCCACCATGAAGAATATGTGTCCAAAATAAGAATTGTGGATCGTATACCATGCCAAATAGAAGATACCAGATATATTGATGGTTTATAGAGAGCCTTTTGCAATGATATTCGAAGGAATTTAGAGATTAAGTCTAGTTTAGCTAATATGGAAGTAGCCAATTTGACCAGACAAGCTCTATTCAGAGCTTTGGGACTTCTGATATCTAATCCCCCTTCCTCTCTAGGGAGGCACATTGATTTCCAGGAAAAGGAGACCAAAATTTTCTTCGAGGGGGTGCCAGTCCAGATAAAATTTTAAATTTGTTGTTGCAGAGATGAGAGTCCCTTTATAGGCCACTTATAAACATGGAAGGAGTGAAGAAGCTTCCCATATATGACAACTTTAACCAACTTGATTATGCCTGTCATAGACAGAACGATCCCCTTCCATCCCTTCAATTTAGCAATAATTTAATCATGCAATGGTTGCAACTGGCAGTTTTTGGGCTTACCTTTGAATAGTGGAATGCCAAGGTAAGTTATGGGAAGGGAGGCAACTTTCATACCCTAGGCACCTTCATGGAGTGAGCCCGAAGAGACACTCATTTACCAATAAAAATACTACATTCGGATGGATTTATCCTTTGGCCAGAGCACTCTCCATATGTAGTTAAAAAAAGATAACAAGTGCCTAACATCATTGACATGTGGCCCGACAGAAGACCATCAAATCATCTGCATACATTCATTGTGAAGGAGGGACACATCCTCTTGGAGAGCTAATATGATTAAGCTTGTTCTGATGAACAAGGCGATCAATTCCTCGGCTTAGTACCTCTTTAGCCAAGCAAAATAAAATTGGAGATAAAGGATCACCCTAACAAACTCCCCTAGAACATGAGAAGTACCCGATACTAACAACATTGTCTAGAATTGATAATTTGGCTGAATGTAGAAGGACATCAATCCACAGCAAAAATCTTTTTGAAAAACCAAAACAGTGCAATACTTTTATGAGGAAAGACCATTATATGGTATCGAATACCTTAGCAATGTCAATTTTGATATCCATGTTCCCCCATAAGACTTTCTATCAAAGTGGTTGATGCATTCAGAGTCAGCACTGATCGCCTCATAAATTTGTCTTCCTTTTACAAACCCCTTCTGACTAGGGGATAGAATTCTTGCAGCAATATCCGCAATTCGAGTGTAGATGATCTTGGGAATGATTTTGAACAAAAATTTAGTTAGTGCAATAGGCCTGAACTGACCAATGCAGTTAGCTCCTTTGATCTTAGGGATGAGAATAAGACGATTCGAGTTGAGGCCATTCCATAGCTTCCCTGTCATAAAGAATTCTTGAATTGCAAGAACAAGCTAAGTATTTATTATGTCAAACACTCGTGATTGAAAGTTCCATTAAATCCATCTGGCCCAGCAATACTGCTAACGTTAAGGTCAAAAATAGCTCTCTTCACTTCCTCTTCTCTAGGGATGGTTGTTAAGGCCTCATTTTCAGCTAAGGTGACTTGATTGGATACAAGATCCTCAATTAATTGTAATTCTGGATTGTCATTACCAGAGGATTATAAAGATGTATAGAAATCCAAAATATGACCTTCTATCTGTTGTTGTTCAGTCATAACCCGAGTACCATCAACCAAAATAATAATAATGGACTTTGTACTCCTTACCTTTGCAAAGGTGTGAAAGAAATTAGTATTCCTATCTCCTTCCTGGAGCCATCTGATGCAAGATTTTTGCTTCCAAAAAGTCTCTAGGAGAAGGATAGTGGCTTGAAGAAAAGACTTAGCATTTCTTTCTGCAATGAGAATATCTTCCCCACCTGTGTTTCGAGCAATATCCGATTGAATATCCTTTAACTTTTCAGTAGCGTCTGCTACCATGTTATGAATGTTTCGAAAAACTATTTTATTCTACTGTTTAAGATCTTTCTTGACAACTTTCAGTTTTAATACTATGGTTTTCATATGATTCCCAGTAAAAGGAACCCCCAACCAAGCTTTCCTGACAATGTATTTAAATGCTGCATGAGAGTTCCATATTCTGAAAACGAAAAGGGATAGGGCCCTTGGGACAAGAATTCTTATAGAGAAGGATGATATGATTATGATCGGATACTAACCTCACATGAGTACGAGCAATTGTGTTACAAAGGGCCCTGTCATGAATGTTGTGTTACAAAGGGCCCTGTCGAGTCTTCTTTCTATGTTTCTTCCAGGAAAAGAAGTGGATTTGGTGCATGTAGTGCCCCGCTCTGAACCAGGGCGTGACAGTCCATGTGAAAGGATTGCCCTGAGTGACCACAAACATAAGCTCACAAGTGTCCAGAACTGATTTGAAATCATTACAGGCAATTTTAGGTGGGAGGGATCCCCCTTTGCCCTCATGGTCTCCAATGACAGCATTAAAATCTTCCACGAGAGCCCAGGCAATTGAGCATGAGTTTTTAAAAATTACTAAATCTTTTCACAGCCGCCTTCCACCAATATATGAGGTTGAGGCATAAATGAAGGATATAAAATCTGTAGAATATTTGGAGTTGTATTTTATTATGATCACTTGGCTATATATATATATATATATATATATATATATATAGCCTTACAATCCTCCATCTTACATAAAATCCCCTAATACATTCTAATATACCAACACTCCTCCTCAAGATGAGCGAAAGTTATTCACTAAGCCCATCTTATCACATCCTCTAATCATATCTACAGAGCTAAATTCCTTGGTCAGAATGTCTGCTACCTGATCCTTGGTTGGAACGTGACCTAGATCCAGTAGTCCACTGTCCAACTTCTCCTTGATGAAGAACCTATCGATCTTGATGTGTTTGGTCATGTCATGTTGCACTAGATTGTTGGCGATATTGATGCTGACTGTTTGTCACACCACAGCTTCATCTTGTCTCCTTGATCCAGCTTTAGCTCTACTAGCATACTCTTCATCCATAGCAGCTCTGTAACTCCCAAGGCCATAGCTCTGTACTCCACTTCAACTGTCGATCTAGCCACCACTGACTGCTTCTTACTCCTCCAAGTGACCAATTTGCCTCCTACAAATATGCAATATCCCGAGGTAGACCTCCTATCATCAGCATGACCTGCACCTAGGAATAGCAGCTCTGTAACAAATAGAACAGATTGGAAGGAAGGTGAATCATAGTCAATTGTGGATGAGATCCTATACTCTATTCCTAGGTGCATGCTTGCTTGGTACAATAACGTAACCGAGACAATATGCTCTCGACCTGCATAGGCCACCATAAAAATATGTCATGTCCCAGTCCCAAAATACGTAGGACCAGGATACGTAAGCATGCTAGCCGTATGAATATGGCACTCCAATATATGGAACCCATATCACACGTACGCTGTAATATGAATAACAATTCACTAGTGGTAAACATATATGTCACAGGGCATAACTAAATCTCATCCACATAAATCATATATAAATGAATAACCAATACCTATAACTAGATCTCAATGTAAAGTATCTAATGATGGTAGTTGGATGGAAACAAATCCACTACCGGACTAGAATATAGAATAGACAAATATCAACTACCAATCACGAGCTCGAAGAGAAGTCCTCATCGCAATATACGTAGCAAGTCTGGATCTGCGCTCCTGCGAATACTCATGAATAATACACCTGGAAAGGGACAGGTCCTCAGAGGGACATAACAAGATACATAAAAGCATGCCATAAAGTAAATACTGTGAAAACTTAAGGGTCTCCTAACCAGCTAAGTGAAATGCACTTTGAAGACAACCTTGGTACGTATGGGTAGGTAAAAGGTATAAAGCATAGCGTCGAGCCAGAGGCTAAGTATCTGGCATTAGCTGTAAACTGGATGCCATATGTATATGCTGACTACATCACTGATCATGATAGTGCGCAGCTAGTAACCTCTGCCGGATGTATCGACAAGCATATACTCCCATAACCGGGTAACACTGATCCCATAACCGGGTAACACTGACCCATAACCGGGTAACACTGATCCCATAATCGGGTAACACTGAGGCTCACGGTCCCGTAGTTTACTCTGAAACTACGGCAACCAAATGTCTGTCCCATACGCCTACTAATTGTCTTCCCCGCCCAATGATCTATGCATGTTGTATCCACAACACGCAGTAGCCACTACACCGAGACGGAGAGCAAGTATTGGTGTCGTAACTCTGGCTCATAGTCTATCGTTAGAACGATAGTCCAACCTCACAACCAAACAAGGACAAGGATTGGACCTTCGTACTACAATAGTCTATGCTCCGACTACTAATAACTGCTAAGTCTCTGACATGCAACACTATTAGCAGTTATACCCTAATCGTCGCACGACCTACACGTACAGGTGGCCAACTGCATACGCAAGTCTGTGCCCTACATGAGACTCACAACATGTGTAAGAAATGTGTTAAGGCCTGGGGAGTTATACCAATAACTCCACAACTTTAGGTGGGTCCACTAGACTCTAGGTCAGACACAAGTCCTAACGTCAACGCCTTCGTTGACTGCACCCGAGTCTCTCTCGGACGCGCACAGTTAAAAAGATAATAAACATGCAGCTAATAATACAAAATTTAAACATTACAACAAGGCAAGGTATACTTGCCTGGTGAGAAACCTGTGTAGCACCAATAACTTGCTCCTGAAGTCGCGCAGATAAATCCAACAGATCTTCGGGGTCAGCGTGCACAGGTACGGGAAACAGGGTGACTGTTGCGTGTTGTCTGGCAAGGGTGACGGTCTATGATGAACACGAGGACGAGGGTGATATGTTGATGATGGGTGTTGTTGATGATTAAGGTGAGATGATGATGGCGATGATGATGGCGAGGACGATAACGACGATGGCGATGATGTTGGTGAAGGTGATGACGAGGATGATGATGATGACTAGGTTGATGATGTGGAGGATGATATGTAAGATGGTGGTAACGAGGATGATGATGATGACTAGGTTGATGACGTGGAGGATGATGTGTAAGATGGTGGTGACGAGGATGATGATGATGACTAGGTTGATGACGTGGATGATGATGTGTAAGATGGTGATGGTGAAGGTGATGACAATGGTGGTGATAATGTGATGATGATGATGAAGAGTATTATCAGAGTCTGGCCAGTGGGGGGGGATGTCCGGCCGGAGGAGGACAGGGACACAAGGAGGAGGACATGGACACAGGGAGGAGGAGGAATTCAGGCCGGTGGGGGAGGGGCTGGTCGAGGTCAGGAAGGAGAGCACAAGGAGCGGGGAGATGGCCCGGTGCTGCTCCGGCCATGCTCGGGCAGCCGTGGCGAGGTCGAGCAGGGAGGAAGGAGGTCGAGGAGAGGCAATGGTGGAGGCCGCTGCGGTGATGCAGTCGTCGTGGACGGTTGCTGGGATGTCCGGCGGGGTGTGGGCCATCGTCGAAGGGAGGAGGAGGAAGATGGAGGGAGATGGTGGGCAGTGGTGGTTGCTCGGCGCTGCGGGGGGTTCAACAACGGTCGAGGTCGGGATCTGCTGTGTCTCGGTGAAGGAGATGTAGGCGGGGCTCCGGGCTCCGGCGGTCAGGCTGGGGAGGTGGACGGAGGACATAGGTGAAGTGCTGGCGATGTGGTCGATGAGAGGAGAGGAGAACGGGTTGGCGAGGTGGAGACGATGGTAGTGGTGGTCGAGGAGGAAACGGCGGTTGAGGGTGGTCGGCTCGGGGAGTTGGGTGATGGTCGAGTTCAATTGCGGTGTTGCCAGCTCCGGTTGAACGGGTGGACGGGGAAGAGAGCAGGGAGATCTGGGCTCCGGTCGGCTGCTAGGGGCTGCTCCGGTCGGCTGCTAGGGGCTGCTCCGGCCGGCGGAGGCCAGGCGAGAGGAAGGGGGTGCTGAACAGTATAGGGAAGAAAGGTCGGCTAGGTTAGAGATGGGTTTGGGTTTTCCAATGAATAATAATAAAAAAAAGTTTGTATTTATATACATGGGAACTAGGGTTTTGTTGACCTAGGAGTGGGCTTGGTCAACACCTCCTTGGGGTTGGGCCTTGGGCTCTCATGGGGATGTTGGGGAGGGCTATAAATTACATTTGTTTAAATGGAATGTCTAGGATTAGATGAGGGCTGAGGTTGCGCGTTGTACATCCCAAAAATTATGGAAAAATTCTTGTAAAGGAAAAATTGGGTTTCTTCACGTATTGTCCAACGGTGGGAACACCTTAATGCATTTTTGCATAAAAGCCCTCAACAATTGGAAAAATTACACAAGGACGGAAATTGGATTTAATTAATGCGTACGATGTTCTGAAATTAATTAGAAGTACATGAGAATAAAATTAGGTCGGACAAAGTGTCTGGGACGTAGAGGATACAGAGTAGAATATTTATAAATTTTTGGTTGTACAAAACGGTCAAGGTTTTGTTCCCAGTTTTGATTGGAACGCACAAGGGTACAAAGTCGTATTATATTTAGAATTAAGAAATAACGTCCACGACGTTTATTGTACGACTAAAATGTAGCACCAAAGAGCATGATTATAAGTTACATAAAGGTCAAAAAGGTAGGCGGGCACGTCTAGGACAAGGTTATGAAATTTGTAGGAAGGCAATGGCTAGTGTAGTGCTCCAATTATCGAAGCAACGGTAAGGTGCGCTAAGTGATATTAATAGTGCATAATTAAATAAAATGCCGCGTTCTAATTCTAATTGGGTTTAAACTAGACCTAGTTTCACTATCTAAGCCAAGTAAGCCTAATTTCGGGTGTGGGGTTTTACAATCTATCCAACTTAAAATAATTTCATCCTCGAAATTAAAATAGTGTAGGGTTTCTCTATCTAATCTTACTTGGTCACAGTCTAAAATAATTTTTCCTCAAGTTTTAACAAGTGTGGTTTCTATCCAACTTAGAATTTACCCATCTATCATCCAAGGCTATACATCTAAGAAAGTTATTCCTCCAATTATTTAATCATGTTATTTAATCCTCAAGTTTTAACACCAAACATATTATCTATGATATGTCCTTAATTGACTATAAAAGGGATTCACCAAGTCATATGATTAGCCTATAGGGTATATCTAGTACTTATCAGTGTGTCAACTTATACTCGGCACGAGAGTTCATCTTTCCGGAATAAGGGAAGACGGAAAGCAATAATAAAGAGTTCAAGGGTGTCATATGATAGAAGTATGGGGATCAAGGCGTTTAAAGAATTCAAATTGAAATTGTCAAGGCAGTTGCGGATTAAAATCTTCTCTGGTAATTCCTTATTCTCATGCTCGTATCATTACAGTTATATAACCGATACGATATGCTCAGACATATCTAAAGGGCAAGTACATTTGTCTACTAGTCAACTATATATCTTAATCCACGTAAAGTAGTATTACGAAGGACGAACCAAATATACTAAGGTTAGCTAGACCTTAATATACTGATTCTGATTAGACAATGTATTAGTAGGCGTCCCCAATAATACAATATCATGATCAAGCTTGATAAAAGAATAAGCTTGTAAAACTATGCTATAATAGCAGCATCAGTCGAGGTAGTTCAGAAAATATAAGTGTGCTAGATTATGATGAGAGAAGTCACAAAATAATGCAAGTTCACAAAAGATAAGACTCTACAGTCTCTATAATTGTCATACCAACTCCTTGTCTAAGTCATCAGTCGACCAAATAGGGATATGGGCCTCTAATTTCTACAGTCTGCATAAACACTATCGTCTTATACTAGCATACAAGTAATATCATTCAGTTATACTTCGTCAATGGGTCGAGAGGACTACGTGATACTATGTTGTGAGGCATACTACCGAACTTAATACTATAAATTAATACTATAATGCCTTAAGGATAATGTAGGAATTCCTATTAAGGTTTACAAGAAGGGGTCTTGGTACTTATTAGAGTATCATATTATATAGGTCATAGTCATCTTAAGTCTTAGTCATAGTGCTCATAGAACAGAAGGGTTAACATTAAGAATGAAAGCGTCAGGTGGCACGACAGAAGAACATAATTGGTCGTTGCATAAATTGTGAGCGCTAAGGTCTCGGAGGAACAAATGTAAAATTAAATAGAAGGACTCTAGATAATATCACGGTTTTCTAAGGGGAAGATGGTATGCTAATCTCTGTGTTCGAGGTTTAATCGAGGAAAATATTCTAAGCATTGCTCTTGGCTTTCTAAAGTACTGCCTGCTAATCTCAAGACAAGAATCTAAATGTATAGTTCTATAATACTATCTTACCATGAAAAGCTAGGTTAGCCCTAATATTTAACCTTATGTTTCTATTGGTTCCTCAATACTAGGGTCAAACCTCATGGTCAACTTTCTAACTACTCTAGTGGTGTCTATACCACTCTCAAGTCTTCATACATATATCAAGGGGTAACAGTACATCAATCTATAGGTAAGGGGTGCTAGGGTTTCATTAAGTATTCTAACTCAGTGATGTGTCATTATCCTAGTTGTACTCTTAATAGGAAGGTTACCCTACTTATTATCTAACAACAGGGACTTCTATATTCTAGGAGAAGGCTATACTCTAGAAATTATTAGGAGAGCACATGAATCAAGCAGGATGCAGCTATTCAAATAGAACAGATTGGAAGGGAGGTGAATCATAGTCAATTGTGGATGAGATCCTATACTCTATTCCTAGGTGCAGGCTTGCTCGGTACAGTAACGTAACCGAGACAATATGCTCTCGACCTGCATAGGCCACCACAAAAACATGTCAAGCCCCAGTCCTAAAATACGTAGGACCAGGATACGTAAGCATGCCAGCAGTATGAATATGGCACTCTAATATATGGAACCCATATCACACGTACGTTGTAATATGAATAACAATTCACTAGTGGTAAACATATATGTCACAGGGCATAACTAAATCTCATCCACAAAAATTATATATAAATGAATAACCAATACCTATAACTAGATCTTAATATAAAGTATCTAATGATGGTAGTCTGATGGAAACAAATCCACTATCGGACTAGAATATAGAATAGACAAGATAAATACAATATAAGAATATCAACTACCAATCACGAGCTCGAAGAGAAGTCCTCATCGCAATATACGTAGCAAGTCCGGATCTGCGCTCCTGCGAATACTCATGAATAATACACCTGAAAAGGGCCAGGTCCTCAGAAGGACATAACAAGATACATAAAAGTATGCCATAAAGTAAATACTGTAAAAACTCAAGGGTGTCCTAACCAGCTAAGTGAAATGCACTTTGAAGACAACCTTGGTACGTATGGGTAGGTGAAAGGTATAAAGCATAGCGTCGAGCCAGAGTCTAAGTATCTGGCATTAGCTGTAAACTGGATGCCAGATGTATATGCTGACTACATCACCGATCATGATAGCACGCAGCTAGTAACCTCTACCGGATGTATCGACAAGCATATACTCCCATAATCGGGCAACACTGATCCCATAACCGGATAACACTGGCCCATAACCGGGTAACATTGATCCCATAACCGGGTCACACTGAGGTTCACGGTCCCGCAGTTTACTCTAAAACTACGGCAACCAAATGTCTGTCCCATACGCCTACTAATTGTCTTCCTCGCCGAATGATCTATGCATGTTGTATCCATAACACACAGTAGCTACTACACCGAGACGGAGAGCAAGTATCAGTATCGTTACTCTGGCTCATAGTCTATCGTTAGAATGATAGTCCAACTTCACAACCAAACAAGGACAAGGATTGGACCTTCGTACTACAATAGTCTATGCTCCGACTACTAATAACTGCTAAGTCTCTAACATGCAACACTATTAGCAATTATACCCTAACCGTCGCACGACCTACACGTACAGGTGGCCAACCGCATACGCAAGTTTGTGCCCTACATGAGACTCACAACACGTGTAAGAAATGTGTCAAGGCCTGGGGAGTTATACCAGTAACTCCACAACTTTAGGTGGGTCCACTAGGCTCTAGGTCAGACATAAGTCCTAACGTCAACGCCTTCGTTGACTGCACCCGAGTCTCTCTCGGACGCGCACAATTAAAGATAATAAACATGCAGCTAATAATACAGAATTTAAACAGTACAATAAGGCAAGGTATATTTGCCTGGCGAAAAAGCTGTGTAGCACCAATAACTTGCTCCTGAAGTCGCGCAGATAAATCCAACAGATCTTCGGGGTCAGCGTGCACAGGTACGGGAAATAGGGTGACTGTTGCGTTTTGTCTGGCAAGGGTGACGTTCTATGATGAACACGAGGATGAGGGTGATATGTTGATGATGGGTGTTGTTGATGATTAAGGTGAGATGATGATGATGATAACGACGATGGCGATGATGATGGCGAGGACGATAACGACGATGGCGATGATGTTGGTGAAGGTATTGACGAGGATGATGATGATGACTAGGTTAATGATGTGGAGGATGATGTGTAAGATGGTGTTAACGAGGATGATGATGATGACTAGGTTGATGACGTGGAGGATGATGTATAAGATGGTGGTGACGAGGATGATGATGATGACTAGGTTGATGATGTGGATGATAATGTGTAAGATGGTGATGGTGAAGGTGATGACAATGGTGGTGATAATGTGATGATGATGATGAAGGGTGTTGTCGGAGTCTGGCCAGTGGGGGGGATGTCCGGCCGGAGGAGGACAGGGACACAGGGAGGAGGAGGGAGTTCAGGCCGGTGGGGGAGGGGCTGGTCGAGGTCAGGGAGGAGAGCACAGGGAGCGGGGAGGTGGCCCGGTGCTGCTCCGGCCATGCTCGGGCAGCCGTGGGGAGGTCGAGCAGGGAGGAAGGAGGTCGAGGAGAGGCAATAGTGGAGGCCGCTGCGGTGATGCAGTCGTCGTGGACGGTGGCTGGGATGTCCGGCGGGGTATGGGCCGTCGTCGAAGGGAGGAGGAGGAAGACGGAGGGAGATGGTGGGCAGTGGTGGTTGCTCGGCGCTGCGGGGAGTTCAACAACGGTCGAGGTCGGGATCTGCTGTGTCTCGGTGGAGGAGATGCAGGCGGGGCTCCGGGCTCCGGCGGTCAGGATTGGTAGGTAGACGGAGGACAGAGGTGAAGTGCTGGTGGTGTGGTCGACGAGAGGGGAGGAGAACGGGTTGGCGAGGTGGAGACGATTGTGGTGGTGGTCGAGGAGGAAACGGCGGTTGAGGGTGGTCGGCTCGGGGAGTCGGGTGATGGTCGAGTTCAATTGCGGTGTTGCCGGCTCCGGTTGAATGGGTGGACGGGGAAGAGAGCAGGGAGATCTGGGCTCCGGTCGGCTGTTAGGGGCTGCTCCGTCCGATGGAGGCCATGCGAGAGGAAGGGGGTGCTGAACAGTATAGGGAAGAAAGGTCGGCTAGGTTAGAGATGGGTTTGGGTTTTCCAATGAATAATAAAAAAAGAGAAAGGTTTGTATTTATATACATGGGAACTAGGGTTTTGTTTACCTAGGAGTGGGCTTGGTCAACACCTCCTTGGGGTTGGGCCTTGGGCTTTCATGGGGAGGTTGGGGAGGGCTATAAATTACATTTGTTTAAATGGAATGTCTAGAATTAGATGAGGGTCGAGGTTACGTGCTGTACATCCCAAAAATTATGAGAAAATTCCTGTGAAGGAAAAATTGGGATTCTTCACGTATTGTCCAACGGTGGGGACACCTCAATGCATTTTTGCATAAAAGTCCCCAACAATTGGAAAATTTGCACAAGGATGGAAATTGGATTTAATTAATGCGCACGATGTTCTGGAATTAATTAGAAGTACATGGGAATAAAATTAGGTCGGACAAAGTGTCTGGGACGTAGAGGATACAGAGTAGAATATTTACAAATTTTTGGTTGTACAAAACGGTCAAGGTTGTGTTCCCAATTTTGATTGGAACGCACAAGGGTACAAAGTCATATTATATTTAGAATTAAGAAATAACGTCCGCAACGTTTATTGTGCGACTAAAATGTAGCACCAGAGGGCATGATTATAAGTTACACAAAGGTCAGAAAGGTAGGCGGGCACGTCTAGGACAAGGTTGTGAAATTCGTAGGAAGGCAATGGCTAGTGTAGTGCTCCAATTATCGAAGCAACGGTAAGGTGCGTTAAGTGATATTAATAGTGCATAATTAAATAAAATCCCGTGTTCTAATTCTAATTGGGTTTAAACTAGACCTAGTTTCACTATCTAAGCCAAGTAGGCCTAATTTCGGGTGTGGGGGTTTATAATATCCCATTCCTATCATGTCCCTCATGTATTTGTCAAACCACGCTTGAGGAGACTGCTTCAGTCCATAGAGGAACTTCTTCAACCTGCAGACCATTCTCACTGTCTTATCAGTACAGAATTCTTGTAGTATCTTCATGTACACCTCCTCCACTATATCCCCATGAAGAAACGTATTCTTCATATCCAGTTGGTGTAGCTTCCAACCACCATTCGCTGCCAAATAAATCAGGATCCTGACGGTGCTCGTCTTCGCCACTGGTGCAAAAGTCTCGTCGTAGTCAATATCGTACGCCTGACTGTATCCTTTTGTCACCAGTCGAGCCTTGTAGCGTTCAATCGGTCTATCTGGATTTTGGTTCACAATAAAGACCCACTTGCATCTGATTGTCCTCTTTCCCTCTGGTAGTTTTACCAGTTCCCAAGTATGGTTCTTCTCAAAATCTCCTAACTCCTCGTGTATATATTGCCGCTTTCCACTTTGGATCATTCTTGGCAACCTGCCAATTGTTAGGTACAATAATACTATGCAAAGATGTAATGAATGTTCCAATAGAAGAAGAAATGTTATCATATGAAACAAACTGAGCAAGATCCCAACAATATCTATCAGCATTATTTCCCGTATTGCTGCGAGTGGTCCTCCGTACTAATAATGGTATGGGAGGGGTAGGAAGAACGATATCCCCTGAAGGAAAATCTGGTTGTGGTGGTGTAGGTGTCTCAGGAGTCGAGACGGACGCAGGCAAGGGACATGGCACTGGCACTATAGGTACTGGTCCTGCAATTTGCTTTCCTTTCCTGCAGTAGGTAAGTAACTCCCCCCGAGCCGTGGGCCTAACACCTCCCATCTCCTTCCCATATTCCTCTTCACTCTCCTCCTCAACCGTTCCTCCATGCCATACTCCTAAATCGGTCACCAAGCTCTCACCAATCTTCCACTCACGCCTCATACTCTTAGTGTCAGGTGAGTTGCCCATGGATGAGGTTTCCTCCTGACGGTAGTATAGCTCAAGCTCCCTGAAGTGAACATCCATGCTCACAAATCTCTTCTTCTCTACTGGGCTCTAGCACGCATACCCCTTCTGAGTCGTCGAATAGCCCACGAAGACATACTTGATTACTCTAGGGTCAAGTTTTTCAACAGACGGTCTGTTGTCCTTCACAAAATATACGCAGCCAAACACCTTCAGCGGGAGTATCCCACTATTATTTTCTTGCAATATCTCACATGCAGACTTCCATCCATGTACTTTCGAGGGCATCATGTTGATCAGTTGAGCTGTTGTCAACACTGCATGCCCCCACAGACTCTGTGGGACATTCATGGCGATTATCATGCTCCTTGCCACCTCTAGAAGGTGTCTGTTCTTCCTTTCTACCACTCTGTTTTGTGCTGGTATGTATGCACATGTGGTCTGATATTGTATCCCTTGGGCTGATAGATATTCCTCAAGTGCTTTGTTGGTATACTATGTCCCATTGTCAAACCTCAGTACCTTCACCACTACTTTGTACTGGGTCTGGACATGTTTATAAAAGTCTCAAAGACAGGCAAAGACATCACTCTTATTCTTCATCAAATATAGCCAGGTGACACGAGAGGAACAATCAATAAAAGAAACAAAATACTTGTAACCATTCATAGTAGTTGGGCGCACGGCCCCCAAACATCAGAATATATAATATCTGTCACACTCGTTCCCAGATTTGGTATTTCTTGAATTTATGATATTTAAGATTTTTCCTGTAGATGTATTCATGTTGTATTACATATAGGTTCCTGTTAATTATGATATAATTATTCAATTTTATTCCTGTTTATTGTGTGAGACTGTCCGAGACCAGAAGAAAATATCTTGGCAATTGCCATAGACCCGTGCTATGACCCGTATATAGGATGGCTACCAGACCCGGTTCACTCTTGGAACCACTAAGCCTATTTTGGATGGTTGAGATTGATTGAAGAGTGTCATGACTTAATCCTAGGGCTAACCTCATTTCTCCACTTGGTATATATATATATATATATATATGTGTGTGTGTGTGTGTGTGTGTGTGTGTGTGTGTGTGTGTGTGTGTGTGTGTGTGTGGTTTTCTCTCCTCTCTCATTCTTTCTCATTTCCACTTCCTTTCTTCTTTCTTCTTCCTCCTTCCCTTTGGAGCTCCCCTTGGCCGAAGCCCTAGCCCTAGACTTGGTTCTAGGAAGAGGTTTGTTAGTCCACCAAGGCAAGTACATCTTGCTCAAAGTGGTGAAGTCATAGATTTTTGGATTTTCATATATATATATATTTTTAATGTGGTTAATGAAAAATATTCTTCTTGAGTTGTTGATTATATTTAGTTCTTGAAGTTTTAGATTTTGATGTATAAATTTTTGTAGATCTAAGTTTCAAGATTTGGATTTTTATGTGTTCTATGAGTTATCTTCGTTTTGATCTACTAAAACTTAGTATTTTTGAAAACTAGTTGTTCCTTATGTTAGAGCATTCTATTTCGAGCATTTTGGCTTTTGTTTCACTTGATTTGGACTTAAAATAAAGTTTTTATGGAAAAAAAAATTTTGGATTTTTGGAACTTTTTTCACCATGGCTGAACTTGCTGTCTGGAGAAGACGAAGTTCTCATGCGGCCAGCACAATATACCGGCGGTATACCGATCGTGTACACTTTTGCATGTGTTTTATTTTTTATTGTACTTTATTCTGCTTTTTGCTTGGCGCTTGTGCACATATTGCATGTATTATTTTCTTGTGCTATTTTCTGGCTCTACTTGTCTATTGTGTTTACCCGACCCGACCTGACATCATGTATATTTTGGGGACACTTACCCATTATACATTTGTCCAGACAAGTCCCGACTCCATGTATAGTTTTGGACGCCTACCCATTATACACGTCCAGTACCAGTCCCGATAGTGACCCATCGTAGTGCACTCCCATTCATTGATTGTACCAGTCTTGGATTGACATCATGTATAGTTTTGGGGACACTTACCCATTATACACCTGTCGTATATAGTTTTGGGGATATCTTCCCATTATACATCTGTCTCGTACCAGTCTCGGTATAGTTTTGGCCTCCTACCCATTATACAATTGTCTCGTATAATCTTATTGTGGCTTGTTATAGTGTATGCTCATCATGCCTATAACCGTTTGGTTGTATTCTCGTATAGTCTTGTGCTTGCCAAAACATTATCTTGTCTAGTTTATCCCTATGGGGAGCATCATGTCTAGGATGGATTCTGCGGAATGCCATACCCGAAATTCTGAAACAAACTGCTAAGGTTAATAACTAGCTTAAATAATTAAAGCATTGGGGGAGGATCTCATGGTTGCATGCAGTCCCGTGCCCCGACAATATTCTACTGATAGATGGACTTGTAGCATACCGTCGAGTAGTGCACATTTTTAGCATACCGTCGAGTAGTGCACATTTTCAGCTCACCGTCGTGTGGGGCATACTGAATTGACTTACTCAGGTTCACCTTTCTGTGACTTGGATTTAGGTGCACATCTCTCCCAGGGGTGGTGTATCCATTAGTATTTACTTTACTGTCATCCGACGTTTGGGTAGCTTGGACAGTCTGCAGGGCATGCGACCGTATGGAAATCCTAACTTGCATTTGATAGTAATTAGGACCTGTGATAATCCTAGTTACCTAACATAGCAAGCCGTACTTCTTGCTTGGTCTTGATTGATGGATGGAGTCTATGTATTGTCTTGTCTTATATTGCTTGCTTGCCTGACAGTAACCCATCGCGGTGTACTCCGGTCTATTGTCTTATACGCCCTTTTACTTTATAAATGCAATGTTCTTTACATGTTTCCCTTTATATGATCCCGACACTATATAGCTATGTTCTTATTACTTTTCTTGCCCAGTTCACTGCATAAGCTACATATACGAGTTTATTTATAGGTTTCTGTTCACCTTTCATGATCCCATATATGTTCACCTTGCATGATCCCGAACATGTCGTCCGTCCAGTTTTCTTTACATATTTTCTGTTTATTTTCTTGTTTCCCGGTGCACTTTACATATTACCTTTACATACCTGGTAGTTACATATTGCTTAGGATATTATTGTCCTTTGTTGTATTACTGGTTTTAGTTCATTAATTTGGCCTCCTTTGTGGTACTTGCTATTTGGGGTCTGACCCCACTAGTTTTGCTTGGCCAGATCCAGTAGCGGAGCTAGAGGATCTTTCGTTTATTCCCGATGATGGTGACCACACGAAGCACCAGACCGATTGAGTGGGTTTCTATCTTGTTCTTCCACTTATTGTACATATACTTTTACGGTGTTTAGCCCCGAGCACATGTTAGCTTGTATTTTGGACTTGTTATATCGCCTACTGGGCATGGCATGATTAATATATTCTAGACTATAACAAGAGTTGATCATGTATGACTTACGCTCTTTCTAATTTTTTATTTTGTATTACTAGATTCATAATCAGCTATGTATATATGGTTTGGGACACTTTACTATTTTGCTTCTGATGATCATATTTTTTGTACATTGTGGATTCTTGCTTGTGATTGAGACACTATGATTGCTTGACCTAGGTTGACTGATGGCTTGTAGTATTAACCCCCTATGTCTATTCACAGTCGTGACCATATCTCGGGGTACTGGAGTACTCTGGTATATGTAGCTGGCTTTGTTGGCCCCCGCTCTCCAGTATTCTAGGCCCGGGGCCTGACAATCTATATGTAAATATGATATGATTATTACTTATAAGCTAGTGAAGTAGCATATAATACAGCATCATGGGAGGACATTGACCCCTGGATATCAACAACGATATATTCAAAATAAAAAAAATGGTAATTGTTACGCAAAATGGGCAAATAAAAAGTTAGGTAGCCTAGAGATCTGAAAGATGATTGCAGAAAGATGCATCTAAATTTGTGACACTTATTTCAAGAATAAGCATAGTACTAATTAGTTACCATGTTATTCAAATGATAATTGGCACTTCCTTTAATTTAATTGTCTTTAATCCCGTCATGCAAAGTATTATATCTTTGAGAGAATCTATGTGCAAAGAGATGATTCATGTTGCTACATCAATTCAAAGAACTTGGCCTTATTGTTCATCAAAAGGAATCTTATAGTGTTGGTTTGAGAGCATCCTTAGCCTCTAAAGCATTGATCTTGTTGTTCATCTAACCAATCTTGCATTCATTGCACCTAATCTTGTGGCTACCCTAGTGCTCACCAAGTTCAATGTCTAGCATGGTCTCTACAGTATAAACTCAAGTATATATCGGATCAAGTGTAGTATGTATCCTTGCACTATGGTCTCATATCTTTCCACATATTTTGGTAGGCTGGTCATGCATCACGATGCATAACTTTTAAAATCTGGTATCCATGTCAGCAAAGTTTGAATCTATCATGCCAATAAATCTATGTATCAAATCTTGAGGATCCATTTCTAACTAAGGGTGACAATTTGGCCTCAACTAGTCAATTTGACCCGTCAACATGCCTCCTTAGTCGATTTTGGGCTTAGTCTTGTCTCCTTAGATGGGTTTGGGTTTAATCTAAAGTCTTGGAGATCAATAAGTGTGTTCATTTATGGGTCAAGCTTGATGATGTGCATGCATAAAAAATGCATAATATGGTATAAAGAAAATATGGCTTGCAATTTAATGCTTGTCAGATTTAGTAATATATATTAGGCACAAAAATGAAATTAGTTTGAATTACAGAGGAAATTTATGATAATTTTGTCAAATTAACACACCTAATATGTATAACAATTCCCGTACCAAATGTAACCATCTAATTTATGTATACATCCATTTGAACAATACACTTGAACAATGTGTAACCATATCTTTGCATAACTATCTAATAAAATTGGATATGAATTACTACTTGCGGCATCGTTCGTGAATGTACAACTGGACATCCTGATGACATATGAGGTGTGCGGGATGAATTCATACAGGAGGTGGAGCAGTTCCTGCGGTTTGCCAAGGCGTTCCCCCAGTACATGGATGGTACCAAAATTTAGTGTCCGTGCGTGAGTTGTTGCAACTTGAAATATCATACAGAAGTTGATGTGATATTTTATTTATACTTGAAGGGTTTCAAGCCAAATTACTATTAGTAGACCTCACACGGTGAGCTTGTGCCTTTAGCATGGGAGCAGTCCCAACCACAGACGGACGACGTGACACTCGTAGCACGTTTTGATTCGCTCGAACATAGCATGATGGAGCTGAGGGATCTGGCCACGTCGACATAGCGCAATGTGAAGGCACTGCAGGGATCGCATATGGCCATGGGCGATGCACTGACGAGGCTGCAGACGACACAGATTCAGATGAGCCAGTTAGTAGAGCAGAGTGCTATGAGGATGTTATCTTTCATTGATACAACGTTCGACTAACAGCGTTGGAGAAGACATGTCCTCCTAGTCCACCGACATCGACATCGACATCGACATCGACTATACTGCCTCCTCTATTGGGTGTCGTAATATTTTCACAGGAGCAGCTTGACATGCTATTTTCCCAGCTTCACGGCAGTACTCCTCCTCTTGATCAGCAGTAGTTTTTGTTTGGACATCTGTGTGTATTGCCCATTCATGTGTCTTTTATTTATTTATTTTCATGCACTTTTATTATGATTGTGTGACTATATGGGGATATTTATTTCAGATTTTTGTGCATTTATTTCATATACTTTTGTGTGCAATTTGGTGTCTAGTGTGAATGTACCGGTGTTGAGTGTTCCACCGAATGGGTCAGCGAACCAAGAAAATTCAATGGAAGGTTGCTCCTGGTCTGTCTATTTTTATGAACTGTGATACTGCAGGCATATAAGATAAACTGCAAGCATATATTTATTTCAGATTTTTTCAAATTTTTTTTACAATTTAGCGACGTTTAGCAATGAACTGCGACGTTAGAAAGCGTCGCTAAATATATCAGAACGTCGCTATTATGTCGCTAAACGTCGCTAATATGATGACATGACAATATTTACTATGTCAGCAAAACGTCGCTAAACGTGTTGCAAAACGTCGCTAAATAGAAAAATATTAACATCATTTTGCTACAAACTATGTGCAAGCTAATTTGGCGACTTTGCGATGCAAAACGTCGCTAATTAGAAAAATATTAATGACGTGGTTACGTCGCTAATAAATATCGCTATAGCAATATTTTGCTACATTTTTTCAGTTAGCGACTAGCTAAAACGCGACTACAATGAAACGTCACTAATGGCGTCGCTAATTTATTTTAGCGTTGTTTTCATGTCATTTAGCGACGTTTTCAAGCGTCGTTAATTTGTCTTATTCTGGTGTGTGTGTGTGTGTCTATATATATATATATATATATATATATATATATATATATATATATATATATATATATATATATATATATATATATATACTAGTTACTAAGTTACTTTCACATATGTTGCACATAAAAGGAAACAAAAATCTACCATATTATTGAAATATAAAAAATTTAATTATGTTAGAATATTTTAAATATAATTTGAATATATTTTAGTTATGATTTATTATAAATATGTTTTTAAATTTTTTGATATTTTTAATTAGATAATTTCATTTAGTTAGTTTAAATATAATTTAGATTTTAGTTTATTTTTTACACATGTTCAGGTAGTTTGGAGGATTTTATGTTTTTTATTTTTATTTTTTCAACTGCGTGAGAAAATAACTTTAGTTACAATAAAAATAATAATAATAAAGAAAAGTTAAAAATGAAAACGCCCTTACGTTTTCAAAAAAATTAAGTTTCCAATTTTCGGTGGTGAGATTCGAGTATATATATATATATATATATATATATATATATATATATATATATATATATAAGAAAAATAATATATAAAAAAAGGAATTGAGAACACCCTTATCAAGGACGTTTTTAATTTATTATTAATTTTTTAATCTTCATTTTTTAAAAATCTGTATACGAAAAAATAAATTTGAAAACGCCTTTGATAAGAACGTTTTCGTATTTTATATTATTTAAATTTTGGAGAAAACTAAAATGTTTTTCTAAGGACTTTTTTTCTCTCCATGTAAATTTTTTAAACTTTTTTCTTTGTCCGTTAATTTCTAAACGTTGATGCTCTGTATACAGAGTAAATTTCCTACCTAGAAAAATCTCTGTATCGAAAAGTATATATGGACCGCAAGGGAGGGTGTCCACGCACAGCCCGCGTCTGATGTCACCCCCCCCCCCCCCCCCCTCTCTCTCTCTCTCTCTCTGTTCCGTAACCCTCCCTGCCTGCATTCTCGGACCACCACCGAAAAAACTTTTTCTTATTCAATCGGACGTCGACACGTGGCTGAGGGCCAATTTCGTGGACCAGTTCGATGGTCCATGTAGCATTATTCTTTGAAAACGATAAACGGACCGCAGAGGGTAACCACGAATTGGCCCACGACCGACGTGGCGCCTCCTCATTCCCCCCCCCCCCCACCCCTCCTCCCTACTCTTCGGAGCCCACATCGGCAAAATCCGTCTCCCCCCCCCCCCCCCCCCCCCCCCCCCAACCTCAAATGAGGGGCCGACGCGCCCGCACGCGGACAATGTAGCATTACCCTTACTCTTTCTGTATATATAAAGAGTGAATTTTACTTACATATGGATATTGCAGACAGTAACCATGATCCCAATTGCAAAAGAAGCTCACATGATTACAATTATTTTGGGTAGACAGGAAATGGTCCACGGAAGCCCTCTTGTGAAATAAAACCCCTTTTCATACACATTGGACCACTGCACTGCATGGACATCATGCTATCAATCCACCACCTAACAAACTTTGTGTTGCAAACAAAAAAAATGAAGTGAAATGTGAACGTTTGATGTATTACAATTACAATTACAAAGCCTTCTACTTAATGCACAACCACACCACACAATTAACCAGTAAGTAGATGACCTCTTCCGCAGTAGTACTGCATGTCTTGTTCATTAGTGTTTCTGCAGTAGCTGCATGTGCATGTTAGCACAGCAGCTCTTTCTCGGCCGGTGCGTCGGAGGCAGGGGAGGCCAGGTTCTGCTGGTGGTAGACTTGCCGTAGTCTCTCGATCTCATTCTTTAGTGCCTCTTGGTGGGCTGCATGCAAGTAATTCACACGGACAATTCCCAATTACTCAAGCTTAATATATATAACAATACTCATGAGAAACTAGCTACGTATGTCAAATCCAAGAATTACACAATGTATATATGAAGCTTAAGATTTTAATGGGAGATCATCCTCTCATTTTTTTTTTTTTTTGAATTTTTCAGTAGAAATGCAAGTTGAGAACATATATACGACAGCATCCTAGGTTATTAATTAGTTTGAATTATTCAGTAGAAATGTAAGTTGAGAACAGCATCCTACGTTATTTTGTTAAGATATTAAGTTATTTTTTCCCATGGAATTATCAGCTATATTCTCTGAAATTCAAAATTATATACACCACAGAGCGAAAACAAATGTAACATGAGTATAACAAATACGAAGAGAGATCGGAATTCCGTTTGATTGTATTTTATTTTTGATCGTTCATATTAGATCCTTAAACTATCCAATTTATAACGATATTTTGATTAATATGAACGGTAAAAAAAAATATAATTCAGCAACTACTATCTCAAAGAACATGCAGAATGTTTAAGACCAGAACTTTTCAAAATATACATCTCAAATATATATATATATATATATATATATATATATATATATATAGTGTGTGAGAGAGAGAGAGAGAGAGTGAAGCTTGTAAAATGTGAATTATTAAGCTTAATTAATTAATAACCTATATATTTACTACAAATATTAAGATATGTCATACTCACCATCCTTAAAGATCTTGTCTTGTGCAAGTGCGGCGATCCGCTGCTTGAGATGGCTATTGCCGACGGTGAGGGCCGAGCGCTGGTGGTCGAGGAACACGACTCTGGGCGACAATGCCGACACTTCGGTCTTCGTACGTTATCATAGTAATAATTATAGAACAGTTAGCTGACTAATTACTTAACTGCGTGCATGAATTTACAGAGCTGCTTTCTTAATTAACTGTGCTCTGGTGGTGGTTGTTTACCTGCAGTGTCGTCACGCTGCGCTCGAGTTCTGATATGTACTGCAGCTTCCGCACCCGCGACCGCTGCGCCGACTGCCGGTTGGCTAAGATCCTAATCCCATCCAAAACATAATGGAATATTATTTAGGGCAACATTGTCACAGTAAATTAACTGTTCCAAATCCAAATCATATAAGTAGGTTTCCCAATATAAAACCATCCGATGGTTTTTGAGTACACACATATATAGTACGTACCTCTTGACCCTTTTGGGGTCGACGGGCTCGGCCGCTGCCGCCGCACCGGACTGCTCCTTGTCTCCCTGTGCCAATGACTGATCGGTCTTGCATTCGCTCCGCTCGGACGTCGTGGCTGCCACCTTCTCCTCGTTGTGGTCCGAAGGGGACGGGGACGGGGGCTGCACGTCCACGTCCGAGAACATGGACATAAGCTGGTCATCGTCTAAGCGGTCGAAGTCGTTGTCGGGACGGGGCGCGGGGGAGATCACCTCCTCGAGGAAGGTGACGGAGTCGCTCGCGGAGCGGCGGTGGGAGCCTCGGCGCACGGAGGAGAACTCGAGGAACTCGTCGACCCACGAAGGGTTGGTGGTCGTGAGGAAGGGCGGGGTGGTGTTTTGGTGGTGGTGGTGGTGGTGGCCGAAGACGCCGCCTCCACCGCCGGGCCATTGGGCTGGAAATTTGGAAGGGAGTTGGGCCATTGCGTTTGTATGTATGTATGTATGTATGTATGTATTTATGTACGTAATAAAATGTTGTTGGTCGATAATTAGCGTATAGGTGAGAGAGAAATGAAGGAGACTTGATATATATACCTCTCATTCCCTCTCCCCTCTCTCTCTCTCTCTCTCTCTCTCTCTCTCTCTCTCTCTCTCTTTATTTCGCTCTCTATATTATATGTTTGGTTTTGCTTTTGGAGTAACATGAGAGGAGGAGGAGGACAGCTAACAAACAGCTGTTGGCAGGGAGAGAGAAAATGGAGGGAAATAAGGAGGGATTAACGGTATTACAAGGAAGGCGCGGCTCTTAGGTAGTTAATTTATCTGAACCGACAGAATCATTGACACGTGACCATAGGAAAGCATCATGAGGAAGAAATTAGTAAGAAACAAAGATTGATACAAGAGAAGAGAAAACATCAGATTGAGGTTTGGTGTATCGGAATGGGTTCATACCTGAAAGTAAAGAGAACTATTTGATTTTTGATAAGAATAATTTGTGTGTATGTTCAACCTCAACTTGTCCTTTAAATAGTCATTTACAACTCTAACAGAATGCATAAAAGTAGCACCATCTAACCATATTCTAACTAAGTGATAACAAATCAAAACAAATCAAAAGCATATATCAAATAACAAAAATCATAAAGACTAGGATTTATTGAAACCCAAATAACAACCTCTCCAACCTCCTCAACAGGATTAACTCTAACAAATCACCCTCTAAGCCTGTTGTATGAGATTCACCTCTATGACGTCGAGCTTCTGTCTCATCTCAATGAACTTGACTCATCCGAGCGCCTTGGTAAGAATGTCTGCGAGCTGCTCTTCAGTGTTGATGTACTCGACCTCAACCTTCCCTCTCTAGACACACTCCCGAATGAAATGATACCTTGTATCAATATGTTTGCTTCGGTCATAGAAGACGAAATTCTTGCTGAGGGAGATGGCGAACTTGTTGTCTACCTTGAGCATGACGCTGCCGGCCTCCTTGTTCTTCAAGTCACCAAGGAGTTTTGCAAGACAAATGCCTTGGCATGCCGCCGTTGTCGCGGCAATGTACTCGACCTCGCAGGATGACAATGCCACGACTTTCTGCTTCTGAGATTGCCAGCTAATGAGGCTACGACCGAGGAAGAATAACACGCCAGTGGTGCTCTTGCGGGTGTCGATGTCACCAGCCATGTCACTATCGCTGTAGCCGATCAGCCGTGGTTCCTCCACCTTCTTTGCGTAGCGACAACCAAAGTGACATGTGTCGGCGACGTAGCGAATGATGCGCTTGACGGCAGCAAGGTGTTTAGTGGTCGGATTCTCCATGAAACGACTTACGTAGCCCACCGTGTACGAGATGTCTGGGGCGCGTATGCACCAAGCACCGGAGGCTCCCGACGATGCTCCTGTAGGATGTGGCGTCAGTCGGAGGGGCTGAGCTCACCTTGCTTAGCTTGAACCTCGGTTCCATGGGGATGTGGCACGAGTTGTAATCCAACATAACACTCTTCTCCAAGATTTTGAGTGCATATGCCTCCTGACTGAGGGTGATAAAGCCATTGGACTGCTGCACCTTGATGCCGAGGTAGAAGGTGAGCAATCCCAAGTCGCTCATTTTGAACAAGGCCTTCATCTCCTCCTTGAACTTGGCAATCTCTTGTGGGCCCGTCCTGGTGATGATGAGATCGTCGACGTACACACCCACAAGTAGGCGAGCTGGACCTTTGTCGCGTGTATACACAGCGTGCTCCTGTGCACTCTGGTGAAAATCAAGTGACAGTAGGCAACTATCAAGCTTGGTGTTCCAAGCCCTCAGTGCTTATCGCAGTCCGTACAGTGCCTTGTCAAGTTTCGACACTTTGTGCTCATGTCCTTCGATAACAAAGCCGGGAGGTTGGGCGACGTACACCTCCTCCTTGAGGTCGCCGTTGAGCAACATCGTCTTCACATCCATGTGGTGCAACGCCCATCCCTCATGCGCGGCGAGTGCGATCAACAAACGGACGGACTCGAGGCGAGCAACCGGCCCGAACACTTCCTCGAAGTCCACTCCTTGCCTTTGCACATAGCCTTTTGCCATGAGCCGCGTCTTATGCTTGAGGACGGCACCGTGCTCGTCCTTCTTGATCTTGTAGACCCACCTTAAACCGATCGGACGGTGGCCGGGTGGGAGGTCTACGAGGTGCCATGTAAGGTTCTCTTCAAAGGAGCTCATCCCCTCAAGCATCACTTGTCACCAACATCGGTGTTTCTCGGCTTCAAAGAAAGTGGCAGGTTCCTCGTCAACCATGAGGAGCAGCTCGTCAGCATCGAGCTCACGGACGGTGATCGTGTCGAGCAAGCTCGTCAAGGTCATGTACCTGCGTGGCCCGTCATCATCGGCGTCGAGCATGGCCGAGGCGTTGGTGGGTGGCGAGACAAATTTTACTCCACGTTGTACCACCGAGTCGGATGTTTCTGTCACGCCCCAGTCCCAAAATACCGAGGGACCGGACACGTGGCAATGGCCAGCAGCACGCACCGATGGACAAACCCAATTTAATGGATCCATCGGGGAATGCTTAAGCTGTAATATAACAATAAGTAGGTCCAATGATAAATGTCAAGTATCTAGATCTCATCCAACAGAACAGTATAAGAACTAAATAGCAAACTGGAATAACTGCTGGAAGTCAAGTTACTGTCGAATATCCAGCAAGAAATAATACTGAGTCGGGTGGAGACAAATTCACTACCGATAATGGAAAACAGAGACAAGAAAATATAACTAAAACCTACTAGAAAAATAACTAAGTATAAGCAGGGCCATCAACTGCAATCGTACCCTCGTCTGGTGTCAGTCCGTAAAGTTGCGGGTGCTCCTCGTTTGCTAAATCTGGAGAACAAAACCAGGTCCTCAGAGGGACGTAACAAGATACAAAAGAATACGAGCCAAAAGTACAGTAAATGAACATGCAAGATAGACAGAAAAGTAATCACAAGAAAGCAAACAAGACACGAGAAATCACTGCATCTAAGATGGTGGCGTATCGATGGTGCTATCAAACATGACTACAAGCAACTGATGGTAACCGTAACTCAATGGGAGATCACGGTCCTATAGAAAGTAGTCCAATGGGGACTCCCTTTCTATAGTTTAGCTCTTTCGCTGCCCAATGGGAGCTCACGAATGAGGTAGTCAAATGAACAAGTCTCTTTCGCTGCCCAATGGGAGCTCACGATCGAGAATGCTCAAGTGTAGTCAATGCCCAATAACAATCATCTAGGAACTAAAGAAATCAGTCAAGTCAACTCAAGGAATGTAGAGTAAACATATACCATCACAATATGGAACAAATAGTGATCCAAGGAAAAGAGCAAATAATGTACATGCATGCAAAACGAGAAAATAAGACTAGAGCAGCAGGAATAAATCAATATGAAAAACGCATCAAGAACTATATACGACAAGAGAATAATAACTAAAAGGAAAGCATGCAAATAAAGTGCAAGAGTTGGCAAGGTATCTTGCACGATAATGTATAAACAAGTCAAGAAAATAAGTAGCAAGACTGCAGGATTTGGCAAGGTATACTTGCATGGGGTCCTGGCTCCAACTGTAGCTCTGTTCTCAGTGTGATCTGCAGGTACTACTCCGGTTGCTGAAATAAACATTACCACTAGATTCAGAAAATATCAAATAGCTAGAAATGCCTGTCCTTGAGTCCAATTTGGAGACAAGGGCAAAAATGACAATTTCGGGTCAAAGCGGGGTCCGCATGTGGCCCACTTCGCACCAAAAAATGCGTCAGGGTCAAAGATCTCCAAATTCGCCAAACTTAGTGTCAACAGGTCAGGAACGATGATACGAACCCAACAAAACTTCCAGAATTGGATTCCGATGAGCCGATCACAAAATCGTCCGTCAAGTGGAGCCTGTGGGGCCCACGACACGCGATTTTGTCAACGTTCTCAGAATCGAACCAAACTTGGCTCACAGGACCAGCGTATTGCTACGAGTCCGATGGCGTAAGTTTTGTTTTAATCTGACGTGTGTACACAAAGTTAGGACACATTCCAGAAAGGGCGGATACGGAACGGTGTCTGCGGATACGCGTTGATTTCGGTGTGCACGCACACCCGAATCGACTTCTGCAAAATCTCACACGTCCGTATCGACGGCGCGCACGTATCGGTGAAGACCGCGCGCGACCAAGTCGTCCCGTTTGGGGGAGCGTATCCAGTTCCGGGGTGAATCAGGGCGTTGTTTTTCCTGTTTTTGGATCGCGGTTCGCAATCGCCACAGGATGCGATGCCCCGAGTGGGTTGTACGGGCACCGAGGGGGTCATGCAGGCTACACAACGCAACTGACGGAATCGAAAACGGGTAAACGAGCAGGGAGATACGCGTACCTGAACAGGGTCCGTTACCGTGTCCGACACACGTGTTCGACACACACGTGTCTAGGGTTTAGGGCTCTGAGGGTGCTCAGGCGGCCGGAGGCGGGCCGGAGGGGGCCAGGGCAGCGGGTCGGTGCTGGCGAGGGTGGCGGCGCAGGCCGGCAACGGCGACGTGCCGGAGTGGGCGGGGGACGGGCCGGCAGGGGCTGCTGGGCTGGATCGGGGTCGGGGTTGGCCGCTGCGGCTGAGGGGGAGGAGGAAGGAAGAGGAGAGGGGAGCGGCGTCGCGGCATGGCGGGGGCGACATCGTCGGTGGCGAGGTCTGGGGCGGGAGGCGGTGCGGCGGGTCTGGGTGGTGGAGGGATGGCCGGAGGGGAGAAGGCTGCGGGGGGGGTTTTTTATAGGCGGAGGAGTGGGAGAGGGTAGGCCGAGCTAGGCGGCGGAGGAGGCGGATCGAGGGCCGGGCAGCGCGGAGGGGGCAGCGACGTGGCCGGAAGCGCAGGAAGCGACGCCGGAAGCGCGGGAAGCGGCGGCAGGCGCGGGTCGTGCGGGGGAGAAGGCTGGTAGCGGGTCGGCTTCGCGGGCGGGTTCGGGTCTGACCAACCCGACCCGACCCGATAGCCCATGGGCCGGGTTTGGCTGGGATGGGCTGGGCCTTGGGCTGGGTTAAGGATGGGTTTAAATAAAAATAAAAAATAAATAAATAATAATAATTAAAATAAATAATAAAACAGTTTTTAGGTGTTATAAAATAGGTCCGGGGCCCAATAAATTCCCAGAAAATTACCCTAAGTCAGTTTTTCATTTTACACCCAAAAATATTATTTTCATAATATTTTAATAGTAATTAACAGCAAATAAAAAATTATTTGATTACCAAGAGCCTAGGTTTTAATTACAGAAAAATCCCGAAAATTTCAGAAAATTGTGAAAAGTCCAAATTAATAATTTCTAAAAATCAGGGGGCTTACAATCTACCCAACTTATAAAAATTGTGTCCTCAAAATTAAAATATGGTAGGGTTCTATCTATCCAATCTCACTTGATTACAGTCTAAAGGATTCTCTCAAGTGAACATTGCGGTCTCTACCCAACTTAGAATTTATCCATCTATCATCTAAGGCTATACATCTAATAAAGTTATGTCCCAACTTATTTAATCATGGTATTGAATCCTTAAGTCTTTAACACCAAACACATCACCTATGGTATTCCCTTAATCATATATAAAAGGGTCATCATCAATGCGACCGGCCTGTGGGGTATATCTAGTACTGTCTATATATCAAACTTATACCAAGCACGAGATTTCGTCTTTCCAAAATAAGGGAAGACAAAGATCAAAGAGTTCAAGGGTGAGGTGATAGAATAGAAGTATCGGGATCAAGGCGTTTAAAGAATTCAAATGGGAATTGTCAAGCAGTTGTGGATTGAAATCCTATTCTGGTAATCATTTGTTCGTATGCTCATATTAGTACAGTTATGTAACTGATACGATATGCTCAGTCATATCTAGAGGACAAGTATACTAGTCAACTATATATCTCAATCCACGTGAAGTAGTCGTGCGAAGAGTGAACCAAAATGCATTAAGGTTGATCAGACCGTAATACACTGATTCTGAATAGACAGTTGTATTAGTGTGTCGACCCAATAATACATATGTCATGAACAAGCTTGATGAAAGGATAAGCTTGCAAAACTAGGCTATATTAGCAGCATAAGTCAAGGTGGTACAATAATTATAAGTACGCTAGATGATGATGGAAGGAGGTACAACTTAATTCAAGTTCACAAAATAATACACAATAAGTACAATAACAAAAGACTCTACAATCTCTACAGTTATCAAATATAAAAGCATACCAGGTTATTAGCAAGTTCAAAATTACTAGGTTGGGGCTGAGGTCACGAACCAATAGGCACGAGCTAAAACAAGACTAGAAACGGCAGCTACAAATCACTTACGCGCATTAGCTACTCCAAGAGTTTGTGCGTTCTCCACGGTCATCTCGAAAGCTTGTCCGCGTCCTTGTGGTGGATTCCTCTGCTGCTGCTGGGCCTGTTGGAAGAGTGTTGCTTGTGGTACCAAGGGTGGTCTCGGTTCGGGTGCTGGTAGAGCTTGTTGGTTTATCACAGCATCTCATGGTGATCTTGTAGAAATCTCGTCGCTTGCTGGTAGATCCATTACTCTGCATCCAAAATAAACGATAAGAGGCGCACAGGAATCAAGGCAGGATGCAAGTCAAGGAATTAATTCGAATTCGAGATAGATGCCAAGAACGATTCAAGCAAGTGGATGAGATTCTAAAACTTATCCTATTATTACTGCAGGCCTGTTCGGTCCCTAAGTTGAAACCGAACAATTTAGTCGTTGACCTGCATGGGCCACCACAAAAATAATGCCACGCCCCAGTCCCAAAATACCGAGGGACCGGACACGTGGCAATGGCCAGCAGCACGCACCGATGGACAAACCTAATTTAATGGATCCATCGGGGCATGCTTAAGCTGTAATATAAAAATAAGTAGGTCCAATGATAAATGTCAAGTATCTAGATCTCATCCAACAGAACAGTATAAGAACTAAATAGCAAACTGGAATAACTGCTGGAAGTCAAGTTACTATCGAATATCCAGCAAGAAATAATACTGAGTCGGGTGGAGACAAATCCACTACCGATAATGGAAAACAGAGACAAGGAAATATAACTAAAATCTGCTAGAAAAATAACTAAGTATAAGCAGGGCCATCAACTGCAATCGTACCCTCGTCTGGTGTCAGTCCGTAAAGTTGCGGGTGCTCCTCGTCTGCTAAATCTGGAGAACAAAACCAGGTCCTCAGAGGGACGTAACAAGATACAAAAGAATACGAGCCAAAAGTACAGTAAATGAACATGCAAGATAGACAGGAAAGTAATCACAAGAAAGCAAACAAGACACGAGAAATCACTGCATCTAAGATGGTGGCGTACTGATGGTGCTATCAAACATGACTACAAGCAACTGACGGTAACCGTAACTCAATGGGAGATCACGGTCCTATAGAAAGTAGTCCAATGGGGACTCCCTTTCTATAGTTTAGCTCTTTCGCTGCCCAATGGGAGCTCACGAATGAGGTAGTCAAATGAACAAGTCTCTTTCGCTGCCCAATAGGAGCTCACGATCGAGAATGCTCAAGTGTAGTCAATGCCCAATAACAATCATCTAGGAACTAAAGAAATCAGTCAAGTCAACTCAAGGAATGTAGAGTAAACATATACCATCACAATATGGAACAAATAGTGATCCAAGGAAAAGAGCAAATAATGTACATGCACGCAAAACGAGAAAATAAGACTAGAGCAGCAGGAATAAATCAATATGAAAAACGCATCAAGAACTATATACGACAAGAGAATAATAACTAAAAGAAAAGCATGCAAATAAAGTGCAAGAGTTGGCAAGGTATCTTGCACGACAATGTATAAACAAGTCAAGAAAATAAGTAGCAAGACTGCAGGATTTGGCAAGGTATACTTGCATGGGGTCCTGGCTCCAACTGTAGCTCTGGTCTCAGTGTGATCTGCAGGTACTACTCCGGTTGCTGAAATAAATATTACCACTAGATTCAGAAAATATCAAATAGCTAGAAATGCCTGACTTGAGTCCAATTTGGAGACAAGGGCAAAAATGACAATTTCGGGTCAAAGCGGGGTCCGCATGTGGCCCACTTCGCACCGAAAATACGTCAGTTGTCAAAGGTCTCCAAATTTGCCAAACTTAGTGTCAACAGGTCAGGAATGATGATACGAACCCAACGAAACTTCCAAAATTGGATTCCGATGAGCCGATCACAAAATCGCCCGTCAAGTGGAGCCTGTGGGGCCCACGACACGCGATTTTGTCAACGTTCTCAGAATCGAACCAAACTTAGCTCACAGGACCAGCGTATTGCTACGAGTCCAATGGCATAAGTTTCGTTTCAATCCGACGTGTGTACACAAAGTTAGGACGTGTTCCAGAAAGGGCAGATACGGGACGGTGTCCGCGGATACGCGTTGATTCCGGTGTGCACGCACACCTGAATCGACTTCTGCGAAATCTTACACGTCCGTATCGACGGCGCGCACGTATCGGTGAAGACCGCGCACGACCAAGTCGTCCCGTTTGGCGGAGCGTACCCAGTTTCGGGGTGAATCAGGGCATTATTTTTCCTGTTTTTGATCACGGTTTGCAATCGCCACAAGACGCGATGCCCCGAGCGGGTTACACGGGCACCGAGGAGGTCATGCAGGCTACGCAACGCAACTGACGGAATCGAAAACGGGTAAACGAGCAGGGAGATACGCGTACCTGAACAGGGTCCGAAAAACCCGAAATTTACCGTGTCCGACACACACGTGTCTAGGGTTTAGGGCTCTGAGGGTGCTCAGGCGGCCGGAGGTGGGCCAGAGGGGGCCAGGGTAGCGGGGCGGCGCTGGCGAGGGTGGCGGCGCAGGCCGGCAGCGGCGGCGCGCCGGAGCGGGCGGGGGACGCGCCGGAGCGGGCTGCTGGGCTGGATCGGGGTCGGGGTTGGCCGCTGCGGCTGAGGGGGAGGAGGAAGGAGGAGGAGAGGGGAGCGGCATCGCGGCGTGGCGGGGGCGACGTCGTCGGCGGCGAGGTCTGGGGCGGGAGGCGGCGCGGCGGGTCTGGGTGGTGGAGGGATGGCCGGAGGGGAGAAGGGTGCGGGGGTTTTTTTTATAGGCGGGGGGAGCGGGGGAGGGTAGGCCGAGCTAGGCGGCGGAGGAGGCGGGTCGAGGGTCGGGCAGTGCGGAGGGGGCAGCGACGTGGCCGGAAGCGCGGGAAGCGGCGCCGGAAGCGCGGGAAGCGGCGGCAGGCGCGGGTCGTGCGGGGGAGAAGGCTGGTAGCGGGTCGGCTTCGCGGGCGGGTTCGGGTCTGACCGACCAGACCCGACCCGATAGCCCATGGGCCAGGTTAGGCTGGGCTGGGCTGGGCCTTGGGCTGGGTTAAGGATGGGTTTAAATAAAAATAAATAATAAATAAATAATAATAATTAAAATTAATAATAAAACAGTTTTCAGGTGTTATAAAATAGGTCCGGGGCCCAATAAATTTCCAGAAAATTACCCTAAGTCAGTTTTTTATTTTACACCCAAAAATATTATTTTCATAATATTTTAATAGTAATTAACAACAAATAAAAAATTATTTGATTACCAAGAGCCTAGGTTTTAATTACAGAAAAATCCCGAAAATTCCAGAAAATTGTGAAAAGTCCAAATTGATAATTCCTAAAAATCAGGGGGCTTACAGTTTCTGCCCCGATGCCGGCGTCAACGGCCCTGGACTGGTTGCCACTAGTGTCGATGGATCGCCACCCCAGTGCACCGGCATGCCTGCGTGTTCAACATGTGGTATGGGGATCATAGTATACTCAACAGTAAATGTCTCACCTACGTTGTCTTGTACGCCCCACTCCCACTTGGCTTCCTCATCAAAGACAACATCGCGTGTGACGTGCACGCGCTTGTCGGCGGGGTCGTATACCCGGTACGCCTTGGTGCGAGGCTCGTAGTCGATGAAGACCATGTGCTTGTTGCGATCTTCTAACTTTTGTACGTTCAGCTTGACCACCTTGACGTGTGCGACACAGCTGAAGGTGCGAAGGAAATGCACGCTTGGCTTGTGTATGTGTCATGCCTCATATATCATCCTGTCGTCGATGCTCTGTGTCGGCGAGCGATTGAGGATGTAGACAGCCATCGTGACCGCCTCGCCCCAGAACTTTCTGGGCATATCCTTTGCCTTCAGAAGGCTGCGCGCCATCGCGACGACCGTCTGGTTTTGGCGCTCGACGACGTCATTCTACTATGGTGGGTACGGCGCTGTGAGTTGTCATTTGATGCTGAGACCCGCGCAATACTCGCCAAATGCTACGGACGTGAACTCGCCCCCACAATTAGTACGGAGCATGCGCAGTTTGCACACCTCAACGTGGGCTTGAAAGTGTTTGATGGCGAACCCAGTAGCGTCAACCACATGTAGCGGCTGAAATCGTCGACGAGTTGCAAGAAGTAGCGCTTACCACCGGGTGTCACCGGTATGATCGGCCCGCAGATATCACCGTAAACAAGATCTAGCAGGTTGTCAGCACAGTACTTGGTCTCCTGCGAAAATGGCGTACGGCGCTGCTTTTCGGCAAGGCAACTATCACAGATTTGATTGACGTGTTCGATCTATGGTAGCCCATGCACCATGTTACGGCGAGCTAACTTCCTGAGTGCTTCGAAGTTGAGGTGGCCGAACCGTGCATGCCACCGCCATGCATCGTCATTGAGTCGTGCTGCTAAACACACTGGTTGTACAATATCAAGAGATAGAATGTACAGTCGATTTTGGACACATTTTACCTTGGCGAAGAGGCATTGCTGACGATCTCGAATCGAAAGCATGCTGCCTTCGATCAAGACTTGGCAGCCGTTCTTATCGAGCTGCCCAAGGCTGATGATATTACTTCGTAGCTTCGGGATGAAGTAGACGCCGGTGAGGGCGCAGTGCTCACCGTTCTGGCACGTAAACATCACCGTGCCACGCCCTTGGATGTCGACGACGAATCCGTCCCCAAACTTGATGGAGACCGTGACTCCAGTGTCCAGCTCGGTGAAGACCTCCTTGCAGCCCATCATGTGGTTGATGGCGCCGGTGTCGAGGTACCATGCTTCGTCGTGGTGGTCGTCCTTACGGCCCAGATGCACCTGAGCGTGCACCTCATCGAGTACGACGTTGTTGGTCGTGCCCACGGTGGTCTCGACGAGCGTGTACTCCTGCGCCATCACCAGTGCGGGCTTATCGTAGTCGACTTGCGTCAGATTGACGCGCTCATCGCGCTTCAGCTTGTGGCAGTCCTTCGCCCAGTGGCCGTAGATGCCATAATTGTAGCACTTATCTTTCTTGTCCAGCATGCCGCCGGACGTGTTGCTATTGCCTTTGTTCGTGTCGCCACGGCCACGACCTCTTGGCTTACCGCGCCTGCGACCACAACTTTTGCCACTGTCGGAGTAGGCCTCGCCTTCCTTCCTCTGCTTCGTGCGAGCGAGCCACTCCTCTTCGGAGAGGAGAAGGCGGCTACTTGTGTCGCCGGAGTTGTTTCCAAGATCGTACCGCTCCTCGACGACTAGAAGACGACCGGTAAGCTCTTCAATTGATAGCGTCTTGAGATCCACTAAAGTCTCAATGGCGATGGCGACTTGTGTGTACTTGGATGGAATGACTCGAAGGAATTTTTTAACTACCTTCTCATCGTCCATTTCGTCGTCGAGTAGTTGCAGGTCGCTGACGAATCCCGTGAGCCGCATCGCAAAGTCCTCGACGGACTCGTCGTCCTTGAACTTCATTGATTCGAAGTAGGTGCGCAATTTCTGCGCCTTGGCCTCACGCACGCGCTCGACCCCCATCTGTATCATCTTCACAGCGTCCCATGCTTCCTTGGCAGTGTCTTTCACTCCCAGTGTCCGCAGCATCTCTAGCGGCACGGCACGGAGTATGACGGACAGGGCCATCCTGTCGTCGAGGTAGTCGATTTTCCCGGGTTCGATCGCCTCCCACAGGCCTTGCGCCTGCATGTTGACTCTCATTAAGAGAGCCCATCAGCGTAGTTGGTTCGTGTCAACATGGGGTACTTGAAGGTGAATGAGGTCTCCTTCATAGATGTCGGCGTCGTGGGGCTTTGCTCGTCGTTGGTTGCCATAGCTCTGATACCAAATGAAAGAAAAGTGGAGTATTTGATTCTTGATTAGAATAATTTGTGTGTATGTTCAACCTCAACTTGGCCTTTAAATAGTCATTTACAACTCTAACAGAATGCATAAAAGTAACACCCTCTAACCATATTCTAACTAAGTTATAACAAATCAAAATCATAGATCAAATAACAAAAATCCTAAAGACTAGGATTTATTGAAACCCAAATAACAACCTGCTCAACAGGATTAACTCTAACAATACATTTCTCAGGAACACAAGTATAAGGAGGTTTCATATTGAAGTTATATATATATATATATATATATATATATATATATATATATATATATATATATATATATATATATATATATATATATATATATATATATATATATACACACACACACACACACACACACACACACACACACACACACACATGTCTAGCCTAGTGGTTATGACCGATACATATTATCCAGAAGGTTGCGGGTTCGAGCCTCTTGTACGCCATTTAATTTTTTTTTTGAGAAATTAAGTGTTGAGTTGGTGATGGATGCAGTGCAGATGCAGGTACGGACCTACGGGCCGAGATGTGGTGGGCCTTCGGACCAAGTTTGTAGGCCTTCGGACCAGAAGTCTGTAACAAAATTACCTCTTCCAAATATATATATATATATATATATATATATATATATATATATATATATATATATATATATATAATCTAAGAAGTTATAAAAAACGGTTCCCGTAGAGATGGGCATGGTTCGGACGATAATATCGGATTATTCGTTTCAGAATGATGTGGTGGGCCTTCAGACCAATTTTGTAGATCTACGGGCCGAGATGTGGTGGGCCTTCGGACCAGGAGTCTGTAACAGAATTACCTCTTCCAAATATATATATATATATATATATATATATATATATATATATATATATAAAATCTAAGAAGTTATAAAAAACGGTTCCCGTAGAGATGGACACGGTTCGGACGATAATAATGGATTATTCGTTTCAGAATGATAAAAATAATAAGAAATTTTTTTAAAAAATAGCTAAAAAATATTTGATCTGTTTTGACATAATTTTATATATTATATGTTAATTATTATTAGTTTTAAATAGAATAATGTTAATATGTATGAATGTTTATATATACAACTTCGACAAATGACAAAAAAAAAATCAATAGGGAAGAAATCAATACACTGTAACATTGTTAGCGAATAAGAGCATTGACGCTGGTTTTTTTTTTCTTTTTTTCATCTTTTTCATTCAATCTTCTTTGTATTTATTGCAAAAGAGACTTCAACGTCGGTATCGGTCGGTGTCAGTAGTCCTCGATATCGATAATGGACGGTATCTAATTGGGACATGTCAAACTGTATCGGTATCGACCTTACCGTATCGGTATCGCCCGACATAATGATAAAAATAATAAGAATTTTAACCTCCGTATATATTACTAATATGAAATGTCTATTTTTTAGATTTAGGGATCCTTATTTTTTAGAAACTGCAATAACATTACCCTTATAATGTCAGAAAAGACCTTTTTTTAGAGTGTCGTGATTAAAAAATATCATTTTTAGCATTTGTACAAGGTCCTTAGAATGTCAGAAATGACCATGTCGATCGATATTGTATGATAAAAACATATGATATCTTTAGGTACAATCTGATATATTATTTACGTACTTTATATTTACTGATAACCATCTTTCGGCTAACTTAACCCTTAGCACTCACTCATTGAAATCCAACCATAAACATGGTTTTCCTCTCCTTTAAGTCGTATATACCTCATTCCCCGAAGGGAAAGTCAAGCAAGAATGAGGTCACTTGACCCGACAAGAGAAGAAAGAGTTTGGTAGATAGAAGGAAGCATAAGCAAAACCTTCTTTTTGTCCCAACCTCCATAGGTTGTTCCATGTATTACATAGTCCGTTGTATTGTCCTGGTCCCAAAGTGCAATACATTTGAGTCGTAAAGACATGCTTTCGTAAATGAAGTAACAATGAGTAATTCAAAGGTTATATAAAAAAGGGTTTAATAGCCCGTCCCTTGATTCTCTCCTGCATCAATTACCTTCCCGTAAAGACCACTGGATCGAGGAAACGACTTGTATCACTAGTTACGAATGGTCGAACAATTTTTTTCCCGTCTCAAAATATGCAAAAGTATGCTTTTTAATTTTATTACTGATATTCATGTCGATATGAAAAAAAATGATGAATTTTTCAACCTTATTACGACAAAAATATTGATAACGATGATCCTAGCTATTCCTTAGAAAATCTATCAGTGGAACCTGATGAGCATGTCGTAGTTGAGTCAACAATTATATCCATATATGAAATTAGGTCTAGGTTTAAAAGAAAATTCAATTTTAACATGTATATATCATCATTAGGAGAATTAAATAGATTATTTGATCAATATAATGAATTTAAAAAGCTTATTAGGTCTTCTAAATATTTTGGACTTGTCCCAATAGTTAGGTCCGTAACCATTTCTATTATTTGTTTGTTACAAATAATTGTAATAGTTTACAGAAAATAATAATTGATTATAGAATGATCATTTTGCTTTTTTTAATGCACTGAGACAGCCACTAGTTATTGAGGTGCTTGATTTTTAGGTCCATGTTGAACATTATGTTCCTTCCACCTCCACAACCACCAGTACCACCATAAAAAAATTTGTCGTCTTTTCATAAGTCTTTCTATTAACTAAACTACCGAATATAAGGCCTCCGTCATGGTCAATTTGGAGAACATCACCAGGAGCATAATTCTCGTATTGTACATTTACATAATTCACTACGAGGTGAATTTTCAGAGCTGAGAAGAATAATGGGAAACCAATTGAGATTTTATGATATATTTTAGTTATTTTTTGTTATTTTATATAGAGATTATTTTTATTTGTTTTATCATTTATGATTTAAGTTATCTTATGGAAGCCTTTAAAGATTGATTTTATCTTCTTTTGAGAGGCTATAAATAGTCTGTAACTTCAGAAATTATGGATCAAAGTGAAGAATTAAAAATATTTTGAGTTAGTAGGTGCGATGCCAAAATCCTAAAGTGGATCTCTCGTCTTGCCTTCTTCTCTGTCTCGGATGTTGACATAAATCGATCTCGAGTACAAAAGAAGCGTAATCGAGATCCAACGCAACATGCACATTTCCAAACTCGAATGTTTTTATTAATTACAATCAATTGTTATGTTTTACATTTCTATCATAAATTTTGCAAATAATTATATATTTTTATCAATTGTTCAAATTTTATTTAAAGTTTCTGCGTCCGATTTTTCATAAATCTCAAATTTAATACCAATCATTTTTTTTTTCTATAGGTCTTCGTCCTACGTACGTCAAGATGTATCCCGGAACCTTTGTCTACCAACTCAAAACTGGACAAAATAACTAAAATTCAAACTCTTGTTTCATTAATGATAATTAACTAAATAATGTCAAAGTACAACAAGATAAAATTCAAACTCTTGCTCAATTGATCATTAATCTCTACTCTTATAATGAGTCTCGAAAACAGTTCCAAATTAAACTGTCTAAGTCATTAACAAATACTCCACTAATTATTTTTTAATAAATAACTAATTATTTAACTATCTAATATGATTTATGTATAACTAAACAATTCTAACTCAAGTGGTTAAGGTGAAAGGTATTTAATTTTCTGGTTACTTGATTTTAATTCCTAGAAATAACAGTATTTATAATAATTTTATATTTAATTTTTTTTTTACGTGCACGTTAGGGGGGGGGGGGGGGGAATAAAATGTGAGGTATTTTCTTTCTGCAAATTATGTTTCATGGCGTAGTATAGTTTCCTTTTGATTCCTCACGTTAGGATGTCAAAAAGAATCCCATTTCAATGGAGGGCTTTTACACAAATTTCCCTCTGATATTTGTGTTGTTGCAATGCTTCTCATGGATCAGAATCATGTCTCTCCCATGTGCTGTGTTTTGCATGCCCCTTCCCCTCCTTCCTTTGTCTCCCCCCTCTCACATGCACTTCCTCTGTTCCTCCTCTCCTTTTCTCTTTCCCCTTCTTTTATATTTTTCCTTTCCTGCTCTTAATATTTTTTTTTTTTTTTTTGTTCCTGTTCTCTGCACTTTACTGAGCCTGAGCTTTTGATATTGGCAAATAATAACGGGGCTGCAGATGCCATGTCTGTGAAAAGGGAATGAGAAAGTAAGGTGAAAAAAAAAAAAAAATTTATTTGGCCCACAGAGCTACATCGAGAATCTTATTTAGTTGGCACGCATCGTGACTTCGCAGGCACAGGGCCAGTCCTGAGGTCCGAGACGAATTTTCGAAATTGGACCCCTGCCCGAACACAAATGTGGAAAAGAAAAAATTAAGCAACTAAAATAAAAATAAATAAAACAAATTGTCACCCAGAATTGAACTAATGAACTCTAAGTATGTAAGTCTAACATAATAATCACCGAATCACAACTTTTGTGAGTTAAGAGTGGCTCATATAACGTCCTGATTAGATAAGTCAATGTTGGTGTCCCTTTAGTCTTTGGGTCCTAGGTCGTCATCTAGCTTGTTCTGGACCAGGACCGCCCATGTGCATGTAAGCCCCTGATTTTTCAAAAATATTAAAATTATGATTTTTCACAATTTTCTGGAATTTTCTGGAAATTTTCTGAAATTAAATTCAGGGTTTTGAATTATTACATGATTTTTAATTGATAATAAATAACATTAAAATATCATGAAAATAATATTCTTGGGTGAAAAATGAAAAACTGGACTTAGGGTAATTTTTCTGGAATTTATCGGGCCCCGGACCTATTTTTAAATCACCTAAAACTATTAATTAATTAATTAATTGATTTATTAATATTATTATTATTATTATTATTATTTCTATTATTCCTGGCCCATTCCTCAGCCCACGGCCCAACCCATTCGGCCCAACCCATTCGGCCCAGCCCTTTCCCTTACCGGGTCGGGTCGGGTCAGACCCGACCCGCGAACCGCCCGACCCGCTCCTCTCCCCACTCCCTGACCGAGTCCCCGTCCGGCCTCCGCTTCCGCCGGCTGCGCCGCCCTCCGCGCTGCCGCGGCCACGCGTCCCCGCCCCCGCGCTGGCCGCCGCCTCCCTCGGCCACGCCACCACCCGCTCCCCCTTTAAAAAACCCCGCCCCAGACCCCTCTCCGGCCACCCGCTCCTCCCCACCGTGCCCGGCCGCTGCCACCGCCTCCGGCGCCACCACCCTGCCCGCAGCACCCCTCCGCCGCGGCCAGCCCCTCCCCTCTTCTCCTCCTCCTCCTCCTCCCCGCCCGTCGACAGCCGAGCAGCAGCCGCCCCCTCTTTCCCCTTCTTCCTCCCGACGCCGGCAGCCCTCGTCGTGCCCCGGTCGGCTCGGTCCGTCCCCGGCGACGCCGCCCCGAGCTGCCCTGGCCCCCTCCGGCGCACCTCCGGCCGGCCACCCGCCGCAGCGTCCAGGAAACCCTAACCCTATTTTTTCCCAATTTTCGTGTCGGCGTGTCGGACACGACACGGACACGAGAAAAATCCGGTTTCTGAGCCCTGTTCAGGTACTCATAACTTTCACCTCGTAGCTCCGTTTTTAATTCCGTAAATTGCGTTGGGAATCCTGTATGACCCTCTCGGTGCCCGGACAAACCGTTCGGGGCATCGGGTCCTGTGGTGATCGCACACCGCGATCCAAAAACAGGAAAAACCAGACCCTGTTTCACCCCGGAACTGAGTGCGTCCCGCCAAACGGGACGACTTGGTCGCGTGCGGTCTTCACAGATACGTGTGCGTCGTCGATACGGACGTGTGAGATTTCGTGGAAGCTGATTCGGGTGTGCGTGCACACCGGAATCAACGCGTATCCGCGGACATCGCCCCGTATCCGACTTCTCGGCAATTCGCCCTAACTTCTTGTACACTCGTCAGATCGAGACGAAACTTGCGCCATCGGACTCGTAGCGATACGCTGGTCCTGTGGGTCAAGTTTGGTTCGATTCTGAGAACGTTGACGAAATCGCGTGTCGTGGGCCCCACAGGTCCCGCTCGACGGGCGATTTTGTGTTCGGCTCATCGGAATCCAAATCTGGAAGTTCCGTTGGGTTCGTATCAGCATTCCTGACCTGTTGACACTAAGTTTGGTGAATTTGGAGACCTTTGACTCGGACACATTTTTCGGTGCAAAGCGGGCCCACCGGCGGACCCCGTTTTGACCCGAAACTGTCGTTTTTGCCCTTGTCTCCAAATTGGACCCAAGGACAGGCGTTTTTAGCTATTTGACATCTTCTGAGCGTGATGGTAATGTCTATTTTAGCTTTTGGACTCATCTCTGGAAATTTCTCCAAGAACCAATTTTAATCAGATCCAAACAACAGGCAAGTACCTGCACTTCAAGTTAAATTTTTATATTGTGATAATTAATTCCCTGCTTTACTAGTACCCTTTGATGATTACACCTAGTGTTAGAAATACTGGATTTCATGTCTTGAATATTGGAGTTCATGTCTTGTTTTTCATGTCGGGTGGGAGAATACTAGAAGGCATGTAGTTTACCCTTTTCCCTGCCATGTTTAATAGCTGTTGGTACACGACTGTACCTCAGCCGGATCTTGATTGTTCATGTTTAACAGCCGTCTATGACGGTCGGATTAGCCTTATAAACCCCTACATGCCAACTATGTATTCTAAAATAAACACAAGTTCACACAGATAGCTTCTGGTCTTGTTATAGTTCCTGCTGACTGTTGTAGTTTCATTTCCTGTCTCATTTATTTCCTGCTTTCTCATATTCCTGTTTATAGCATTAACTCTGAGATATTGATGTTCTTCTATGCAACTTTCTCAACATGATACTCAAGTTAATTGTCATGAATATTTAGTTTAATCTTGTTGTGCATTGTGTACTTTGCTCCTTTCCTGACTGGATCCGTTGTTTTAGGCGATGATGAGAACCTTGCCCCCACCTATTATGGCCCCTATGAGGCAGCAGGTGATACAGTTGCAGAGCCAGTTCCCGCACAGGAAGCTACTCCTGCGGAGTAGTTAGCAGTAGTTATCTTGGTTTTTGCTCTTTATCTTAGTAATCGGGTTTGTCCCCGATTTCATTCTGAATTTTTGTACTAAACATTTGAATCTGTTGTCGCATATATTTCATTTGAAATCTTAAAGTTTCTGTTTTCCCATTATTATCTTGCCTATGTTATTTTGTGAATGAGCTACATAGTTAACTGTGGATTTGACCTAGACATCGTACTACCGCCGACTCTGCGGCGTAGGCTGGACGTACCCACGCACTCGTGCCCGAATTTCCGGGTGCGGGTCGTGACACGTTTTTATGGTGGCCCATGCAGGTCCTATCCTTAAATAGGGTAATACCCTAGGACAGGGTATGGAATAAGATTGAGGATTCTAGGAAAAGCTCATTCACAGTATAGGGTCCTTATTTCAATTCTTGATATCTTTGCTGCTCAATTTTCCTATCGCCTTTGATTTCCAAGTATTCTATTCTGATCTTCCTATCCCTTAATCTTTCAGAATGGTCCAGACAAGGAACACAGTAGGAGGCACATCAGAACCAGCTGAGCAGAATGTGCCCGAAACTCTTGCCCTTCCTCCACCTCCATCTATTCCGGCAGTTACTCTGGATGGGGCACAGCTACTTGGAGTATTCCAGGGACTAGTGGAATCCCAGAAGGAACAAACTACCCTGCTACGGACCAGCCTTTCAGAAGCTCTTCGGACCCGGGAGTCACCACAAAAGGGGCCAGGAAGTGCCAAAGACTTCAAAAACCTTAGACCCCTGGAATTCTACGGAACTGAAGGCATTCTCTATGCCGATGAATGGATAGAGAACGTAGAGAGACTCCTGAAGACTGCTCGGGTTCCTGATGATCTCAAAGTGGAGTCCGCAAGCCTGCAACTATTCGACATAGCTCGGACCTGGTTCAGAGATGAACCCCAACTATCTGCTCCTGACCTCACCTGGGAGGACTTCAAGAGGCTATTCAAGGAGAAATTCTACCCCGAAGTGGCTCGGGAAGCTCTCGAAAGCCAATTCGAAAGACTGGAACAAGGTAACCTGTCTGTTGATGAGTATACTGCTGAATTTAGCAGGTTAAGCCACTTTGCGGAGTACATGGTCCGTACCCCGGAGGACAGAGCCCATAGATTCAAGAAAGGGCTGTCTCCGGATATTCGCCTTGCTGTCACCACCAGCCGAGCTCGCACCTATGAGGAAATCTTGAGCGTGGCACAAGGCGTTGAGAGAGACATGGGACATAAGCTAAAGCGAGAGAGAGATACCGGAAATACAGGACCCAACAAACGCCCTTTTCAACAACAACAGCAGAGAACCCCGCAGCAAACTCAGCGTCCCCTCCCTCGAGCTCCAGCACCCCAACACCAGGCTCAAGGACAGAACCAACAAGCTGCTGCTTGTAACTTTTGCCAAAAACAAGGTCACACTTGGCAAGTTTGTAGGAAGAGACTGGGTGCCTGTCTATATTGTGGATCAACAGAACATCAAGTGAGGGACTGCCCCACTGCTCCAGGACGCGGACAAGCTTACGTGATGACCGTGGAGAACGAGCAGAATCTGGAAGCAGCTAATGCGCGTAAGTGATTTGTAGATACCTTTTCTAGTATTGTTTTCGTGCCTATTGGTTCGTGACCTCAGCCCCAACCTAGTAATTTTGAACTTTAACCTGGTATGTTTTTAAATTTGATAACTATGGAGGTTGTAGATTCTTTTGCTGTTTTACTTATTATGTGTGTTTTGTGAACTTCAATAATTTTGTACCTCCTTTTTCATTATCATCTAGCGCACTTAACCTTGCTGAACTTGACTTATGCTGCTATTTTATAGCCTAGTTTTACGAGCTTACCCTTTTTCGGGCTTGTTCATGACACGTGTATTATTGAGGCCTGATCAATCCCACTAATACAAGTGTCTATTCAGAATCAGTGTACTACGGTCTGATCAACCTTAGTATATCTTGATTCACGCTTCGCACGACTACTTTACGTGGATTGAGATATATAGTTGACTAGTATACTTGCCCTAAATACGTCCGAGCATATCGTATCAGTTACATAACTGTACTAATACGAGCATGCGAATAAATGATTAGCAGAATAGAATCTCAATCCATGACCGCCTGACAATTCCTATTAGAATTCCTAAAACGCCTTGAACCCTATACCTCTGTTCTACCACCTCGCCCTTAAACTCTTTATTATTGATCCTCGTCTTCCCTTATTTCGGAAAGACAAAATCCTGTGTTTTGTAAAAGTTTGATTTGTAGTGCTAGATGTACCCCTCAGACCGGTCGAATTGATGATAACCTCTATGACTAAGGGAATACCATAGGTGGTGTGTTTATGTTAAAGACTTAAAGATTCAATACCATAATTTATTAAGTTGAGACCTAGCCTTACTAGTTGTACAGCCTTAGAGGATAGATGGGTAAAATTCTAAGTTGGGTAGCGACCGTAATGTCCACCTGAGAGAAACCCGTTAGACTATAATTAAGTGAGTTTGGACAGAGAGAACCCTGCCATAATTTAAATTTCGAGGACGAAATTTTATAAGTTGGGTAGATTGTAAGCCCCTGATTTTTCAAAAATATTAAAATTAGGATTTTTCACAATTTTCTGGAATTTTCTGAGAATTTTTTGAAATTAAATTCAGGGTTTTGAATTATTACATGATTTTTAATTGATAATAAATAACATTAAAATATCATGAAAATAATATTCTTGGGTAAAAAATGAAAAACTGGACTTAGGGTAATTTTTCTGGAATTTATCGGGCCCCGGACCTATTTTTAAATCACCTAAAACTATTAATTAATTAATTAATTAATTGATTTATTATTATTATTATTATTATTATTATTATTATTATTATTATTTCTATTATTTCTGGCCCATTCCTCAGCCCACGGCCCAACCCATTCGGCCCAGCCCTTTCCCTTACCGGGTCGGGTCGGGTCAGACCCGACCCGCGAACCGCCCGACCCGCTCCTCTCCCCACTCCCTGACCGAGTCCCCGTCCGGCCTCCGCTTCCGCCGGCTGCACCGCCCTCCGCACTGTCGCGGCCACGCGCCCCCGCCCCCGCGCTGGCCGCCGCCTCCCTCGGCCACGCCACCACCCGCTCCCCCTTTAAAAAACCCCGCCCCAGACCCCTCTCCGGCCACCCGCTCCTCCCCACCGTGCCCGGCCGCTACCACTGCATCCGGCGCCACCACCCTGCCCGCAGCACCCCTCCGCCGCGGCCAGCCCCTCCCCTCTTCTCCTCCTCCTCCCCGCCCGTCGACAGCCGAGCAGCAGCCGCCCCCTCTTTCCCCTTCTTCCTCCCGACGCCGGCAGCCCTCGCCGTGCCCCGGTCGGCTCCGCCCGTCCCCGGCGACGCCGCGCCGAGCTGCCCTGGCCCCCTCCGGCGCACCTCCGGCCGGCCACCCGCCGCAGCGTCCAGGAAATCCTAACCCTATTTTCCCCCAATTTTCGTGTAGGCGTGTCGGACACGACACGGACACGAGAAAAATCCGGTTTCTGAGCCCTGTTCAGGTACTCATAACTTTCACCTCGTAGCTCCGTTTTCAATTCCGTAAATTGCGTTGGGAAGCCTGTATGACCCTCTCGGTGCCCGGACAAACCGTTCGGGGCATCGCGTCCTGTGGTGATCGCACACCGCGATCCAAAAACAGGAAAAACCAGACCCTGTTTCACCCCGGAACTGAGTGCGCCCCGCCAAACGGGACGACTTGGTCGCGTGCGGTCTTCACAGATACGTGCACGTCGTCGATACGGACGTGTGAGATTTCGTGGAAGCTGATTCGGGTGTGCGTGCACACCGAAATCAACGCGTATCCGCGGACATCGCCCCATATCCGACTTCTCGGCAATTCGCCCTAACTTCTTGTACACTCGTCAGATCGAGACGAAACTTGCGCCATCGGACTCGTAGCGATACGCTGGTCCTGTGGGTCAAGTTTGGTTCGATTCTGAGAACGTTGACGAAATCGCGTGTCGTGGGCCCCACAGGTCCCGCTCGACGGGCGATTTTGTGTTCGGCTCATCGGAATCCAAATCTGAAAGTTCCGTTGGGTTCGTATCAGCGTTCCTGACCTGTTGACACTAAGTTTGGTAAATTTGGAGACCTTTGACCCGGACACGTTTTTGGTGCAAAGCGGGCCCACCAGCGGACCCCGTTTTGACCCGAAACTGCCGTTTTTGCCCTTGCCTCCAAATTGGACCCAAGGACAGGCGTTTCTAGCTATTTGACATCTTCTGAGCGTGATGGTAATGTCTATTTCAGCTTTTGGACTCATCTCTGGAAATTTCTCCAAGAACCAATTTTAATCAGATCCAAACAACAGGCAAGTACCTGCACTTCAAGTTAAATCTTTATATTGTGATAATTAATTCCCTGCTTTACTAGTACCCTTTGATGATTACACCTAGTGTTAGAAATGCTGGATTTCATGTCTTGAATATTGGAGTTCATGTCTTGTTTTTTATGTCGGGTGGGAGAATACTAGAAGGCATGTAGTTTACCCTTTCCCCTGCCATGTTTAATAGCTGTTGGTACACGACTGTACCTCAGCCGGATCTTGATTGTTCATGTTTAATAGCCGTCTATGATGGCCGAATTATCCTTATAAACCCCTACATGCCAACTATGTATTCTAAAATAAACACAAGTTCACACAGATAGCTTCTGGTCTTGTTATAGTTCCTGCTGACTGTTGTAGTTTCATTTCCTGTCTTATTTATTTCCTGCTTTCTCATATTCCTGTTTATAGCATTAACTCTGAGATATTGATGTTCTTCTATGCAACTTTCTCAACATGATACTCAAGTTAATTGTCATGAATATTTAGTTTAATCTTGTTGTGCATTGTGTACTTTGCTCCTTTCCTGACTGGATCCGTTGTTTTAGGCGATGATGAGAACCTTGCCTCCACCTATTATGGCCCCTATGAGGCAGCAGGTGATACAGTTGCAGAGCCAGTTCCCGCACAGGAAGCTACTCCTGCGGAGTAGTTAGTAGTAGTTATCTTGGTTTTTGCTCTTTATCTTAGTAATAGGGTTTGTCCCCGATTTCATTCTGAATTTCTGTACTAAACATCTGAATCTGTTGTCCCATATATTTCATTGAAATCTTAAAGTTTTTGTTTTTCCATTATTATCTTGCCTATGTTATTTTGTGAATGAGCTAGATAGTTAACTGTGGATTTGACCTAGACAGCGTACTACCGCCGACTCTGCGGCGTAGGCTGGACGTACCCACGCACTCGTGTCCGAATTTTCGGGTGCGGGTCATGACAGTGCAGGCACTTGTCGATCCATGTTGTTTGGTTAACCTACCACAACATTAATCGAAGCAACATGCACTTGTTCAGTTCTGGTTGTAACTCATGCGACTAAAACCGCAAGTAACCATGTTGTAGTGTGCATTCACCTGCAAGATACTACAAAGTGATACGGGACGAAAACTTAGAGGAAAATAATATTAGTGTTAAATTTAGAATTTGGAGAGAGAAAATTGGGCTCGAAAGCGAAAAAATGAATTGTGAACAATTAAATACTAAAAATTACAGAAAATTTCGTTCAGAGCAACAAAATTAAGACAAATTCCACTCAGAGCATAAAAATTTTAAAATTTACAAACAAAGCATCATAACGTCCATCGGAAGGACGTTTTACGTTTTCCAAAAAAATTTTGTCGTCTCCGTTAAAAAAAACAAAAAATAATACTCTCCGTTAAAAATATATATATATATTATATATATATATATATATAATAAGAAAAACGTCGTTTGGAAAACGTCCTTCCAAAGGACGCTTTCCTTATTATATATATATATATATATATATATATATATATATATATATATATATATATATATATATATATATATATATATTTTAACGTTCTCTCACACACTCTCTCTCACTCACCCGCTCTCTCTCTCTCTCTTCTCACGTACGTCGCCCTCCCCTTCAAGAACCCCTCCATCTCCCCCCTCAGCGTCCCCGCTTCAACGCTCGCGAAGAGCCCGACCGCAAAGGCAGCCGTTGCGACAAGCCCGGTGCATATCAGCATCTCTAGCACCGCTACGAAGCCCTCCGTCCTGATGACCTTCTGGAACGCGAGCTGCGTCAGGGACAGGATGAGCGAGAAGGCGGCCGAGGCCACCAGCGTCAGTACGAACCCGAGGGGGTAGACGAACACCTTGAGCCGGGCATGAGCGGAGGGAGGAGAAGGAGGAGCGAGGAGGAGTATGGGGAAGCCGGCCGAGGTGACCAGCGCGGACATCCACTTGTTGTTGCCGCCTTGGTCGTAGTAGAACCGGCCGAGGAGGGTGGCCACGGTCTGCTCGGCGATGACGAAGAAGGTGTAGACGAACACCTTGAGCCACCACCACAACCGCTTCGGCTCCGAGTGAGTGAGTGAGTGAGTGAGTGAGTGAGTGAGAAGAGAGAGAGAGTGAGTGAGAGAGAGAGGAGAGAGAGAGAGCAGGTGAGTGAATGAGTGAGTGAACGGGTGAGTGAGAGAGATGGACGTTTTCTTTATTTTATATATATATATATATATATATATATATATATATATATATATATATATATATATATATATTTTAACAGTGAGTATTATTTTTTATTTTTTTTAACGGAGACGACGAAATTTTTTTTCGAAAACGTAAAACGTCCTTCCGATGGGCGTTATGATGCTTTATTTGGAAATTTTAAAATTTTTATGCTTTGAGTGGGATTTATCTTAATTTCGTTGCTCTGAACGAAATTTTCCGTAAAAATTATAATAGAAATACAAAAATAATAATTAGGAATATCCGAATGGCGTGTTGGAGACGTCATCGTCGGAGGCGGAGAAGAAAATAAGATAGAGAGATCGACTTTAGAATTTTTTTTCATCGCACCATACAAACTCAAAGATAGATTTCTCATTGTTCAATTCTTCGATAGATACTATTTATAGACTATAAAACAATCAAAAGAGAGAAACTAAATCTCCAAAATACTTATCTATAAGAAAAGTTAAATTCTTAACAAATTCAAGAGATAAAATTTTACTTATTTTGGTTTATCCTAACAAAAAATATAAAAATATATAAAAGATTACCGAAAATTCAAGTTGTTCTCCATCATTCCTCGACTTCAAAAAATTTACCTACTGACAAATCATATAAGTGTGAAATTTGAGAATTATGCTCCTTGTGATGCCCTCCAAATTGGTCATGGCGTACACTTTTGCTTTTGACAAACAAGTCAACATTGAAGTTTTTGGCGAAGATATTTACTTTGACAAGCTAGTGAACATTGAAGTTTCTAACAAGGCAAAATTTTATGACGGTACGAGCGATTGTGGAAGTAGAAGAAGCAGAATATCCAACAGGAACCTATCATCAAGCATCTCAATAACTTGTGGTTGTCTCGACGCTTCCAGAAAAGCAAAATGATTGTCATTACAATCAATTATTATTTTTCGCAAAATAGGACACGTTAGAAGACATAATAGATTATTTAAATTTATTAGATTTATAAAAAAAAAATCATATTTAATTCTTCTAAGGATGATATATAAATATCCAAATTTATTAATGGTTTAAATCTAGACCTAGACTCGAACTTGGATCTGACTGGTGACTCGTCAAAGACAGACTCGGTAAGTTCTACTAATGAATTTTAATGCCTTAATATAGTTGAAACATTCATCGAGCAACTTTTTTATATCGATATACTTCTTATCATATGCAGCATCGATTATCGCACAAATTTTTTACGAAGAATTTTGTGTAGACATCATATGTATAAAAATATTTCTAAACCAAGTTTTAGCTCGGATACTAATTTGATGCAGGATGACAAAATATGATTTGTACGAAGTTTGGAACTTATAAAAATTTGGGCACGAAAGTTTTAAATGAAATGTGAACAATTAACTATTATAAATTTATTACAAAAATTATAAAAAATATAAAATAATAATTAGGAATATCCGAATGGCGTGTTTGAGACATCAAAGTCAAACCATACACACTCAAAGTATATTTCTCATTCTTCAAGTCTTCAATTAAAAATTTATGCACTTGTAGAATATTTGTTGAGTATAAAACAATCAAAAGTAGAAAAACTAAATCTCCAAAACATTTATTTGTAAGATGAGTCAAATTCCTAACCGACTTAAGAGGTAAAATTCTTCTTATTTTGGTTTATCCTAGTAAACAAAATCTAAATATGAAAGATAACGAAAATATATCTCCATCATTCTTCTCGGTTTCAAAAGAATTACCTCGACGTGAAATTCGAGAATTATGCTCCCTGATGATGCCCTCCAAACCTGTCATGATGAAGGCCTTAAGGAGGCTTTAAATAAAACTAGTAACATGTACATGAATTGCACATGCGTAAAAAAATTGTTAAAAAAATTAAATATATAACTATAAATACTGTCGTTTCTAGGAATCGAATTTATGCAACAAAGAAAAAAAAACTCACATCTTAATCACTTGAGTTAGAATTTTAATTGTAAATAAATAATATTAGGTAGTTAAGTAATTAGTTATATTAAAAAAATTAGTTAGTGAAATATTTATATATAGTTTAGACGGCTCAATTTTGAATCGTTTTCGACCTCGTAGAGAGAGAGAAGAGACGTAGAAGAGACCAATTTATCTCATTGACCCGTTTACCAGACCCAGAATCCATACAAGTTGACACAAACCCGAACATGTGATACCAACCTGAAAAGCCTTTGGGCGCCTGGTTGGAACTTAAAATAAATCCGAGCAGAAGCCGAACATGTCGACAACCCTAATCACGAGTCTGGAATTGCTTACATTGTCAGCTTCTAGTTTTTTCTTTATGTTTATTTTTATGAGAAATTTTGACTTACTTCTAACTTTATTTACCATATTTAAGGGTACATCCTACAGTTTTTTCATAATGTACAAGTACCCTTACTTTTAACAGAATCCGTCCAGTCATGACAGTCAGTCCATTTGACCCAAAAATTTGACGAAAATGTCCCTTCTCTATTTTCTTCTTTCCTCTCACCCTTCCCTCCTACTCCCCCGCGATTAGTCCGCCGCCGTCGCTCGCTCCCTCTCCCCCCATCTCCGTCACCGCCCCCCGCCCCCCCTCCCCACTCCCGCTATCCCTCCCACTCCCCGTTCCCCGTCCCCGCAGCAACAACAACCGCGTATGGCTATGCCCCCTCTCCGTCCCTCCCAGTCCTCCACACCCCCGCTCACCACCCTCTCCCTCCCCTCCCCCACAGCGAGCTGCCAACCCTCCCCCCTCCACTGCACCCCTCACCTCCCCGCACTCGCTCCTCCTCCCCGGACCTGCTACCCCCGGCCCTAGCTACCTCGAGCTGCAGCAGCAGCAGCCACCACCGCGAGCAGCGGTGGAGCGCGCGCGCAGCGACAACGGAGCTCGCGCGGCGGCGGCGACTAGCAACGGTACACGACTAGGGTTTTTTGCTGCTGTGGAGCAGAGAGGAGGGTAGCAGGGGCTAGGAGGGGGCGGAGCAAGTGCCGGGAGGGGGCGGTGGAGGGGGGTGGCGGCTCGCGGTGGAGGGGTGAGCTGGGGAGGGGATGGCCGGGGGGGTGGGGGGAGGTGTGGCTGGTGGCGGTCCGCAGTGCGGGAGGGGGGGTGCCGATGTGTAAAACCCATAAGTTATATTAAAAACCCTTTTCTTTTTAGACCCAAAGCCCAATATCCAAACCCATACCCACTAGACTAAGTCAGAACCAACCCCCGTAATTCCTCCCCCTCACGTACTTATTCCCACTCCCAGAGAACTTTTTCTCAGAACCTCACATTTTCTTCCTCCCTCATCCTTCTCACCCCGACCGGCCATCCCCGCGCGAGCACCCCCTTCGGCCAGCAGCCGGCTGCGCATCCCGCGCGGTTCCGGCGACCCCCGAGCCGGCGCCAGCCCGCGGCCCCGGCGCCCCTCTGCGGCCGCCCCGCTCCAGCACCACACACCCCTGCGCGGCCTCCCCGGCCGGCCAGCGCCCCGCACGCCTCCCCGCGCGGCTTCTCCGCGTGTCCCGGCACTCCCCCGCGTCCGTCCCCGATCCCGTCTGTGCCCGATCCCGAGTCCGAGGCCTCCCCTCGGTGCTCCTCCATCAACTTCCCGGTAGGTGCCACTATCAGAACGTATTGTTCCTTCCAAAACCATTCTCCTGTCCGACCGGGACTGACAGAATAAAGCCCTGTCAATCCCGGGATAGCTTAGAAATTGATAGGTTTAAAGTTAATTAAGTAGATTAATGTTAGTTTAGTTATTGGTTTGTTAATTAATTAACGATTTGATATAACGATCTTCAATACATATATTAGTTATATATATAATAAAAACCTTATTAAATATTACGTAGATTAGTAATTATTTCTAAAATGATTTTTTTGTATTCAAAATATAATACGTTAGTATTTAAAATAAGTTTTCCAAAATATTATTCTCTTACAAATTGATTTGTAATATTACCAAAATAAAACTAAGTAATATTTTTCCCCTTAAGCCTAGTTTATTAGAAATAAATTGATTGCTAAAACAAATAATATTATTTTATTATAATCGTTATAAAATAACTAAGTACTTTCCTATTTTATCTTATTAGAAACAAAATAATTTTTTTAAAATATTAGTATAATATTTTAAATAAGTATATCTAAAACGTATTCATTAATTTTCGCGTATTCGCATCTTTATTTCTTTTTACCAAAGATTAGTGTTTAAACGAAACAAATATAAATAAATGCTATTTCTTTTAATAAAATAGAAAACCGTTTATTTACCTTATTAAAAACAGAAATACGATATTTTACCTTAAAATAAAATGTAATATTTCTACGATAAAATAATAAATAAGTTTTATTATTAAAATTATTTTTGTTTTACTAAATTGCTATTACAAATTATTATTAAAAAAAATCGATCGTTGGATTAAATCATTAACTTAGTTAACTAATCAAGTCAGATTAAAACCCTTTGATTTAATTCTAAAATCAGATTATTAATAAATGTAGGTTCCTGTAACTAAGGTTGAGACCGTCGCGGCATCTTACTCGCGTCACCAACCAAATCCAGGCAAGTTTTATATAATTCAAACCTGTATTTTAGTTGTAATTAAATATGTTGCATGTCATATAGATATATTGTGACGACACTTGATTCACGGAACCGACTGATTGACTGATTGATTGACTTATTGACTCTTGGACTCATTGACTCATTGATTATTGCCTTGGGAACTGGGGAGTAAAGTTAGCACCCGTGGTCAAAGCCCCCTTATTGCCTCATTGTGGATAGCTGAAGTCCAACCTCACTGGACTGACGCCGGACCGTGTTCACTAGAACACATATTGCCTCCAACCCCAACCGGCCACGGGACGCTACCTTTCTCAAAACACTTTTAGTGATTGTAGTTTGTCATCAATTGCTTCATCGACATTTACTGTTCTTGTCTCATATTTGTTTCATACAAAATATAAATATTGTTCAAAACTATTTTATTGCATCATTTTAATTATCATTAAAATGCTGGAATTGGATATATGTTCTTGCTCCCTCCTGACTGGAGATTAACATTTTAGGTGATTACGGTGACGACGAGGCGTATGACACATTTTATGGTCCGGACCAGAGTACTGAAGGTCTAGCTGAACCTAGCCAGGAGGCCGATGTTTAGTTGTTTCCCTTTAAATTCCAAGTTGTAATAATCAGGGTTGAAGTAATAACCATGGACCATGTTTTGCTTGATAATTGCTTGTAAAAGAATTTTTCTTTCGGACTTAGCAATAAAATTAAATTTTCTTCATGTATTCTAGATGTCTGTGTGTTACTACGGATTGATACAGCTTACTGCCGCCGTCTCACAACGGTGCAGGCTGGGCATGATCCGACTGGACCCAGATTATTGGGATCGGGTCGTGACATGTTTTCAGTGGTGGCCCATGCAGGTCTAGTTTACAACCTTTGGTCTAGTCAACTTAGGCTAGCCAAACAAACCGACTTGCCTTTGACTTTAGGTTTAGTATGACTTTAGGAAAACAGACTCTAGAAATAATTAGAACACTTAGAATTCTTGAGAAAATTCCAATCTGTCACATCATAAGACCAAAATTCTTCTATCTATACATATATACAATTATTTTTGCTTGCTTATAGAACATAGGTTACCTTGCTTATGCTTGCTTCCTAAACCTTCCAGAAGATGGCACGAGGAAAGACAACCCGTTCCGGCCCAGCCGAAGAAGAGGCTTCGTCTTCTGAGCACACCCCAACTCAAGCTCAGTCCGACCCCTCTCCGTTGCAGCTCACAGATCGCCCCCATGCTGCAAGAGCTCCCCGCGCTGCCTACACTTCAGTAGTGCATGCAGCCCCACCCATTCCTCCCAGGACCACATCAATTCCAGCCGATGTGACTCCTCCTGTTGCACCACCTGTGCCAGTGGACCCCGCTGAACTCGTAGGCCTGCTACGAGGAGTTCTTGAAGCCCAGAGGGTCCAAGCTGAAGCAAATCGCGAGCAGACCGCGATTATGAAAGAGGGCATGGAGAACGCCCATAATGTAGCCATGGCAGCGCTAGGAACATCCCAGTCAGAACAGAAGCCTGCCAAGGTAAAGGTTGGAACTGTGGAAAATTTTAAGAAGTTGGACCCGCGTCCCTTCAAGGGGACCGAAGGCATCATCTACGCAGACGAGTGGCTAGATGATATGGAGCGACTCCTCAGCGTCGCTCGACTCCCAGACGACCTCATGGTTGAGGCCGTAGCACTCCAGCTGAGAGATTTGGCTAACATTTGGTACCGCAACGAGCCAAGATTTCAAGCTGGAGGGATTTCCTGGTGGCTATTCAAGAAGCAGTTCAAGTGGAAGTTCTTTCCAGAGGCTGCCCTCGAAGCTATGGGAGGACAGTTTCAAGATCTGAAGCAAGGAGACCGCACAATTGAAGAATATGCGGCTGAGTTCAACAGGCTTGGCAGGTTTGCAAGTCACCTGGTGGACAACCCTGTGGAACGTGCTAAGAAGTTCCGGCACGGACTACGTGAAGAGATCCGCACCTTAGTAGCTGCTAACGGTGCGAAGACTTATGACAAGATGTTGAAGGTGGCCCAAGATGTAGAGGCCAGTTCACCTGCCCGACCCAAGAGGGAGCATCCAGGGTCAAGCAACAACTATCAGGGCAACAACAAGAGGCACAGCAACAACAACAATAGGCCCTTCTATCCCCAGCAGTCCCAGCAACAACAGCCAGCAGCGGCCAACAAAGCGCCTCAGTACAACCAACAAAAGGCGGTCAACTGCGCCTACTGCAAAAGGCCAGGTCATACCGCAGAGATCTGCAGGAAGAAATTGGGACACTGCCTTGCTTGTGGATCTGCCACCCATCAAGTGAAGGACTGCCCCACAGCATTCAACAAAACTGGAGCTGGACAGCAGAGAGGTCCACTGCCTACCCAGCAGCAGCGCTACAACCAGCACAGAGCCGGGCAAGCTTTTGCCTTGGCTGTGGAAGAGCCAGAAGCTGAACCCGAGACAGAAGGAGATGTCATCGCAGGTTCCATTCTACTTCATTCGCACCCTGCCTTAGCATTATTTGATTCTGGAGCATCACACAGTTTTATATCTGCAAACTTCATTTCTGCACACCATCTAGTTACTGGCATAAGTAAGATGATTTGTAGAGTTATGACTGGCGGAGGACCAATACCCATTAGTGAGACTTGTAGCTGCCCAGTCACTATCTCAGAACATGAGTTTCAGACTCAGTTCCTAATAATGCCTCTGCCAAACTATGACGTAGTCTTGGGCATGGATTGGCTTAGTCAGCATCATGCTCTGATAGACTGTCGAGAAGGCTGCGTAACTCTAGACCCACCTGGAGGACCTAAACTCAAAGTGATTCGAGCACCTGAAGGCGTGGAGTGTGTGTCCTACACATCCATCACTGAAGAAACCGGACCCCTTCATCCTCTCATAGCAGAATTTATAGACGTCTTCCCAGACAATCTTCCAGGGCTACCCCCTGATCGAGATGTGGAATCCTCGATCGATCTTGTACCAGGCGCAGCACCAATCTCCCAACGCTACTACCGAGTGAATCCCAAGGAGTCCAAGGAGATGAAAGACCAGATTGACGAGCTTCAGGCGCAAGGATTCATCAGGACCGGTGCCTCATCCTGGGGTGCACCAGTCTTGTTTGTACCCAAGAAGGATGGGACAGTCAGAATATGCATAGACTACCGGGCATTGAACAACATCACTATCAAAAACAAGTACCCGCTGCCCCGGATCGACGACCTCTTCGACCAGCTGAGTGGAGCTAAGGTTTTCTCGAAGATAGACCTCAGATCGGGTTACCATCAAATCAAGGTGAGGAAGGAAGACATTCCAAAGACGGCATTCAACACCAAGTATGGACAATTTGAATTCTTGGTCATGCCCTTTGGTCTTACAAATGCCCCAGCAGTGTTCATGAATCTCATGAACAAGGTCTTCCACAAATGCCTGGACCAGTTTGTCGTTGTCTTCATTGACGACATTATGATCTATTCGAAGACCAAGGAAGAACACGAGCAGCATTTGAGGATAGTTTTGGAAACCCTCAGAAAGGAGAAGCTATATAGAAAACTGTCCAAGTGTGAATTCTTCTTAGACAAGGTGGACTTTCTCGGCCACGTTGTCACAGGAGAAGGCATATCAGTGGACCCCAAGAAGATAGCTGCCGTGGAGACATGGAATACCCCCAGTTCAGTTGCAGAGATCAGAAGCTTCTTGGGCTTAGCTGGATATTACAGGAAATTCGTGAAGGACTTTGCAAGGATTGCTGAGCCCATGACCAAGCTAACCAGGAAGAATGAAGAGTTCGTCTGGACCGAAGCGTGCCAGGCGTCATTTGAAGAGCTGAAGAGAAGGCTAACAACAGCACCGATCTTGTCGCTACCCTCAGGATCAGGAGGATTCTCAATTTATAGCGACGCGTCCGGCAAAGGATTAGGATGTGTGCTCCAGCAACATGGAAAGGTAATTGCTTATGCTTCTCGGCAATTACGGACTCATGAGAAGAACTACCCGACGCATGACCTGGAGCTAGCAGCAGTCATCTTCGCCTTGAAGCTGTGGAAGCACTACCTGTACGGCGAAAGAGTAGAGATATACACGGACCACAAAAGTCTCAAGTATGTCTTTACACAGAAGGAGCTCAACATGCGTCAGAGACGATGGTTGGAGCTCATGAAGGACTTTGATATCAGCCTGCAGTACCATCCCGGAAAGGCTAATGTGGTCGCCGACGCACTTAGTCGATATCCGATGGCGATGTTCTTGACGACAGACCGGTACCTACTGGAGGACATGGAGAAGCTGGGACTAGAACTCGTATTGCCTGCAGAAGAAATGAAGAAGCTTGGACGGGAAGCAATAGTACCCGGCGCCGACTTCCCCATGATGCATTTGCAAGTGCAGTCTAGCTTGATGGACAAAATCAAGGAGACTCAATTCGAGGACGGAGCATTGTGCAAGCTCAGGGACCAGGTGTTAGCTGGCACACTGGAGGGATTCTCTATTTCAGACGGCGGAACACTGAGGAATGGCACCAGACTTTGTGTACCTGCTGGTGATTTGAGGGAACAGCTGATGCAGGAAGCTCATCACTCACAGTATTCCATCCACCCTGGAGCAAATAAGATGTACCGAGATATACGGGAGCACGTATGGTGGTATGGAATGAAGAAAGATGTCTCAAAATTCGTTGCCAGATGCTTGATCTGCCAGCAGGTGAAAGCAGATAGACAAAGACCAGCAGGACTTCTTCAGCCGCTGCCCATTCCAGAATGGAAATGGGAGCACATCACTATGGATTTTGTGTCAGGATTGCCTCGATCCCAAGGAGGGAAGGACGCTATTTGGGTAATCGTAGACAGATTGACTAAGTCTGCCCACTTCATTCCCTTCAAGGTTGGTTTATCCACCGAGAAGTTAGCTGCCCTATACATGAGGCAAATCGTCCGGATACATGGAGTTCCTGTGAGCATTGTATCAGACCGAGACAGCCGCTTTACTTCTCACTTCTGGAAGAGCTTGCAAGAGAGTCTGGGGACCCAACTGAAGTTCAGCACTGCATATCACCCACAGACCGACGGACAGTCAGAGAGAACCATCCAGACGTTAGAGGATATGCTGAGATCTTGCGTCCTGGATTTTGGAGGGTCATGGGAGGACCACCTACACTTGGTAGAGTTTGCTTACAACAACAGCTACCAGGCCAGCATCGGCATGACTCCTTTTGAGGCTCTGTATGGACGTCGTTGCCGCACTCCCTTGGCTTGGGACGACGTAGGAGAACGAGTCATGCTGGGACCTGAGATGATTACAGATGCGGCTGAAAAAGTCAAGGTGATCAGAGACAGACTTCGGGTGGCTCAAGATCGTCAGAAGCATTGGGCGGACAGCCGTCGCCGACTTGTGGAGTTCGAAGCAGGTGATAGTGTCTTCGTCAAGATCTCCCCCACCAGAGGAACTATCCGTTTTGGCAGAGCTGGGAAACTGAGTCCCAGGTATATCGGCCCATTCGAGATATTGAGCAGAGTTGGAGAGGTGGCGTACAGAGTGGCGTTACCACCTAATCTTGAAGGCGTGCACAACGTCTTCCATGTATCGCAGCTGAGGCGTTACATTCCGGACCCGAGCCACATCCTGGATCATTCAGAGTTGGAGATTGGACCAAGTCTTACAGTACCAGAGCAGCCAGTAAGGATCGTAGACCGTATGGAGAAGCAGTTGCGGAACATCGTGATTCCACTGGTCAAGGTTCAGTGGCTTCACCACTCCCCAGGCGAATCCACCTGGAAACGAGAGGCTGAGATGAGGCAGAAGTACCCTCATCTGTTTTAAGGTATGTTTATCCTTGTTTTTCCTTCAATTGTAGTTAATTTCGAGGACGAAATTCTTTAAGGAGGGAAGGTTGTAAAACCCATAAGTTATATTAAAAACCCTTTTCTTTTTAGACCCAAAGCCCAATATCCAAACCCATACCCACTAGACTAAGTCAGAACCAACCCCCGTAATTCCTCCCCCTCACGTACTTATTCCCACTCCCAGAGAACTTTTTCTCAGAACCTCACATTTTCTTCCTCCCTCATCCTTCTCACCCCGACCGGCCATCCCCGCGCGAGCACCCCCTTCGGCCAGCAGCCGGCTGCGCATCCCGCGCGGTTCCGGCGACCCCCGAGCCGGCGCCAGCCCGCGGCCCCGGCGCCCCTCTGCGGCCGCCCCGCTCCAGCACCACACACCCCTGCGCGGCCTCCCCGGCCGGCCAGCGCCCCGCACGCCTCCCCGCGCGGCTTCTCCGCGTGTCCCGGCACTCCCCCGCGTCCGTCCCCGATCCCGTCTGTGCCCGATCCCGAGTCCGAGGCCTCCCCTCGGTGCTCCTCCATCAACTTCCCGGTAGGTGCCACTATCAGAACGTACTGTTCCTTCCAAAACCATTCTCCTGTCCGACCTGGACTGACAGAATAAAGCCCTGTCAATCCCGGGATAGCTTAGAAATTGATAGGTTTAAAGTTAATTAAGTAGATTAATGTTAGTTAGTTATTGGTTTGTTAATTAATTAACGATTTGATATAACGATCTTCAATACATATATTAGTTATATATATAATAAAAACCTTATTAAATATTACGTAGATTAGTAATTATTTCTAAAATGATTTTTTTGTATTCAAAATATAATACGTTAGTATTTAAAATAAGTTTTCCAAAATATTATTCTCTTACAAATTGATTTGTAATATTACCAAAATAAAACTAAGTAATATTTTTCCCCTTAAGCCTAGTTTATTAGAAATAAATTGATTGCTAAAACAAATGATATTATTTTATTATAATCGTTATAAAATAACTAAGTACTTTCCTATTTTATCTTATTAGAAACAAAATAATTTTTTTAAAATATTAGTATAATATTTTAAATAAGTATATCTAAAACGTATTCATTAATTTTCGCGTATTCGCATCTTTATTTCTTTTTACCAAAGATTAGTGTTTAAACGAAACAAATATAAATAAATGCTATTTCTTTTAATAAAATAGAAAACCGTTTATTTACCTTATTAAAAACAGAAATACGATATTTTACCTTAAAATAAAATGTAATATTTCTACGATAAAATAATAAATAAGTTTTATTATTAAAATTGTTTTTGTTTTACTAAATTGCTATTACCAATTATTATTAAAAAAAAATCGATCGTTGGATTAAATCATTAACTTAGTTAACTAATCAAGTCAGATTAAAACCCTTTGATTTAATTCTAAAATCAGATTATTAATAAATGTAGGTTCCTGTAACTAAGGTTGAGACCGTCGCGACATCTTACTCGCGTCACCAACCAAATCCAGGCAAGTTTCATATAATTCAAACCTGTATTTTAGTTGTAATTAAATATGTTGCATGTCATATAGATATATTGTGACGACACTTGATTCACGGAACCGACTGATTGACTGATTGATTGACTTATTGACTCATGGACTCATTGACTCATTGATTATTGCCTTGGGAACTGGGGAGTAAAGTTAGCACCCGTGGTCAAAGCCCCCTTATTGCCTCATTGTGGATAGCTGAAGTCCAACCTCACTGGACTGACGCCGGACCGTGTTCACTAGAACACATATTGCCTCCAACCCCAACCGGCCACGGGACGCTACCTTTCTCAAAACACTTTTAGTGATTGTAGTTTGTCATCAATTGCTTCATCGACATTTACTGTTCTTGTCTCATATTTGTTTCATACAAAATATAAATATTGTTCAAAACTATTTTATTGCATCATTTTAATTATCATTAAAATGCTGGAATTGGATATATGTTCTTGCTCCCTCCTGACTGGAGATTAACATTTTAGGTGATTACGGTGACGACGAGGCGTATGACACATTTTATGGTCCGGACCAGAGTACTGAAGGTCTAGCTGAACCTAGCCAGGAGGCCGATGTTTAGTTGTTTCCCTTTAAATTCCAAGTTGTAATAATCAGGGTTGAAGTAATAACCCTGGACCATGTTTTGCTTGATAATTGCTTGTAAAAGAATTTCTCTTTCGGACTTAGCAATAAAATTGAATTTCCTTCATGTATTCTAGATGTCTGTGTGTTACTACGGATTGATACAACTTACTGCCGCCGTCTCACAACGGTGCAGGCTGGGCATGATCCGACTGGACCCAGATTATTGGGATCGGGTCGTGACACGATGACAGCCCGCGGTTGGAGGAAGGATGGAGGAGAGGGATAGGGAAGAAGACATTGAGGGTATTTTAATCAAAAAATTTGACTCAAAGTTGTTGATCGTTAATTCTGAACGGATTCCGTCAAAAGTGGAAGAACTTATACATTATGAAAAATAGTGGAATACACCTTTAAATATGATAAATAAAGTGAGAGATAAGTCAAAAAATTTCTATTTTTATTGACAAGTTCATTTTTACTTTCAGGAGTTGCTGCTTCTCCTTTGATTTCCTATTAAGCCACGGTGGTGTGTATACTTGCGGTATATAATGGCATGCAAATTCTACAGTAAGAAGATTACATACTAATTTAATACTTAATTAGGATTTATTTAATATTCTTAAATCCTAAATGACTTTAGTTAATCAATTCTTAAGGCTGAAATACGTTTTCAGCCTTAAGGCTTTAATTACTGGTACCAACCCACGGATGTTACTAATAATATTGGTTAAGATTATACAATTTGCTACAATAAATTGCATTTATCCATACCGAAATATGTCGAGTTCATCACATGATTGCACTCACAGCCCATAGCCTTTTCAGTAATATTTCAGGATTTCCAGGCATCGGTCTGGTAGTAAGCCGATTGCCAGGTATCAAACAGAACCCCAGCCAAATTTGCATCACAATCCATGGTTGTAACTTGTAATATATATATATATATATATTATTGTATTTCTATCCGAAACCCTCCTATCCAAGGCTTGAACCCAGCTCTCCCCTACCAATGTCCTTGACCTTACCACTAGACCATTCCACTCGGACTTGTAATAGCCTAACATACAAGTGAGAACTTGCTTCCAGTCTTTCTCACATCATCTCTTTCATATCCTTCCTTTTTATTTGACTATGCTGAAATTAAACTAGTACTCCAAAACTCCAAATGAAACTACAAAAGTGGCCATGTACCAACTCATGCACTACAAAAAAAAACATAACAAAACAAAACACAAATTAATATTCGGTTTGAAAAAAAATAGCATTGACGAATAATAAACAAGTCCCCCATTTGAACATCTACTAGCACGTTCAAAGGGTAATGCGTTATCATATTCTCAGAGAGAAGGATCCTGATCTCTCATGAGGCTCGGAGTTGCTGATGATTCTTTATCTTTAGGCTCAAAAGGTATGGGTTTGGTAGGAGCAGGAAGGCGGCCGATGCTATCAACCTTATCCTGTAGCTTGGGAGGGGGGCGAGCTGGTTTGGGTAAGAGACGTCGTTTCTTCTCGAACCACTCTGGCTTCAGCAATGCCCGTAAACCTAGTTTGTTGTAGAACACTTTCCTCACCGAGCCACCTAAGGCTTCAACTGATGCTTTTGCCCTTACCGTAACCCTTGTTACCTGCAAAAACAAAAATATATTATCTTCTATTTGAAGGTACTGACTTTTTCTTTTACAACAACAACAAATCATTTATCTCAAAATTTCTCGGATCGGCTGTTTAAATCCTCTTCATGTAAGCATGGCTTATCCCAAAAAGTAAACGGCTGAAAAGTATGTGCGTTTTAATGGAACATGGTATAACATTCATATTGTCCTCGGGCTGAAAAGTATATGCGAAGCATTTCACTTATGTAATCCCACAGTAATATATGTGGTTCCACCAGAAGATGGAAGCAGAGAATAAATGTGATTAAATTAACAAACTGATGTGTAAGACTGAGAAGAAAGTGCATATTCTCAGTCCTAAAACATTTAATGATCAGCGACAAATAACAATAGATAAGACAAAATATACTTCCTATTCTCAGAATAACAAAACAAAAAAAGAAAAAGAAAAATATTTCTTCTAAAACTTGGAAAGCTAATGTTTATATGACAGCAAAACTGAGGCAGTTGGGTGTTCGTTGGTGCTTACAACAAGCATATAGCATATTCAAGAACCCATAAAGACAAGCAAAAAAAACTTAGAATGAGTACAGTAAAAAAAAAAAGAAAATGTAGCCTAAAAAAAAAAATTTGGAAGTGTCAGTGGATCATGATGGTAGGGGCTTCTGGAACTGATAATAAACCCCAGGAGTAAGCCTATATTAATGTGATAATTGAGATATGATTTAAAAAATTCAACAGAATTACAACACATCAAAAACTGACCTTGAAAAGCCAAAGTGTAATAAAATAAAAATAGAAAAATGTACTCATGAACTTGGCTTCAAACAAGACTTAAATTATAGTCCCTTTTACCTTCCTCTCAATATTGACACTGTTTACATTCTCAATGACAAACATATATTTGCTTCTTTTAATCAACCTATAATATAAGCATCTAAATAAAGTTTACCTCGAGGTGAATTGGCCACTTGATGAGTTCAGCACCACGTCCCATCAATCTAACACCATCTTTTATTTGCTTGCCTATTGCACCTGTTTCCTATGATTACAGTGTCGAGATTCCAGTTAAAGCCAAAATATATATATATATATATTCAGAGATTAGAAGTTAATTATGGTTGCGTACCTTGAGGGTTTTCATTGTAATAAGCTCCCCGGAATCTATTTGACCTGCATTTATGAGTTTTGCAATCTTCCCCAAACCTACAGGCTGTTACCATGAACAGAATACACATCAGCTTGATTTTATCTATACAAAAATGTTCAAACCAATCATAACTAGAATAAAAGGTCAGGTTATTCTTATCTATACAAATATGTAATTTCTCTTAAGAAACCCTAGAAACACGGATTCTCAAATGAATCTTCTAATGAAATCAGCTATGAAAAGTTGTGTCAAATGTACATCCTCGACAAATTACTCTAATGAACTGCTTGGTGTGACCACCATCTCCATACCATCCTTCAGGATCAACAGGAAATGTATAGAAGAAACCAATAACTCTGCCAAGATTTATCCAAATCTCAGAGTCATCCATGTAGTAAATTCGGGAAGCAATACATGTAGTTGTCATGCAAAAGAAAAGAATGAAAGAAAAAACTCATCCACTGTAAACTAATTTTTTGTTCCTCAATAATCTCTTGCCACAAGCAGCAGCTGAAAGCACGCGAGACACCAGAAGCACCTCACTCTTCAGTTCAGTTATACAATGCTCCCTAAATTGACCAACATCCGGTGGACTTAGACTAAAAAGACAATTATTATTGTATAATTGGCAATAGTAAATAAAAAAGATACTATGATCTAAGATAAAGCTTCAACCAATAAAAAGGTTTGAGTTATATGTTGTTCCACCATCCATCCGATCGATGAAAGCTGATGATAGCTGACAACCTTTTAGCCCCATTGCACCATGTTTGAGCACCAGACCTGGGTGTGACTGAATGTGTATTCATTACTCAAATCATCCATTTGAGTTTTTAGATTTGGAAGAACTGGAATCTAGGTTTGTCAAATTGCGATACTCATCGTGTATAGATTTTTGGTTGTCATTGAAACTCTGCAGAAATCCGTACCAAGTCTCGAATAGACTGAGATCACGAAAGTGGTGAAACTGCAATATAACTTACAAATAACCACAAAGTGGTGACTGGTGAGAACCGCTAAAAAGCAAACTGTGAAATTGCTGAACTAAAGAAACAGAGTTGCTAATGATAGAGCAAAGCTCTTGACCGCAACACAGTTGCTAGAGAATGGAGCTATGTTACCTAGACTCGGGTACGGGTGTCGGGTACGGATGTCGGGTACATATCTAATAGTCGGGCCCTTCAAACTCATAACTGAAGGACACACGGATTTGGCTAAAAATGATACAAATTTTGGGTACGGATACGGGGATATGACTATTAAAATAAATATATTTTAACATGGTTTCATAAAAAGATAACATGTAATTAAATTTACATGGTTCATAAAAAGATACAACATGTAATTAAATTTGCATGACTTCATAAAAGACATAATTAAATTTGCATGATTTCATAAAAAAAACAGCCTCTAATTAAATTTGCATAATTTCATAAAAAGCCATATGTAATTAAGTTTGCATGGTTTTATATATTTAAGTTTATAATTAAATTTGCATGATTTCATAAAAAGACAACATATAATTAAATTTGCAAGGTTTCATAAAAAGACAACATGTAATTAAATTTGCAAGGCTAAGATTGATCATGACTTAATCTAATGGCTAGCCTTTAACCCCTAGTCCTATATATACTCTCTTGCTTTCTCTTTCCCCATTCATTCATTTTCTCTCTTTTTTCATAGGCAAGTACATCTTGCTCTAATAAAGAAACATGGATTGTACATGTTTTATTCTTGTTATTTCTTGTATATTATTAGTCTATCATGTGCATGTTGTGTTCCTTTACATCTTTAGAACTTGACATTTTCGGTTTTGATGGTTAGAATAGTGTAGATATAAGTTTTATAGCTATGGATTTCATTTGATATTTCTTAGGGAATGACCTCCCAAAACTTAGTATTTTTTAAAACAAATTGGTTCATTTTGTAGAGGAATGGATTTTTGCTTGACTTTGATTTTTGTTTCACTGGATTTAGAGTTTTAATGGAGGTTCTTTGCACAAAAACAAGTTTTGATACTCGTCATGGGTGCTGACCCGAGAAGAAGAACAGTCTCTGCGGAGAAGTGCGCACAAGAACCCCCTCGTATAAAAATGTGCTCATCCTGATTAATTCGGGCGCACTTTTGTGCAGAACCACACCCTCTGCGTACTTTTGTACAGCATTCCCTTCTTTTGGAAAAGCACGCCAAGGGCTCTTTGAGAAACCCTGGGCGCACTTTCCCAAAAAAAACCTCTGGCGCACTCTGTGGTGCGTGCTTTTGAGTGTCTTCCTCCACCAAGGAAATACGTCGAAGCTTTGGGTGGCACATTTTTGGCTCACGTACTTTCCTTGATGGACGAGCATTGACTTCTGTGCTTCTCGATTTTTGTGCCCTCGATTTACGTGTTCTCGGTTTGGGGGTTCTCGACGGTTGTGCTTTTCTTGGATTGTGTGTTGTCTTTTAGTGTACTGTCCTTGGATTAGCGTACATTTTCTTGCCGACGCACTTTTCTTTTGTATGCCTATAATTCCTGGTTCGCGTACTTTTTCAAGGAACCTTCCCCAACTTAGTGTGTGCGTACTTTTTCAAGGGCTTGCCTTTGCATGAAAATACGTACAGTCTGCTGCTATTTGTTTTTGGCCAATTGCACGCGACCTCTGTTTGGTTGTATTATGTGCATACTTTGACCCTATGTGTATATTTGGCTAAATTGGTTAGATTGCTCATTTCCTCTTAATTATTCCTAATGCCCGTCTTGACCCTAGTATGTGGGGGATGACCAATGAGCTTGATGATTAGAATGACATGATTTCCATGAACAAGTGACTTGTATCTGAAATATCTTGATAGAACATCCAGTACAATTAGACCATGTGATAATTAGCCATCATAGCATCGATTATGCGCTGGCATAATTTACATAATTACAAGAGATAGAGGACTTGATTGGGCCTACTATGAGTACCTGACCTGACTACTTGTATCTGTGCTGATACCATTGTATGCACCAAATGTGCTACTTGATTTCTCGTGTGCCGACGGGTCACTTGATCCTGCTACGTGCTACGTGATTACTTTCTTTGCACGGACATGGCAGTTGGTCATAATCATATCGTGGCTAGAAGATTATCGATTGTTACATCACGCTTGGGTGAATCTAGATTGAGCTCTTGAATAACAATGTGGATTTGTACCTAGCGTGGACATACGTAAGTACGACATCTAAGAAGAAATGATCATGTGACCACGATATGAGATTCCAGTTAACAGTAAGGTAACTAGGCAACTAAATTTGTAGAATATTGGGAGGGAACGGAATCTCGAGATCATGCATAACAGCCCTCTTTCGAACATTAGTTCAAGGAATGTCAGGCTGGCCCCCACCGGATACTGTATATCATCTGCAGCAATAGAGTGCAGTATCCGATTATATTATGTACTACGTGATATTAATGATTCGTTTGCACGGTAGCCTTACAAGGGACCGGTGCCTATACTACCCTACATGATTATATTGACCCGGGTAGTCCTGCTCGATCATAGCACGATCTGATGATTCCTATACAATGCATTCTCTAGATAACCAGACTTCATCTGACAAGCCGTAGCATTGCTTGGCCGATCATAAATGGACTTGTTTGTGTATTGTATTCTTCTACTAGTAGTCTAGGATCGTGGACTGTCGTGGTATGGTGGTTCAACACTTGTCCTTGTTTGGTTGCAGGGTTGGACTATTGTGCTACGATAAGCTATGAGCCGAAGCTACGATACAGAATCTTTAGCTTCACCATAATCTGGGAACGTACTCTATCTCGACATAATATGGTGCTTCTTGACCTTGTTTGATGTAAGAGTGTCGTATTGTTTCGATGATAGAGCACGCGCCAATGACCCTTGGCTCTTGCATTATATGTTACATCTAGATTTTTGTTTTTTCATTCGTGCTTCCTTGTGGCACTTGCTACTTAGGGTCTAACCCCACTGGTTTTGCATTACCAGGTTTAGAGCCAGAGCCAGAGGATCCAGCTTATCTTCCCTTGACAAATGGTGCGCACCAGACGGATGGCCGCTGAGGGACACGAGTGGGTTTCATTATTCCCCACTTATATTATACATTCATATCTTTTGGACGTTTAGTCACCGGCACTTCTTAGCCGGGAAGTCTAGACACTAATTTCCTACATGAATATAATTATTCAGACTGCATCTGACATACTGTCATATATACTATTGATACTCTGTTAGCCTAACATTTTGTACGGCTAGACTCTAGAGCATTTTGATAGAGTGTTTGGGACGCCTTACTGTTGTATCTTATATGTTCTATTCTTATTGATTCTTGATTTAAATAATTGAAAAAAAAATGTTCAGAGACCCTAGGTGACTTGATTGTAGTATGCACCACGTCTTCTTACAACATTAACCGCACCCCGGGGTACCGGTGTACTCCACAGTGCGTAGTTGGTTGTGCCATACCCTCGTTCTCCGTATTCTGGTACTAGGGTGTGACAGTCCTCAAGAAGTTGGCGTTTGAGAGCTTTGGTGAACGGATTCGCCAGATTCTGCTAGCTCCGAATATCAACTTTTGCTATGACGCCATATGAGATATACTCATTCGGTGTTATGTGACGAAGTCTCACGGGTCTCTTTTTTCCATTGAAGAGAAAATTGGATAACACTGTTGCAGTCATCTGGTTGTCGCAGTATAATGGTATAGCCGAAATATGCACACCAACTCGAGGAAGATCATAGATGAGCTCTCAAAGCCACTTCGCTTCATCTGCCGCTGCAGTCAGTGCATAGAACTCAGACTCCATAGATGAATATGAGAGCAAGATCTGCTTATTCGACTTCAACGATAACTAAAAGCTCCACCCAAAGAGAAGACAAATTCTCATGTGGATCTTTTGCTCTTCTCTTTTGAGCACCAACTAGAAACACTGAAATCTTCCACCATAGTCGGATAACTACTGCAGTACAGTATAAACTTCTGAGTACTCTTGAGATATCTCATAACTTTGTAACAGGTTTCCAGTGTTCCATTCTTGGATTGCTCTTGAACCGACTCATCATCCTCATAGAGAAAGCAACGTCAGGTCTAGTGCAACTCATTGCGTACACAAACTACACAATCTATTTGTCTGACAATCTTTTTCGAGTTTGGCTTCAGTTTCTTGTCATTCCTATAAGGAGTATCGAGTCCTGAAAGATCATAATATCCATGGCATGTGAGCATATTCTCTATGTAGTGAGCTTGTGACAGAGCACACTCAGCTTTCATCCAGATGATCTTTATCCCAATGATAACATCAGCACCTCAAGTCCTTCATACAGAATTTGGACGAAAGAAACTTTTTAGTCTTTGTGACGCTATCAACATACGTACCCAGAATTAGCATAGCATCCACATAGATACACAATAACTCCTCTGCCATCAGCAAACATAGTATAGACACTTATCAATGTTACAAACCCTCTAGTCGTTTGATCTAATAACTTTATCAAACTTCTCATGCCACATTTTAGGAGCCCGCTTTAGACCATAAAGAAATTTCACCAGTTTGCACACATTGTCTTCAAGCACCTTAATGACAAAACCTTGTGGTTGTTTCATATAAATCTCTTCGGTCAGATCTTGATTAAGGAATATTGTTTTAACATCCATCTGGTGAATCACTGACTTGTGAATTGCACACAATGCGATCAACATCATGATATTTGTCAATAATACAAGCTAAAGTTTGAACATCCTTGTGGAATTACAAGCTGGTGAATCACTAACTTGTGAATCACTAACATTTGAATCACTAACTTCATTAATATATTCTTATGGAATTACAAGCTGATGTTTGAACATCTCTTTGATACAAAAAGTTTTTCCGAAGTATGCTTCTTTGTAGGAGATTACCATATGGCGAACATCGATGTCCATCCTCAAGCCTATGTTGCACAATAGACTTCCAAAATTCAGATTATTTACGACAACAGGTACATGCTTTACATTCTCCAATATAAATGGCTTCTTCGAGGTTAACTTCAGCACTACCATCCCAATTCCTAACATTTCAGCTTGCGTCTTGTTCGCCATTGTTACCTTCTTAGATGAAGGTTCATACGTGGTGAACAGCTCCTTCAAAAAAAACACATTACAGGAGGCCTTTGTGTCCACCCACCAATCGGTATCTCAAATGAGTCAACCTACGCAATAATCGCAATAAGGTTAAACTCACCTTCCTTGTGTTCCTTTGGGTTTAACTTTGGCATTGGCTTGGACGTCCAATCCTACTTGAAGTAGCCCTTCTTGCTACAATTAATGCAAGCCCCATCCTCCTTGGGCTTAGACTTGAAGGGAGTAGACTCAATGTTATAAATTTCGCTAGGCGGGTTCGGTGCGTCAAAAGGGCGCCTAGCGCCTAGGCGCTGAACCGAATTTTTTTATTTTTTTTATGTATATGTTACATCCATATATTATGTATATGTAAATGAAAACACAAGAAAACTTTTGACAACTTGGCTAGAAGGGGGAGTGATAGGCTTTCACCCGGATTAGGGGGGGGTCACTCCACACTTTTTTTTGTCTATTTGTTTGGGTTTCCCAAACTATAACCCTAAATCAATTTCTATCTCTCCTCTCCTCCCTCTCCTCTCCTCTTCGAGTATCTCTCCTCCCTCTCCTCGAAGCAGCAGCACCAGCAAGCATCAGCAATGTACATTTTTTTTTTAATTTCTTTTTTTGAAATTTTGAAATTTCAAATCTGAAAAAAATTATTTTTTTGCAATTTTTGAATTTTCGATAAGGCCGAAGAGCGTCTAGGTCGACCGCTTGGGGTTTCCGGTGCGGCTGGAGGCCACCTAGCGCCTAGGTTAAAATTTAGAACACTGAGTAGACTTTACCCTCAAATGGTTGGAGTCATTCCTCTTCTGGTTGAAGGTTGTCTTCTGCTCAATGTTGTTAAATGGCAACGCCATGGCGGATGGCGGTAACGAATTTTGAACAAGCTGTCATGAAATTGCGGTTGCGTGGCAGTTTTCAAATGGCTGGTCATGGTGGCCACTAAGTGTGACGTCCGTGGCGGCCACGGCGGAAATAGCAAAAAATTAAAAAAAACGAACAGGGTCGTGAGACCCAACCCAAAACCGGGCCCAAAAGAGTGTAAAAACTCTAAAACTTAACTTTGTGCTTCTTATTTCTCACTTTTCAAACTTGTGCATCAAACCTTCCTTCTCTGCAGCGACGACGACCACCATCCTCCTCCCTCAACTATCTTCTGGCGACCCCCACCCTCCGGCGAACGTCTCCGGCAACCTTCTCTGGTGACCTGTTTCTCCTACTCTATTTGTCGTTTTTTAAGTCTTTTTTTAAAAACACTTTTCTTTTCTTTTTATTCTTTAAATCTTTTTAATGTTTTCTTTAATTATTTTTTAAGTCTTTTTTGTTTTAAAAAATACTTTTTTAAATTCTTTAAATCTTTTTATTCTTTTTCGTTTTTTCTGCTTATATCAATTATTTTTTAACTTCTTTTTTTCGTCTATTTTTACTAATTCTATGATATATTTGTTTATTTCTGTTTTTCAGTCTGTTTTGAGTCTTCTGTTTTTCTTATTCTTCCTCTTCGATGAAGCATTCTGTTATTTTTTAATTTTACAATTTGTTTTTCCTTTTTTTATTTTGTTTTTTAATTATGTTCTTTTCAGTTGAATGTTATTTTTTAATTATTTTTCTTGCTTCATTTGCGTATATTTTCTGTCCATTTGTATAGCTTTTCGACAATGGCTTCAGAACAAGCTTGTGGTTGTTAGTAGTTTATGACATTGAGTAATGATATTTTCTATCAATTAAGTCTATAGTTTTTGACATATGTTTTAAGTTTTTAGGTATTTTATTTATTTCTGCAGTTTTATTTATTTATTTATATATATATATATATATATATATTATGTCCGCCATGCCTTCCGCCATAGGCCGCCACGTCATTCGTCATATTTTATATGACGAATTTTTGGCTTGCCGCCATAATCCATCATCCGCCATTAACAACACTGCTTCTCCTTGCCCTTCTGTCAGACTATACTATGTTAACATTGGCAAAATACTTGGACATAGAGTCCACCTTGATCTTGTTCTTGGCATCATCCTCAATACGGATGAAACACATAAAATCTTCAAGTTTTATCTCCGTCTTCTTATCTCAACATGGAATGGTGGAGTCGGGTCACTAATGACCAATTTCAAAAAAAATCTTACGTACCATAATACATTAACTCAAGGAATTTTAGGTCTATACTTCTAAATCCATATAGGAACATGACTAAATTTTATTTTCTCAATTTTTTTATTTTTATCATCTTTACAGGTCTATGTAGTTCTAGAATCCATATTCTTAAGTATATATTACATGACTCAATAGTACCCTACCGGCCTATATGTATCGCAATGGGTCAACTAATACATAATGAAATGGTTGTACACTATATTGCATCATAAGATTGGTATCATGTATCGTATAATACTAACAACATAGGCTACAATTAGAATAAATGTCATGTCATATCCAAATGAGCTTATTGTTCCTCATGTATTTACACTTAACAAAGGTAGAATCCGTACTATGAATCAAATTCTAGCATGCACACATATAGAGAGAGATTGATTGTCCTTCTTGTCATCTAGAAATTATTTCATGTTGTCGATATTCTTTTTCTCATCCCATCAATTGTTGTGGTATGAAGTTCGCAAACAACTTCGGAGGAAAAAAAAACTTCATACTTTGCATTCAATATGTCACAAAATGAGTAAGTTCTTAATTTTCCAAATTCTCCTTTGTTTTTAACTCTTTCAGCAATGATTCTAGTTCTAGAACACAAATTTAACCTCCTTGACACATGAATGTGCAAAACTTAATTACAGCCAATTGTCAAAACCCGGTTCATATTTCAAAATTGCTAGGCTCATCAATGTTTATGCATCTGTCCGATAAAAATATGCTATCATACTAAACTTCATGTATCCACTATTCACAATCTTACGTATTGCCCTGTAGCCCATTCTTTATTTGTGAGGTAAGGAGGTTCCCATTCATCTAATGAATATTGCTACGACACCATGTTAGAAGACTACATTGTGATAATGTTGCAATTGGATCTAGGGTTAGCATTTCAGATGGGTAAGAAAGCTGATGGAGACTTAAGGTTTAGTGGAGATGGAGATGGGGGCTAGGGTTTTGGAAAATTTTGAGATAGAGAACTAGGTCCAAGATGAACCATGCTTTGATACCATCTAGAAAGCTACAATAGACATTGTTGGGATACTTAATGAGTTCTTTGAGTATACATATATATCGAGAGGAGGTGAACCTTCCTCATACAAGTCTAACAATGTACGTCTAAAGTAACTACATAAACCCACTAACTCTAACAACCTCAATAGGCTGGTAAATCTCTTCTTTATGTACGCATTAACTTTTTAGGACCAAAGCTCCATACTAGATCTCCAACTCTTATCTTACATTATTCTTCTGTTATAGGATTTTAGGGCTTCAATAGGTTGGTAACTATCTATTCCATCTGTATGCAATTAATTTCCTTTTTTGGACTAATGCCGCATTATTATGTCTCCAAATCTTTTAACTTTCTTGATCTTTTTAGAGGGCTAAGGCTCGTTAGAGTGTGAAGTTCAGATGCCAATATCAACAGAAGAGACCAAGTTGACACTACAAGCATGCAATCTAGTTTGAGGCATTTTTCAAGCTAATTGTTTGGTGGTAACTGCATATTCATGTTTATAAGTTCGAAGCTAGGAAACAGGGATATTTCAAACTGGTGACGTACTGCTTTATATACATATCCAGCGTATGCAGACAAATAACGTAAATTTGCTCTAACTCTTCCATCAGGGGAGCCTGGATATCAGCGTGCACCCAAAAGTTACATACCAATTATTCCTCATCTATGGGTGCCTAGATATCCACCGCAATGTTGTGGATTTCGGATTGGGTTTGTTTATGTCGGATGTCGGGGACATTTTATAATGTTGAATATCAATAAATATGCAATACATTATATCTTACATATATTAAATGACAAACTATATTGCATATTTACAACAACAACAAAACGGATATCAAAAGTCAAGTACTACAGGATGGAGGAAGGAGCTCTTGCTTTGTGGGGAGAGGAAGGAGACCAAGCTATGAAATCTGTAACAAAATTTGGGTTTTAAGGACAAAATCGAGAGAGAGAGAGAGAGAGAGAGAGAGAGAGAGAGAGAGAGAGAGAGAGAGAGACTCGGGTCCGAAGTGACAACACGGTTCGTGCTTCCGTTTTGTCTTGCGCATCTTTCTCCCCCGGTCATAATATAGTATCACATTTGGGGACAAAAGTTTTTATCGAACTCCCTTTATACCGCCACCAACATACACGGGAAAAAAATGATTCGTCTGGTTTGCGCATTTTCTCAAACAGTTTGCATGCTAATATGTTACAATCTAGAGACCTAACCGATCTACCTGGAAAGTGAGGCTGAAGCGGTTCTTGAACCCGCGTTTGGGGAGCCTCCGGCGCAGCGGGGTCTGGCCTCCCTCGAACCCGAACTTCATCGTCCCCCGGGCCTTCTGCCCCTTGTGGCCCCTCCCGGCCGTCTTCCCCCTCCCAGACCCGATCCCCCGCCCCTTCCTCCTCTTCTTCTGCCGGGACCCCTTGTTGTCCCGGAGGTCGTTCAGACGCAGCAGGCTTACGGTTGAGAAGCTCCGCCAGCAATGGGAGGTCGGGATCGGCGGCGGCGGGGTCGGGGTCGGGGTCGGGGACGGGATAAGGGTTTTGGCGCAAGGAATTAGGGTTCGGGTTTTGGGGAGGGAGGAAGGAGGAGGATGGTAATGGTGGAGGAGTTGGACTCTGGTGGGGAGGAGAGAGAGTCGCCGGAACATGGTTGGGGGAGGAGTGCGTTTTTTCTTTTGTCGAGGGTTTAGTAAGGGTGTTGATATTGGGCGGGTATAGATTGACTCGGGCCTCTCTCTATTTCTACGAGTCATTTTTTTTAGACAATTTCTAAAGTAACATCAAAAGTTACTCTAGGATATTTCATCAGGACTGTCAAAATATTTACAGTCCTACATATTGGTAGGACTGTCAATATTTTTGACAGTCCTAAATTTTTAGGACGGTCAAAAATCAGTCCTATCTATTGGAAAGACTGTCAAAAAAATTGACAGGACCAAAGATTTATGACTGTCAACAAAATTTGACAGTCCTTCCAATAGGTAGGACTGTCGAAATTTTTGACAGTCATATCTATTGAAAGGACTGTCAAAAAAATTTGGTAGTCCTAAAAATTGGGCTGTCCTAGAGTAACTTTTGATGTGTCTTTAGAAATGACATTTTTTTAGGTCCTTGATAAAGGCACTACCAAACACACTCAAGGCTAGTCCAGTGTTGGTGTTATCCCATTAATGAAGAAATTTTACTCATACTAGCCCAAATTTGTCTCAAGGCTGCCCAACCCACCCACTCCCCCTCCCCCCCAAACCTCTACATCTCCTCCTCCCGCTCCTCCTCATCCTCTACTCCTCTTCGACCTCCTCCTCCTCCTCCTCCTCCTCCTCTCCAGCCCCTCTCCAACCCCTCTCCTCCTCTCCGGCCTTCTCCTCCTTCTTCGCCCCCCTCTGGCATCCTCCTCCAGCTCCTCCTCTCCGGCCTCCTCCACCTCCTCCTCCTCCTCCTCCGCCCCCTACGGCATCACCCTCCCGCTCCTCTCCGGCCTCCTCCTCCTCCTCTTCCTCCCGCTCGTCCGCCCCCTCCGCCCCTCCTCCTCGTGCAGCTCCACACCCACCCTCTTGCCTACGCGCAGCCCGCGTCGCCTAGTTCTGCCCCCCCCCCTCCGGCCTCCACACAGCCCCGTCTCCGTGTCACCTCGCGCAGCCCTCCCCTCCGGACTGTCAAAATTTTGACACTCCTACCAATTGGAAGAACCGTCAAAATTTTGACAGTCCAAAAGAATCAACATATTTGTTTACGACTGCCAAAATTTTTAGAGTCCTTCTAATTTGTAGGACTGTCAAAATTTTGAGAGTCCTAACTATAGAAAAAAAATTAATTGGGAGTGGGCAGCCTGGTAAATAATTTTTGGGAGTGGCAAACTTATAATTATTTAAAAAAATTAGGCTGACATGAGTGTATTTTATAATGTCTTTATCAACAGCCTTTTTTAGCCATCTAAGTCGTATGTTTATTCTCAATTAATAACATAAAAAATGGTTATTTCTAAAGGCACATCCAAACTTGCTCAGGACAGTCCAATTTTTTTTTGGTTTTATTTACAAGTTTGCCATCAAAATTTTTTACTTTTGGCTGTCAAAATATTTTTTGAAAAAATTTTAGTTACACCCCACCTTATTTAACCATAATCAAGGTGTACCCCACTGTTTTACCATAATGTACAATACCCCCCAATTCCGTCAAAAAATAACGGTCAAATATGTTGACCGATAAATTTTGACCGAAATACCCGTATCAAATTACCATTATTACCAGTCTTCCCTCCTCAGTTTGGTAAGAGGGAAGGGGTATTTCGGTCAAAAATTAACGGTAGTTTTTGACGGAAGTGGAGAATATTGTACGATATGGTAAAGCAGTGGGGTGCACCTTGAATATGGTCAAATAATGTGGGGTGTAACTCAAATTTTCTCATATTTTTTAGGACTGTCAAAAGACTATCAAATTTTTTGACAGTCCTAGAAAACGAGCAGCAGAAGCAGCAGCGACAAGAGCAGCGACGGCAGTCGTGTGGAGCTCCCGTGAGAACCCCCCCTCCACCTCGTCGTCTTCCTCCTCCTCCTCAAGCAGCAGAAGAAGCGGCTGCAAGAGCAAAGCCGGCGGTCGCGCGATGCTCGCGCGCGTCCCCGGCCATGAGACCCCCCTCCACCTTGCCGTCTTCCTCCTCCTCCTCGAGCAGCAGAAGTAGCGGTAGAAAAGTAGCAACGGAGAGCGCGCAGAGTAGCGACGGCAGTCACGCGGTGCTCACGCGCGTCCCCGACCTCGAGAACCCTCTCCATCTCGTCTTCCTCCTCCTCCTCCTCCTCCTCTGCCTCCCACCTCCGCCTCCTCCTCCTCTTCTTATCTCCGCCTCCTACTCCTCCCACCTCCTCCTCCTCCTCCTCCTCCTCCTCAGGCGTTTGGGGTTGGGGTTAGAGTTAGGGTTAGGGTTAGGGTTTGGGGTGGGAGAGAGGGGGGTGTGGATAGCCCATAATAAAATTTGGGTTGTCTGGAGTAAAAATTGTTTTAACCTGGACTAGCACCAAGTAATGGGCTATCCTGAGAAAGTTTGAATGAGCCTTTAGAAATAATCTAAAAAAATTAAAACGTTTACTAGCTCATATATTATTTTCTTTTAGTAGTTAATAAAATAAGAGCTAATTAACATTTAGATCCTGGATTTTATACCAATTTAGAATTTAAGTTCTGATCCAATTATAAAGTTTACGCCCTGGGTTTTTATTTTTGGTTTACTTTTTTCTATTATACACTCCCTAGTCTATATAGTGAAGTTGCATTGCTATGCATGAGAGGGAGGGTATAATGAAAAAAAAGCAAAAATTCAGGATTCAAACTTTCCATTTGAACATGTTATGACTTAAACTCTAAGCTGTAAACCAGGGTCTAAACACTAATTAAACCTAAAAAATTAAGGGTTAGTTACACTAACATTTCCTATGCTTTATGGTTATTACACGTGTCACGCCCCAGTCCCAAAATACCTAGGACCAGGAATACGCGACACGCCAGCTACGCATTCGACCAGACTCTGGTCTGACTTGAATGCGTATAAGCTGTATAATAAATGACACTATCTAAAAATCCCGTAAATGTAAACATCTATGTCTCAATCCACAATGAACAAAAATATACAAGAAAGAGCTACATGTGCTAAAGTCGGCCGCCCAATAACATACCAACTCGAATATACTCGAGAAGAAATATGAGTCTATAAAAACTAGGCTGCAACAGCAGATGAATAATCAATATAAAATAACCATAATGCCGGTAGAAATGATGTGAGTACCTGGTACAATGTCCGCAAGACATGCAACTCCATAGCAACTCCAAATGCTCCGAAATCGTCTATGCTGCAAAACTGGCAGGGGACCAGGTCCTCAGAGGGACGTAACAAGATACAAAAATACAGCATGCCAAAGTACAACAGAAAGTACAAGTATAACGACGGTATAATCTAGCATAACCACCTAAGTGAGACACAGTTTGAAGACAATGTTCAACACGTGGGTTGTCCAAAATAAAATCGTAGCTCCGAACACAGAGACACACGGGACGTACCGTAGCTCCGAGCACAAAGTCACACGGGTGATACTACTACTCCGGATACAGGAACACTACATAATCTGGACATATACGTATATAAGCGCGTGCAGAAGAGCCCAAACGTCTAGTAACTGTTTTTCCCATCCCAAGCGATCAACGATGGTGCGCTGAACCGGAACCTCTATCTAACAGTCACGTCATACTGGAGTAACTATCAATCAACGCGACCCTTAGGTCGTCCCAGGTTTCGGTCAAGATGTCAGTATCAGGATACAGGAAATCTGGCATGATGACAGTGTCTGAATGTGTCCTAGGATTATAATGTACACATGTACGTACATCAAGGTGTTGCGAACATCTAACACTCGTTACCAGACGTTACCGACGAACGTCTGCACCAAGTTTTGACCCGGACGCGGAGTAACGATTCTAATCAAACTCGCGCACAATGCAATAATAAAATAATAAATATCTGGTAACTGAATTACAGGGTGATAAGGTACACTTGCCTGCGTCCAGCTGCTGATGACGGGGGTCCGGTATGTCACGACCCGATTTCGTAGAATCGTTGGGGCGTCCCCCGAATCGTGATGCCGTGCGGGCCTAGGGTTGCGCCCGCACAAGGCTAAAGTATTTTTGCATAGCAAGCACATATTCAGAGTACGCAGATAAATTGAAACACAGATTTGAAATGGAAAAGTTCTCTTTATTGATAATGAACATCTATTACAAACTCTTGAACGAGTCAGCTAAAATGCCGCACGGGCTTACAAAAGAGTTGACTCAAAATGAGATAGCAGTCCTGTACATTATATCCCTTTACTAAACTTCAAAAGATATAGACCTCCCGGCTGGAGGATAGCTTTGCCACGGAGCTGCATTGTGTATGAAGAGTTGCAAGCTTCGGACTCCAAAATGCTTCAAGGGGCGCGGTGAAGATGCGCCAACAGCTGGACTGGATCGGGAAGACGACTTCGGCTCCTCGCTCGGTTCGCCTTGGTGCGGAGAACCTGTTTCAACGAGGGTCAGCATGTCGAAACATACTGGTGAAGGCGAGCTAACCGAGCTATACCAATCAACACGTTGTTTTAATGAAGCATGCATATTTGTGGATTTCTATTCTTGCCTTAGTTCATTTACAAGTAAGCAGCATGTAGAATTTACTGAAATAAATGTACCACCGTTCGGTGGATTTTACCTGACCGTCTGAATTACCTGCACAATACTTACCATGCCTTCCCTGCCACGAAGACATAAGTTAGTATGCAACAGGTTTAAATATACACGTTGGGATCACTGGCTAGAAGCCATAATGGACCGTTTAGTCTTTGAACGAGGATGGTGTACAACGAAGCACGTGAAGCACTACACGCCATCCCGTCCGCACGTGAGACTATCGTGAAGTTCCGCCCGGACCGGATCGGTGCCAGTGCCCCAGCAACCGTCCGCGGAACCCGTTACCTTGTGCACAAGTTGTCCGTGATCAATCGTTCGTGGCACATTAATGTTGATGCAGTTGAGGCACATGAACATGATATAAGCAACATTGCGTGATTCGTTTTGTATAGTCTTCCTGACAGTTTATTTTATAACAAGTGTATTCCATACTTAGCACAATTTATGAAAGAAGATGCATTCTAGCAAAACTTGAAGCATGTAAAGAACATTCATATGAACAAGCATGCAGTTTAGTAACCGTTCCCAAGTTGAATGACAAGCAACATAATCCAAGACCATTTTCTTTTTATCTTGGTTTATTTTATTATTATTTGGTATCGTTTGATCGGGGCAAAGAAGAGTGCAGATTTTTAGGGCGTGAAGCTTGGAAGCAGGGCTAGCTAATCGGGTTGGTAGCCACTCACTTGGATTGTTGGAAAGGAGAAGGAAAAAGGCGCTTCACGACTCCGCTCGCAAGCCGCCTACTGCTCGTTCACCTGCACACGAACAGCTCGATTAATACTTCTTCCTCTCTTTCCAATCTCGGAATAGAAGTGCAAGTCAATGAACGAACACAATGAAAACCATCAAAACCGTTCAAGGAAAACAAGCAAATCCCAAAACCAACTCAAAGCACGAAAGCAACAAGCGACATCGAAAACCGAGGCAATAAAAGATAGCAGCGGAGAGGTCCCTCCTGACTCTGCCGCTAAGTCGATCCCGGGGGCATGGTCCACTGAATATGGGAATCGATTCCGAAGAAACAAATCCATAACGAGAACGAGTTCTTAATTCAATCTATCCCGATCGAACGATACCGTTTGTGTTTCTTAGCCGCGCTCCCCGCACCAGGGGAACGGGGCGCTACATCCTACCCAACCAATTGGAAGTTTCGTCCCGAAACTTAAGAACAATGCTTACCGTTAAGGATGATGAACTGAATAGTTTGGGCAATCACGAATTCGGTGGGTTGAGTCACCGCAAATGAGACATTGCCCGAGTTTCTTGCGGTACTTATCGGCCGTGTGCCCTTGTTTCTTACAAAAATTGCACGAAGGCCCTGGGTTTCCTCTTTGGAGACCGCCGTGGTTAGGGCGCTTTGCAGCGGTGTTTCCTCTATCGTTGCCTTGGCGTTTGTGATTGTAGGTATGCACAGCGCCGGTGGAAACATGAGGATACTGCGGTTCGAGAGATAGGACGTGATTCATGAATTCACGCATTATTCCATATTGATTATTGACCACGTGCGCATAGATGGCAGGGCGTAGACCGCCTTCAAACCTTCTAGCTCGACTCGCTGCATCAGATAAATAGGCCCTAGCGAACTTAGAGAGTCGGTTGAATTCGGTGGAGTACTGCTTCACTGTCATACTGCCCTGCCTCAGTTGCACGAAATCATTATCCATTTGACGTTGTACTGGAGGGGGTATAAACTCCTCTTCAAACGCGGCACGAAAGGTCGTCCACGAGATCGCCTCCTCTCCGTGATCAAATTGGAGAGATCGTCGATGCACGTTCCACCAATCGTGTGCGTTGAGGCAGAGCTGTAGTTGCGCGCAAGCGACGCGCTTATCTTCGGGGACCTCTAACAGAGCGAAGTGATCTTCAAGCTCGGCTAGCCAATCTAGAGCTACCACTGGGTCCTCAGTCCCATTGAATGGGGTATTGCAAACTTTCTTGAAATGGCCCAAGTTGAAGGCAGTCACGTCCTTCGGCCTTGGGATTTGAGACGTCTCCACTTCAAGCACAGGCTGTTCCACCGGAGTCGTTGTTGTTGCGGCGGAATGGTTGGCAACCAAAGTCTGAATGATCTGTTGCAGGGTATCCACCTGCTTCTGTTGGACTGAGAATCGGGTCTCTAAATTGCTTTCGAACTTGGCTTGGCGAGCATCATCTCTTTGTTGTTGCGATTCTAACATTTGTATTACCCGCTCAAGCGGATCGACTTGAGATATGCCGCGCTGGCTCTGAGAGCTTCCCAAATTTCCCGAACTACTTTCTTGTGTTTCGTTCGGTGCTTGCGCTGCAGATTGCGCTGGTACCATTCCTTCAAAAGAAGGTAAATTACATTAGAATCATAATGTATTATGGACTTATTGCATGAACGTATCTCATTTTGGCCTAGCGAGTTCAAGAGTTCGCACAGGAATTGATCGTTAAAGGAACTTTTCCAGCACAAAGTCTAAGGAACTTGAATCTGTGCTCTAATACCATTATGTCACGACCCAATTTCGTAGAATCGTTGGGACGTCCCCCGAATCGTGATGCCGTGCGAGCCTGGGGTTGCGCGCGCACAAGGCTAAAGTATTTTTGCATAGCAAGCACATATTCAGAGTACGCAGATAAATTGAAACACAGATTTGAAATGGAAAAGTTCTCTTTATTGATAATGAACATCTATTACAAACTCTTGAACGAGTCAGCTAAAATGCCGCACGGGCTTACAAAAGAGTTGACTCAAAATGAGATAGCAGTCCTGTACATTATATCCCTTTACTAAACTTCAAAAGATATAGACCTCCCGGCTGGAGGATAGCTTTGCCACGGAGCTGCATTATATATGAAGAGTTGCAAGCTTCGGACTCCAAAATGCTTCAAGGGGCGCGGTGAAGATGCGCCAACAGCTGGACTGGATCGGAAAGACGACTTCGGCTCCTCGCTCGGTTCACCTTGGTGCGGAGAACCTGTTTTAACGAGGGTCAGCATGTCGAAACATACTGGTGAAGGCGAGCTAACCGAGCTATACCAATCAACACATTATTTTAATGAAGCATGCATATTTGTGGGTTTCTATTCTTGCCTTAGTTTATTTACAAGTAAGCAGCATGTAGAATTTACTGAAATGAATGTGCCACCGTTCGGTGGATTTTACCTGACCGTCTGAATTACCTGCACAATACTTACCATGCCTTCCCTGCCACGAAGACACAAGTTAGTATGCAACAGGTTTAAATATACACGTTGGGATCACTGGCTAGAAGCCATAATGGACCGTTTAGTCTTTGAACGAGGATGGTGTGCAACGAAGCACGTGAAGTGCTACACGCCATCCCGTCCGCACATGAGACTATCGTGAAGTTCCGCCCAGACCGGATCGGTGCCAGTGCCCCAGCAACCGTCCGCGGAACCCGTTACCTTGTGCACAAGTTGTCCGTGATCAATCGTTCGTGGCACATTAACGTTGATGCAGTTGAGGCACATGAACATGATATAAGCAACATTGCGTGATTCGTTTTGCATAGTCTTCCTAACAGTTTATTTCATAACAAGTGTATTCCATACTTAGCACAATTTATGGAAGAAGATGCATTCTAGCAAAACTTGAAGCATGTAAAGAACATTCATATGAACAAGCATGCAGTTTAGTAACCGTTCCCAAGTTGAATGACAAGCAACATAATCCAAGACCATTTCCTTTTTATCTTGGTTTATTTTATTATTATTTGGTATCGTTTGATCGGGGAAAAGAAGAGTGCAGATTTTTAGGGCGTGAAGCTTGGAAGCAGGGCTAGCTAATCGGGTTGGTAGCCACTCACTTGGATTGTTGGAAAGGAGAAGGAAAGAGGTGCTTCACGACTCCGCTCGCAAGCCGCCTACTGCTCGTTCACCTGCACACGAACAGCTTGATTAATACTTCTTTCTCTCTTTCCAATCTCGGAATAGAAGTGCAAGTCAATGAACGAACACAATGAAAACCATCGAAACCGTTCAAGGAAAACAAGCAAATCCCAAAACCAACTCAAAGCACGAAAGCAACAAGCGACATAGAAAACCGAGGCAATAAAAGATAGCAGCGGAGAGGTCCCTCCTGACTCTGCCGCTAAGTCGATCCCGGGGGCACGGTCCACTGAATATGGGAATCGATTCCGAAGAAATAAATCCATAACGATGACGAGTTCTTAATTCAATCTATCCCGATCGAACGATACCGTTTGTGTTTCTTAGCCGCGCTCCCCGCACCGGGGGAACGGGGCACTACACGGTACAACGTCCAAGTCTGTCACGTCCCAGTCCCAAAATACCGAGGGACTGGACACGTGGCAATGGCCAGCAGCACACACCAATGGACAAACCCAATTTAATGGATCCATCGGAGTGTACTTAAGCTGTATTATAATAGTCAGGGTTTACTAATCTCATCCATAAAACATCATGAACTAAAACAAAACTGAATTAAATGCTGAAAGTAAAGTTACTGACGAATATCCAGCAAGAAATAATACTAAGTCGGGTGGAGACAAATCCACTACCGACAAACAAGAAAATAAAGACAAGAAAGAGATACTAAAACATGCTAGACAGTATCTAAGAAGCAGGGCCATCAACTGCAATCAAAACTCTTGTCTAGTGTCGGTCCGTAAGCTGCGGTACTCCTCGTCTGCTAAATCTGGAGAACAAAACCAGGTCCTCAGGGGACATAGCAAGATACAAAAGAATACGAGCCAAAATACATTAAATGACATGCAAGATAGAGAAGAAAGTAAACACAAGCGAGTAAGACACGAGAAATCACTACATCTAAGACAGTGGCATGCTAGTGATGCTATCAAACATGACTACAAGCAATCGGGGTAACCGCATCTCAATGGGAGATCACGATCCTATAGAAAGTAGTCCAACGGGGACTCACAGTCTATAGTATGGCTCTTTCGCAGCCCAACGGGAGCTCACGAAGGACGTAGTCAAATGAACAATTCTCTATTGCAGTACAATGGGTACTCACAATCGAGATTGCTCAAGTGTAGTCAATGTCCAATAACAACATCTAGGAACTAAAAAAATCAGTCAAGTCAACTCCAGGAATATAGAGTAAACATATACCATCACAATATGTCTATGGAACAAGTAGTGATCCAAGAAAAGTGCAAATAATGTACATGCACGCAAAACGAGGAAATAAAACTAGAGCAGCAGGAATAAATCAACAAGCATCAAGAACTATAAGAAAGTAACAATTTCAAAGAGAAACATGCAAATATTGTACAACTATCTTACAAGACAATGAAAATAAATCCAGGAGATAAGTATCAAAACTGCAGGATTTGGCAAGGTATACTTGCCTGGGTTTTGTCTCCAATTGTAGCTCTGACTTTAGCAGGGTTTGCAGACAGTACTCCAGTTGCTGAAATAGACATCACCATCAGATCCAAAAAATATCAATCAGTTAGAAACGCCGGTCCTTGAGTCCAATTTGGAGACAAGAGCAAAAACGTTATTTTCGGGTCAAGGCGAGGTCCAGATGTGGGCCGCTTTGCACCGAAAAATGCGTCAGGGTCAAAGGTCTCCAAATCAGTCCAACTTAGTGTCAACAGGTCAGGAACGATGATACGAACCCAACGGAACTTCCAGAATTGGATTCCGATGAGCCGTTCTCAAAATCATCCGTCGAGTGGAGCCTGTGGGGCCCACGACACGCGATTTTGTCAAAGTTCTCAGAATCGAACCAAACTTGGCTCATAGGACCAGCGTATTGCTACGAGTCCGATGGCGCAAGTTTTGTCTCGATCCGACGTGTATACACTAAGTTACAGCGAGAAACAGAATAGTCGGATACGGGGCAGTGTCCGCGGATATGTACTGATTCCGGTGTGCACGTACATCCGTATCAGCTTTTGTGAAATCCCGCACGTCCCTATCAACGACGCGCACGTATCGGTAAAGACCGCACGTGACCAAGTCGTCCCGTTTGGCAGGGCGTACTCGATTCCGGGGTGAAACAGGGCTAAGTTTTCCTGTTTTTGGATCGCGGTTCGCGATCACCACAGGACGCGATGTCCCGAGCGGTTTGCACGGGCACCGAGGGGGTCATGCAGGCTACGCGATGCAATTTACGAAATAGGAAACAGAGCTATGAATCGAAAGTTATGGATACCTGAACTGGGTTTGAAAACTGAGAATCCTTCGTGTCCGACTTGTGTCTGACACGACACTGATACTGTGTCCACTGCACAGTACGAAGGGGGCTAGGGTTTACTGCTCCTGTGTCCGCGGCTTCTGTGTCCGTGTCTTCTGACTCGCCGGAGGGTGCTGGGATGACTCGCCGGAAGGAGGCGGCGCGCTTGAGGTGGCTGGGTCGAGGCCGATCTATTCCATGCGCAACCTAGGAATTGTGGCGAGTGTGTCCACGTTGAAATCGTGGCAACACTATCCCTTTGGCGTGGCGGCGAGATCTTCGTGGATCACACGAATCTCAATATAGATGTTCACCCAGCGAGGTATTGAGATTGAGGAAGAGGTGTTTGGTTGAGCTGATGAGAGCAAAGTTGATATTTGGGTAAGTCGCCTAGCTGGGGGTAGTATCAGTTGTGATGATCGTTCGGTGCATGAGATATATTTGGAGATATTGCTAGTACGGAATTCAGAAATAGTTGGATGGATTGATTTGGAACACGAACTGATTGAGTCGTGGGAAATCATCATATTTGAGAATAGTGCTCAAGCGAATATGTTGGAATGGAAATCGGATTGGTTTGATTGAAAGTAAAGCAAATGGATGTCTCGGACATAAAGATACCCTTGTAACTTGTCCAAATTTGCTATCGTAAAGCTCGGCTGAAATGCATGTATTTTAGGGACGCCTTAAATATGTGTACGATCCAAAACTAAGCGATACGAAGAATTCGTATTGAGCTGCAAGGAGGATGTGAGAATTCGGAAACTTGTACGAGCGTTCGGCAGAGCGAGATACTGAGTCTGAATCGGGATAATGTGAGTTGCATAGAGCAGATCCATGGAATTGGATTGTGGCATTTGATAAGAAATGAGTACCAGCACGGTTCGTGCACGAACCTGATTCTAAGTGGTATATTATGTAACGCCCGCAACCGCACGGTGCGTTACGCTGAGTCGGATAGAATGAAACAAATGCTGGTTACATTTGATTTGTTGGATTTTGGGAAGAAGTATTGATTGAGTTGTTTCATGTGCAGATGGCTAGCGGGTTCGATGGAAATCAGGTGTTCGTTTAGAGCAGTACTGAGATAGCTGGATTGGAATAATAATGCCATCTTCCTTAGTCCGATCGGTCGAATGATTTGTAGAGCACGGCCTGCTCGCACGGTCATACCAGTTGAGTAGATCGCGCTTGCATCGGACCACGGGTTCAAGGGATTGGCCGTATCGGCAGGACAGGATGTCTAACGGGATCAAATATTGTGAGTGGGCTCTTTCCCTTCTCCTCTACTCCTTCATGCCTAATAATATGGAAAACACGTAAAGGCTTGAACACTTGGATAGAAACATTGGGAATCACTACACTGAGGCGTGCATAGAGTGGACGTCGTTGGCTTGGTAGGATTGCGGCTTGATTTGGTTTGCGCGTTGGATAGTTGGAGCTAGAGTTGGAATATTGTATTTAAGGCAGTTGGTTGATTGATTGGGATTATGCTTGGACAGCTGGAATGAGTCATTGATGCATTGGGAATATCGAGAATCTGGGCGAGCGAGCGTGCATCCGTGTACGAGTATCACTTGGTCGCTTTGTCTTACAAAGCGAGCAGTTGTGGTTCGAAACCGAACAACTACATCGGCGAGGGTGTTGTGCCGCTTGATGGGGCATTGTGTCACTGAAACGGCATTGTGCCATGGGTTAGCTTTGAGCATGGGTGTTGCACCATTGGAAACACTGTGTTGAGAAGAGGCATTGTGCCTATGGAAATACTTGGGATTTGGTGCCTTGGGCTATATGTTGGAAGAATGGTTATGGATATTTTGGTTATGGATAATTCATGGAACGAGTCTAGGATCGCTTGGTGGGGCGAGAATGTTCGATCCTCTCGTCATACCTACTTGGTGTCTGCATGTCACGGACAACCTGTATTGCACAGGGTTTGGTCTCCTCGAACGGGAAGGCTCCGGGGCACCGGGACCGTTCGGCCATGGAGGAGACAATGGGTAACGTGCCTTGGGCACGGTGCCAGCGGTTGGAATCGATCCAGGTGGGTTAGCTACTTAGCGCTGTTTCGAGGAGAACCGCATATGATCAGTCCGATCATACGTCCTTTATGGCTTGGCCAGTGACTTCATATAGATTAGTGTTGGCTTGCTTTTCTTTTGTTGGTTTGGCTTTCGTGTAGGCGCGGCCACCTTGCCTCGGCAAGAGTGTGCACTGTGAGATTTGGATTATAAATATTGGTTGAGGATGGATATTGAGGCTTGGCTGATGGTTCGATATGTTATCGTGTTGCTTGGACTTGAGCAGGACGGTTGCATGCTAGTTTACTTCAGGTTGCTATATATATTTGCTTGTCGTTTGGTTTGAGTTGAATGCTTGCATGCTTAAACTGCTTTACAGCTTTCCTTAACATGTCATCCCTATGCCATGAAATGAATCTAGGATTCAAACTAGAAAGATCACCATATAACTGTTTACATTCACTATTTTACTTAGTGTCGGCTTAGGCGAGTGGGTTACCCCGCTCACCAGTACGGTTGTGTACTGACCCACGTTTGTGGGCATTATTTCAGGTACGCAGGCGTAGTGGCGCTTCTTGGATATACGAAGCATGATGTATGAACTGTAAGTACCTTTGTGGGCTAGAGAAAAGAGCAAGAGCATTTCATCATCTCCGTGGCATCGCCTTTGTGGCATTGCCTTCGGGGCATTTCATTTGGACCCTATCGTGAGCTTCGCTGCGTATTACTCTGATTGTGTGCTTGGTACACAATACTTGACTTTCGCTGCAACTTGGTTGTTTCAATGATAACATTTGGTGTTTGACAACATCGCCTTATACGAGCGCAACTCCAGGCTCGTACGGCATCACGTCCCGATGAGAACGATTGTCCTGCGGGAGAGCTGCAACATGGTGATTCACGTTCAGCGGGGACTATCGAGCTTGCGGGAGATTGGGGCATGACAAATTGGTATCAGAGCGCCTGGTTCATTTCTTCGGACTTGGTCCTTCGCTTCATCACAAACTCTAAATAGCTTCCGCGTGTCGTCTAGCTCTTGACTCTACTCGGTGCCGCATTGGATGTTTCATGCAATAAGTCTATATATTGCTGGTTGTAGCTGCATGTTGTTCTTGGTTGTGTTGCCTTGGTTGGTTTTCGTTAGATCGCTTAGCCTCGTTAGGCGTTGTTGCATTCGTGCAGCAAGTTGGGTGGCGTTGTTGCATTTTTGCAACAAGTTGAGAGCTTTCGTTGGGTTGGCTTGGTTTGTCGTTCAGGGAGTTTCTGATTGCATCAGTGGATCAGTTGGTTGGCATACGAGATTGGTTATGCGGCATATTTTGAGTAGGAACATTCGATGGGAATGAATCGTTGCACGAGTTGCTCGTCTAGCGACTGTGTTGGATAGAAGTTGGAATTTCGGCTGTGGCGCATCGGTTGAGCATGTTTGAGTTTAGCTTGGGAATATCAGGATAAGTTTGCACGAGTTGCTCGTACAACAAATGTGAGGAACAGTTGGGTATTGGTCGGATTACTTGGATGAGAGCTCGATGCATGGGATTGCTCGTGTTGCGAAAGTATCAGACGGCTTTGAGAATACCTGGAAGCATTGAGAATGGAATATGGCACGAGTTGCATAGCGAGATTGATAAAAATAGTTGGATAATTCCTGCATTGGCTGAGTTTTTGTGTCAGACTTGAGTTGTGAAAGGCATGATCTCGCATAAGAGATGGTTCGAACGGATCTTGGATCAGTGCAAGGAATCGTAATGTGAGTAGCGACTTGATTCGGAGTGGTATATGGGATACCACCTATTGAGCAAGGTATAGAAAGTATTTTGGATGGACATTAATGGAAATTGCCTGAACGAACTCGGGTATTGAGAATACATGTTGGTTGGTGTAAGTCGATTGAGTTGGGAAGAATGAAAATGGAGCAAACGAATATTGAGTTGAGTATATCGAGAACGGACTGGTGCACATGGAAGTATCGTTGGACTTGAGAGATGGACGAGATCGGAATGAACAGTTGGAAGACGCTTGAGCGAAGCGATTGGTTAATTGAATGATAGCGAGCATGGACTACGATTTTGGGCAACACATTTGAGCTGTTGGTTGAGTAATGAAACACGATTTGGTTTGGAGGGACAATGCGATGGATTCACATAAACTTAGAAGATTTTGGATATTGCTGCTCGAGAAGTGGATGACCTCTTCAGATTGGTCTCTCTCCTGATGACGCGCTCCATGCGTCGTGCTGCAGCAAGGATGTCCGGATAAGATGTAGGCGCAACGGATCCAATCAGTTTCTGTAGCTCAATGTTTAGTCCGTCGAAGAACTTCTCAGCCTTTTCTTCTTCTGTCTGAATCAAAGTAGGGGCAAAATGACTCAGACGAATGAACTCCGCGTTGTACTCTTCCACTGTCAGATTGTCCTGGTTGAGGCGATTGAACTTGTCCCGAAGTTCTGATCGAGCAATGGCTGGAATGTACATCTCCAGAAAGAGTCTAGAGAACTCTTCCCAAGTGACTCGGTCTGGTCCAAGCCGGGTCTCTTCAGATAGCCACCAGTGATGAGCATTGTCCGTCAACTGCATTCTGACGGCAGTCATCCAACGTTCCCTTGGAAGTTCAGCTGCTTCCAATTGATGTTGTGTGTTGGTGAGCCACTCATGAACTTCTGTGGGCTCCTCTTTTCCTGAGAAGGTACGGGGCTTCAGCTGGCAAAAATCGGCAATAGAACCCGTTGTTGGCCGTCGTGCCTGCTCTAGTACGGTTACTAAGCTGTGACTCCAAGCCTCTTGTTGAGCTTGCACTATTGCATAGATCATTTGAAACACCTGCTGCCCATCCATGGCCTGCCCTGGTGGAATTACGGGCAATTGCATCGATGGTGGAACGTCATTTTGCTGGATTCTCGTGGCATGATGACTTGCTTGTTGAGCTGATCGTCCTTCATCAACTGGTGTCGCTTCATCTTCGTTGGTTACCACAACATCTCGTGGTGATATTGCAGGAGCCTCGTCGTTTGCTCGTGAATCCATAACTCTGTAACCAAAATAAATAATGAGAGGCGCTCAGGAATCAAGGCAGGATGCAATTCAAGAAATTGATTCGAATCCGATATAGATATCAAGAATGTTTCAAGCAAGTGGATGAGATCCTAAAACTTTCCTATCTTTATTGCAGGCATGTTCGGTCCCTAAGTTGAAACCGAACAATTTAGTCGTTGACCTGCATGGGCCACCACAAAAACCATGTCACGCCCCAGTCCCAAAATACCGAGGGATTGGACACGTGGCAATGGCCAGCAGCACACACCGATGGACAAACCCAATTTAATGGATCCATCGGAGTGTACTTAAGCTGTATTATAATAGTCAGGGTTTACTAATCTCATCCATAGAACATCATGAACTAAAACAAAACTGAATTAAATGCTGAAAGTAAAGTTACTGACGAATATCCAGCAAGAAATAATACTAAGTCGGGTGGAGACAAATCCACTACCGACAAACAAGAAAATAAAGACAAGAAAGAGATACTAAAACATGCTAGACAGTATCTAAGAAGCAGGGCCATCAACTGCAATCAAAACTCTTGTCTAGTGTCGGTCCGTAAGCTGCGGTACTCCTCGTCTGCTAAATCTGGAGAACAAAACCAGGTCCTCAGGGGACATAGCAAGATACAAAAGAATACGAGCCAAAATACATTAAATGACATGCAAGATAGAGAAGAAAGTAAACACAAGCGAGTAAGACACGAGAAATCACTACATCTAAGACAGTGGCATGCTAGTGATGCTATCAAACATGACTACAAGCAATCGGGGTAACCGCATCTCAATGGGAGATCACGATCCTATAGAAAGCAGTCCAACAGGGACTCACAGTCTATAGTATGGCTCTTTCGCAGCCCAACGGGAGCTCACGAAGGAGGTAGTCAAATGAACAATTCTCTATTGCAGTACAATGGGTACTCACAATCGAGATTGCTCAAGTGTAGTCAATGTCCAATAACAACATCTAGGAACTAAAGAAATCAGTCAAGTCAACTCCAGGAATATAGAGTAAACATATACCATCACAATATGTCTATGGAACAAGTAGTGATCCAAGGAAAGTGCAAATAATGTACATGCACGCAAAACGAGGAAATAAAACTAGAGCAGCAGGAATAAATCAACAAGCATCAAGAACTATAAGAAAGTAACAATTTCAAAGAGAAACATGCAAATATTGTACAACTATCTTGCAAGACAATGAAAATAAATCCAGGAGATAAGTATCAAAACTGCAGGATTTGGCAAGGTATACTTGCCTGGATTTTGTCTCCAATTGTAGCTCTGACTTTAGCAGGGTTTGCAGGCAGTACTCCGGTTGCTGAAACATACATCACCATCAGATCCAGAAAATATCAATCAGTTAGAAACGCCTGTCCTTGAGTCCAATTTGGAGACAAGGGCAAAAACGTCATTTTCGGGTCAAGGCGGGGTCCAGATGTGGGCCGCTTTGCACCGAAAAATGTGTCAGGGTCAAAGGTCTCCAAATCAGTCCAACTTAGTGTCAACAGGTCAGGAACAATGATACGAACCCAACGGAACTTCCAGAATTGGATTCCGATGAGCCGTTCTCAAAATCACCCGTCGAGTGGAGCCTATGGGGCCCACGACACGCGATTTTGTCAAAGTTCTCAGAATCGAACCAAACTTGGCTCACAGGACCAGCGTATTGCTACGAGTCCGATGGCGCAAGTTTCGTCTCGATCCGACGTGTATACACTAAGTTACAGCGAGAAACAGAATAGTCGGATACGGGGCGGTGTCCGCGGATACACACTGATTCCGGTGTGCACGCACATCCGAATCAGCTTCTGCGAAATCCCGCACGTCCGTATCAACGACGCGCACGTATCGGTAAAGATCGCACGTGACCAAGTAGTCCCGTTTGGCGGGGCGTACTCGATTCCGGGGTAAAACAGGGCTAAGTTTTCCTGTTTTTGGATCGCGGTTCGCGATCACCACAGGACGCGATGCCCCGAGCGGTTTGCACGGGCACCGAGGGGGTCATGCAGGCTACGCGATGCAATTTATGGAATAGGAAACAGAGCTACGAATCGAAAGTTATGGATACCTGAACTGGGTTTGAAAACTGAGAATCCTTCGTGTCCGACTTGTGTCTGACACGACACTGATACTGTGTCCACTGCACAGTACGAAGGGGGCTAGGGTTTACTGCTCCTGTGTCCGCGGCTTCTGTGTCCGTGTCTTCTGACTCGCCGGAGGGTGCTGGGATGACTCGCCGGAAGGAGGCGGCGCGCCTGAGGTGGCTGGGTCGAGGCCGACTCGGGCGGCCACTGCTTCAGCTGGGGCTGCTGCTGTGTTGAGGTGGGCGGCCGGAGGCGTTCTGGACAGGACGGCGGCGGAGGAAGAGAGGGAGGAGAGGGCCGAGCGGAGCTGCGCTGGCGGTGGCCTGAGCGGAGGAGGGCGGTGCGGCGAGGTCTGGGGCGGTGTCGAGAGCCGAAGGCGGGAGGCGGAAAGAGGGTTCAAATCGCCGGAGAAGACGACCGGTGGAGGGGAGAAGCGGCGGGGAAAATGGGGTTCTTATAGGCTGAAGGCGGGAGAAGGAGCGACGGCCGGTTGCGGCGGCGGGAAGCTGAGCGTCGGGCGTTGCTGGGAGGCCAAGCGGCGCGGGGAGGCGAGCGGGCGACCGGTAGCCGGCGGCGGAAGGGGAAGAGTCGGGCTCCAGACCGTTTGGGGAAGAAGTGGGTTCGGGTCGGGCACTGGCGGGTCGGGTCTGACCCGGATCCGACCCGTCAAGGGTTTGGACCGGTTCAGACAGACTGGCCGGTCCGGGTCGGTTTGATTTGGGTTTTGATTTAATTATTTGGCTTAAATAATTAATTAATTTTAGGGCTTTAAAAATCCATCCGGGGTCCAATAAATTCCTGGAAAAATACCCTATGTCCAGATTTTTATTTTACACCATAAAATATTATTTTCATAATATTTTAATATTATTTATTACCATTTAAAAATCCTTTAATAATTAAAGAACCTGATTTTAATTACAGAAAATTCCAAGAAAATTCCAGAAAATTCAGAAAATCCAAATTTATCAAATTTTGAAAATCAGGGGATTACAAAGTCCGCGGGTCCCGTAGTACCTAGAGACGAGATACAAGCTCAATCAATAACTATCATGAGGCTGAAATAAGATGTGACACACGTCTAACATAGGCTACAATCTCAGTTATAACTCACCTAGACACGTAGCCAGAGGGTTGACCAAGGTAGGTTACATCTAATACGATCAATCACAGTATATTATCATCAGACAATCCTCAATCTTATATCTCACCACGATGTTTATCAGTATCTCAAGCCATGATCAATCCTCAGGTTTCACCTCGGTGTTCACAGACGTTAACATGTACAATTAATTATCATCCTCAAAATAAATAATAATTACTTATTAAACCCTCAATTATATACAACCTTTAGCATTTCACAATAAAACTACTACTCAATTAAGTTCATCATTATTCATTAAACGTCAATATTACACACTACTACACAACAATCACCTGCTCCTCAATTTCCATCAGTGTTTCATCATTAAAAATATTAGCTCTTAATATTAATCAATGCTTTGATATCACAACGTCATTCTATGACAATATGCACCTCAATAATATTCAATGTTCTTGATATCGCAACACCATTTCACAATAATTAACCTGCTCCTTAATAAATTCATTATTATGCATGTAACAAAATACACTGAACTCTAAGATTCACATCTAGCATTTAAAAATCCTAAATACCATCCTTGCATTTAACCATCAATTATTATATTTAAAATACAATAAACTCTAAAACTCTTACATGTACAACCCTAAATATCTCCATACACCAAACCTCTTAAACCCTAAATGACTAAGCTATAATTAACCCTAAACATGAATACACTACACAAGAAGAGGGGGAGTAATTACCTCAGTGGCTCGTGGTAGTGCTGGCCGGATGGCCGAGAAGTTGGCCGGAGTGGTGGTCGTGGCGAGGGAAGGTGGTCGGTCGAGGAAGCTCGACGTGGAGGAGGTCGTAGTGGCAATGGTGGATACGTGGGGTGGTGATGGATAATGTTGATGATGAAGACGACAGAGAGAGGCGGGGTGGTCACGGCCTGAGGTGGCCGGTCGTGAGTGCAGCGGGAGGAGGTTGGAGTCGATGGCTGCTAAAGGTGGTGGTGATGCCAACAGGAGGGAGGAGCTCGGCCGAGGTGGTGGGGATGGCAGCAGCCGGTGTGTGGTGGTGGTGGCGTTAGTGTGTGGTGGTGGTGGCAATGGCAGATGGTGACTGGAGATGGTGGGGGATCGATGTCGGGTGGAGGCGATGTGGTGGAGGAGGAGAGGTGCGGGTGGTTGAGGTGGATATCGCTGGAGTTGGAAGTGGCGTCGAGGCTGGGTGGAAGTGGCAGTAGCAGCCGGAGTAGGGGAGCCCAGTGATGGCGGTGCAACGGCTCGCCGGAGATGGTCGTAGCGAGTTGGGGTGCAACGGGACCGGGCCGGAGATGGCCGAGGCGGTGAGGGCGTTGTTGCCGGAGGGGGTGAGTGGCTGCTGGAGGAGGGTACACCGGAGATGGGAGAAGGCTCAACGGGGTGAGGGGTTGCTCGGCCGGCCGGAGTAGGGGAGGGCCGGCCGAAGATCAGTTTAGTTGTGAAGAGGAATAAGAAGAAGAAAGGAAAAAGAAATGGAATGGCTGTGGGTTTTTTTGAGGTGGGAGGAGAGAGAAAGTGGGGAGGTTTCCCAAGTTTGGGGATTAGGGCCGGCATGGGGAAGAGTGAAGTGATGGAGATATTTTATAGGGTGTTGTGTGAGGATTGTGTGGTGATGATGATCCAAATTTGAATGAATGGCTGGGATTTTGTCATACCCCAGTCCTAAAATATGAAGGACTAGGAGTACGTAACACGCCCAGCCGTATGTATACGAACTCCAATATATGGAAATCATATACACACGTACGCTGTAAATGAATATGCAATCCACCAGTGGTAATATACTGTCACAACAAGTCATACACAATCTATATCTCATCCACAGCACAAATAATAAGTAGGAATAAAGAGCTGGAATATAACTAAATATCAAGATGTGTATCAAGTCTGATAGTCGGGTGGAAACAAATTGTCACGCCCCAGTCCCAAAATACCGTGGGACCAGACGCGTGGCAACGGCCAGCAGTACGCACCGATGGACCAACTCAATATAATGGATCCATCAGGGCATACTTAAGCTGTAAAACAAGTCTACGACAATCATGGCACAACTAATCTCATCCACACAAGATATAAAACATGATCCACAGAATAAATAAAGAATGTAAATCATCAGCAAGTCCTACAAAGTACTTCGGGGAACAACCCGATAAATATCTAGTACAATGGTTCATCTGACCAGAATATGAAAGACTGAAATAAATAAATGAAAGCTGAGCATGAACATGGATGCTCAAGAGAAGTCTTCAGCTAAGACCTCGTCCTCAGATAGTGGTACGACTCCTGGATCAGCTCCTGCTCCAGTCCCGTAGATCTCGGGATAAACCACGTCTGTAAAATCTGGGGAACAAAATCCGGATCCAGGTCCTCAGGGGACATAGCAAGGTACAAGAAAGAACATGCCAATAAATACAGATAAGCAGTGCAGCAAATAAATAACTAAATGAACAATGGGGTAAATATGTAACCATCTAAGTGTAAATGCAAGTGAGAGCATCACTAGTCTCAGGCTGAGCCACTACAAGCTCTGTGTCGGGGAGCCGGTAGCGGTAATAACCGGTAGTGGGTCAGGCTCTGCTACGAGAACCTGCGACCTCTCAATAATAGAAGATATACATAAATACAGCCTGTAGCCTGTGTGTCTCTCCCCACCCAATGTAACCACGCATATCATGACCACAACGTCTCATGCCCATGTCAAGCGCGATCATAGCTAAATGCAACCAGTCATAAGTATCTAATAATATAATGTCCATGTCCTGTATCCTATACAGAATCACCACGAATATCTCGGGAAAATTCTGTCTCATGAATAGTGTCAAGTGTCCTGGGTCATATGGTACTTGATAAGACAAGTACAAGAATAAAGTGTCACGGATGTCCATCTCTAGATGACCGTACCCAACACTGCGCACAGTGTCGGCACCCGACTGATAATCGGACGCTAAGTACGTCACACGGTCCTAGGTTGAGCATGCACAGCAATATATATAAAACAAGGAAAATAGATAACTAAACTGCAGAGTTTGGCAAGGTACACTTGCCTGATGTCCGAATATCAACAACTGTCCTGGTATCTGTGGATCCGGTGGAAACTACTCCAAAAGCTGTAATAAATATCACCAACAGTCTCAGAAGATGCCAAATAGCTGGAAATGCCTGTCCTTACGTCCAATTTGGACACAGGGGCAAAAAGGTCATTTTCGGGCCAAAGCGGGTTCCACATGCGGGCCCACTTTGCACCGAAAAGCGGGTCAGGGTCAAAGGTCTCCAAATTCTGCAAACTCAGTGTCTACAAGTCAGGAACGATGATACGAACCCAACGGAACTTCCAGAATTGGATTCCGATGAGCCGATCACAAAATCACCCGTCAAGTGGAGCCTGTGGGGCCCACGATACGTGATTTTGTCAACGTCCTCAGAATCGAACCAAACTTGGCTCACAGGACCAGCGTATTACTACGGATCCGATGGCGCAAGTTTCGTCTCGATCCGACGTGTGTACACGAAGTTACAGCGTGTTCCAGGATCAACGGATACGGGGTGTCGTCGGCGGATACGCGTTGATTCCGGGGTGCACGCACCTCCGAATCAACTTCTGCGAAAACCCACACGACCGTATCAACGTCGCGCACAGTTTGGTAAAGACCGCGTGCGACCAAGTCGTCCCGATTGGCGGGGCGGTCTCAGTTCCGAGGTAAAACAGGGCGTTGTTTCTTCCTGTTTTGGATCGCGGTGTACGATCACTACAGGACGCGCTGCACCGAGCGAGTTGCACGGGCACCGAGAGGGTTATACAGTCTACGTATAGCAATCGACGGAAATGAAATCGGAGTTGCGATGAGGGAGAAAACGGTACCTGAACAGGGCCCCGTGAATCTGTTTTTCACGTGACCGTGAGTACGGTTCGTTGTGTCCGATTCGAACTGTCCTGACGGAGTTGCTGCGGTCAGTGGAAGCCGGCGTCGGGTGTCCTGGCGGCGGGTCGAGGGCTGTCACGCCCCAGTCCCAAAATACCGAGGGACCAGACGCGTGATAATGGCCAGCAGTACGCACCGATGGACAAACCCAATTTAATGGATCCATCAGGGCATACTTAAGCTGTAATAAGCAGGTCCAATATAAATAGTCACAGTCTATACTAATCTCATCCACAACAGATAATCACAGATCAAATGCCAGAATAAAACAAGTAAATATAATCTAGCATATCTCAATAAAGAGTCTCGGAGAACAATCCGAGAACACAAGTCTAATACAAAAATGCAATAGACTGGAAGTAAAGTATATAGGAACAGAAGTAAATGAGTATCTCAAACCAATATCCAGGAGAAGTCCTCTGGTACGATCCCGTCCTCTGGTCCTGGTACAGCTCTTGTATCTGCTCCTGTTCCTGCTTCTGCTCCTGATAATGCTCCTGTACTGTATAACTCTAGGGGGATCTCCTCTGCTAGTCCTGGGGACAAAGTCCGGATCCAGGTCCTCAGGGGACAGCAAGGTACAGAAAATACAAGCCAAAATAAATGCAGTGCAGCAAAAATGCAATAAATAGGGTAAGCTATATAACCATCTATGTGAAAATGCAAGTGAGAGCATCACTAGTCTCAGGCTGAAGCCACTACAAGCTCTGTGTCTGGGAGCCGGTAGCGGTAATAAACACGTAATGTGCCTAGCTCTACGACGAGAGTCTGAGGCCTCACAATAGTAGTAGATAGATATACGAAACAGCCTGTAGCCTGTGTGTCTCTCCCCACCCCATGTAATCACACGTCTCATGTCCATGATGCACCATGTCCATGTCACGCACAATCATCTCTTAATGCAACAAGTCATCTAATATCTAAGAATATGATGTCCATGTCCTGTATCCTATACAGAATCACCACGAATATCTCGGGAAGATCCTGTCTCATGAGTAGTGTCAAGTGTCCTGGGTCAAGGTGTACTTGGTAAGACAAGTACGAGAGTATATAGTGTCACGAATGTCCATCTCTAGGTGACCGTACCCAACACCGCGTACGGTGTCGGCACCCGACTGATAATCGGACGCTAAGTACGTCACACGGTCCTAGGTTAAGCATGCACAGCAATATAATGAAGCAAGGAAAATATGTAACAATACTGCAAAGTTTGGCAAGGTACACTTGCCTGGGGTCCTGGCTCCACTGTAGCTCTGGTCTCAGTGTGATCTGCAGGTACTACTCCGGTTGCTGAAATAAACATCACCATTAGATTCAGAAAATATCAAATAGCTAAAACGCCTGTCCTTGAGTCCAATTTGGACACAAGGGCAAAAACGACAGTTTCGGGTCAAAACGGGGTCCACATGCGGGCCCGCTTTGCACCGAAAAGCGCGTCAGGGTCAAAGGTCTCCAATTTCCGCAAACTCAGTGTCTACAAGTCAGGAAAGATGATACGAACCCAACGGAACTTCCAGAATTGGATTCCGATGAGCCGATCACAAAATCGCCCGTCAAGTGGAGCCTGTGGGACCCACGATACGCGATTTTGTCAACGTTCTCAGAATCGAACCAAACTTGGGTCACAGGACCAGCGTATTGCTACGAGTCCGATGGCGCAAGTTTCGTCTCGATCCGACGTGTGTACACAAAGTTACAGCGTGTTCCAGAAAGGACGGATACGGGGTGTCGTCGGCGGATACGCGTTGATTCCGGGGTGCACGCACCTCCGAATCGACTTCTGCGAAATCCCACACGACCGTATCATCGTCGCGCACAGTTCGGTAAGGACCGCGCGCGACCAACTCGTCCCGTTTGGCGGGGCGTACTCAATTCCGGGGTGAAACGGGGTGTTGGTTTTCCTGTTTTTGGATCGCGGTGTGCGATCACCACAGGACGCGATGCCCCGAGCGGGTTGCACGGGCACCGAGAGGGTTATACAGTCTACGCAACGCAACTGACGGAAACGAAATCGAAATCACGAGGAGAGAGGAAACGTTACCTGAACAGGGCTCCGTGAAGTCCGATTTCCCGTGTCCGAGACGTGTCCGAGTCGTCTTCTTCGACACGAGCTGTGTCCTCCTAGGGCATCTACTAGCTGGATGTTGCCGGAGTCGGCTTGAGCACGGTGGAGGCGAGTGGCTCAGGGAGGTTCAGGGCGGTGACGTGCTGGTGATCGAGGAAGGGAGGCTGAGGGGAGGCGATCGTCGAGGGGTCGTCGGCTAGGGTTCAGACGAGGGCAGCGTGGCCGATGGGGAGAGGGAAGGTGTCAGCGGAGGGGACGGAGGGCTTAGGGTCGACGGCGGGGCTGTGGATCGGAGGTGGTGACGTGGGTCGGTGAGGGAGGCTGAGGGGAGGTCGACGGCCAAGTGGAGATGGAGGAGTCGACGGTTGGTCGTCGGCTGCTCGAGGCGAGGCGTCCCGAGGGGAGGGGCGGGAGTTAGGTGGAGCAGTCGGGTCTAGGGCTGGGTCGGCTCTGCTCGCGGAGGAGATAGGCGGAGAGGAGAACCGGGAAGGAGGAAGAGGGAGAGGGGCTCGGGTGCGGGCTGAGCGGCCGGAGGGAGAGGGAGACGAGGGTGGCGGGTCGTCCTAGGGTTCAGGCTGCTGCGGGGGTGTCTGGGTGGAGGAGAGAGCGCTCGAGCGGCGGCGACGTGGCCGGGCGGCGCCGGAAAGGGGTCGACAGAGGGTTAGGGATTTGGTAATTAGGTCATTAGGGATTTGGGAAATTGGGAATTTGGGAATTTGTTTTCTTCTTTTTTTCTTTTGTGGAGAAAACCTAGGGAAACCTGTATTTATACATGACAGGAATTGGACTAGGGTTAGACCTAGGATTCGGGCCGGGTCAACGTTCCTTGGGCTGGGCTTCGGCTCTCATGGGGATGTCGGGCGTTTACACGGATTAAATTCGGTTTAATAGTTTTTAGGGCTTTAAACGGGTTTCCGGAGTCCAATAAATTCACGGAAAATTACCCTGTGTCCGGTTTCCCATTTTACACCATAAAATATTATTTCCATAATATTTTAATATAAATTAACCGAAATTAAAAATCCTTAAATCAACAAGGCCTAGGTCACGATTCCCGAAAATTTCAGATAAATTGGGGAAAATCCAAATTTAAAATTCTGAAAAATCAGGGGGCTTACAATCTACCCAACTTATAAAAATTTCGTCCTCGAAATTAAATTAGGGTAGGGTCTAAAGAATTCCTTTTAAGTGAACATTGCGGTCTCTACCCAACTTAGAATTTACCCATCTATTATCTAAGACTATTCATCTAATAATCTATGCCCTGTTATTGAATCCTCCAGTCTTGAACACCAAACATATCCCTATGGTATTCCCTTAATCATATATAAAAGGGTCATCAATGATGTGACCGGCCTGTGGGGTATATCTAGTACTGTCTATATATCCAACCTATACCAAGCACGAGGTTTCGTCTTTCCGAAATATGGGAAGACGGAGATCAATAGTAAATAGTTCAAGGGTGAGGTAATAGAATAGAAGTATCAGGATCAAGACGTTTAATGAAGTCCAATGGGAATTGTCAAGTTGTTGTGGATTGAAATCCTATTCCGGTAATCCTTTGTTCGCATGCTCGTATTAGTACAGTCATGTAACTGATACGATATGCTCAGACATATCTAGAGGGCAAGTATACTAGTCAACTATATATCTCAATCCACGTGAAGTAGTCGTGCGAAGAGCGAACCAAAATGCACTAAGGTTGATCAGACCGTAATACACTGATTCTGAATAGACAACCGTATTAGTGTACGCGTCCAATAATACAGATGTCATGATCAAGCTCGATAAAGAATAAGCTTGCAAAACTAGGCTATATTAGCAGCATAAGTCAAGGTAGTACAACAAATATAAGTACGCTAGATGATGATGGAAGGAGGTACAACTTAATTCAAGTTCTCAAAACAATCACAAGATAAGCACAATCACAAAAGACTCTATAATCTCTATTGTTATCAATTATAAGCAAGTTCAAAGTTACATATGTTAAGTCTGAGGCCACGAACCAATAGGCACGAGATAAACAAATCTAGAAACAGAAAACTACGAAAAATTACGCGCATTAGCTACTCCATGAATCTGCGCGTCTTCCAAAGTCATCGCTGGAGCTTGTTCACGTCCTTGCAGTTGATTCCTCTGCTGCTGTTGAGCCTGCTGGAAGAGTGTTGCTTGTGGTGCCAAGGGTGGCCTCGGCTGATTCCCTCCTGGGGCTGGTGGTCTGATTCCTTCAATTCTCGTTTGCGGTGCTTCCAACGCTGGAGAGGCTGGCCTTGGTGCTGGTAACGCTTGTTGGTTATTCATTGGTGCTCTGTCTCGACGTTCGGGGCATTCCTTCTTTAAATGCTGACTGGATCCGCAAGCTAAGCATAATTTCCTTTTTCGTCTGCACTCGTCCTCTATATGGCCTCGCCTGTGACAATATGGACAGACAGGTATTGCCGGTGGAGATGCTTCTGGTGGCTGGTGCATGTGAGGTCCCTTTGCAACTTCTTCCTGTGGTGCTCCGGCTGGTGCTGATGTGGATGGTTGATGAATCATCAATGCTTTCCCTCGATGCTGAGAACAGTCCTTAGCTAAGTGTTGGTTGGACGCGCATATCAAGCATAATCCTAACTTGCGTCTGCATTCTCTTTCAGTATGGCCTATCTTGCGACAATGTTGACAAGTAGGAAGGAATGAGGCTCTTGGTGCTGCACTCGGTGGTGGATTCATCTGTAGTCGCTTTGCGACTCTTTCTTGTTGTGCTTGGTCTGGTGCTGAGGCATACGGCCGCTTCTGGCCGGACTCTATCCTTGTGTCGCGCTCCATGGGTCTTGCTGTAGTAAGAACATCCTCGTCTAAGGTAGTTGTAGCGGGGCTGATTAACTTCCGTAACTCTGAGCTGAATCTGTCGATGAACTTCTCCACTTGGATTTGCTGAGCTTCTTCCTGAACCTTCTGATGGGCTTGCATCATCGCGTAGAACATGCGAAACATCTGTTGTTCGTCCATAGCCTGCCCTTGGGGAACGGTAGGCGTCGGTGGAGCCAACTGCGTCGATGGTGGAACGTCATCTTCCGGGATTCTCGAGGCATGCTGACTTGCTTGTTGTGAGGATGGACCTTCACTAACTGGTGTTACTTCATCTTCGTTGGTTACCACAGCATCTTGTGGTGATCTTATAGGAGTCTCATTGTTTGATCGTGAATCCATAACTCTGTAACCAAAATAAACAATAAGAGGCGCACAGAAATCAAGGCAGGATGCGAGTCAAGAATTTAAATTCGAATCTGATATAGATATCAAGAACGTTTCAAGCAAGTGGATGAGATCCTAGAACTTATCCTATTCTTATTGCAGGCTTGCTCGGTCCCTAAGTTGAAACCGAACAATTTAGTCGTTGACCTGCATGGGCCACCACAAAAACCATGTCACGCCCCAGTCCCAAAATACCGAGGGACCAGACGCGTGATAATGGCCAGCAGTACGCACCGATGGACAAACCCAATTTAATGGATCCATCAGGGCATACTTAAGCTGTAATAAGCAGGTCCAATATAAATAGTCACAGTCTATACTAATCTCATCCACAACAGATAATCACAGATCAAATGCCAGAATAAAACAAGTAAATATAATCTAGCATATCTCAATAAAGAGTCTCGGAGAACAATCCGAGAACACAAGTCTAATACAAAAATGCAATAGACTGGAAGTAAAGTATATAGGAACAGAAGTAAATGAGTATCTCAAACCAATATCCAGGAGAAGTCCTCTGGTACGATCCCGTCCTCTGGTCCTGGTACAGCTCCTGTATCTGCTCCTGTTCCTGCTTCTGCTCCTGATAATGCTCCTGTACTGTATAACTCTAGGGGGATCTCCTCTGCTAGTCCTGGGGACAAAGTCCGGATCCAGGTCCTCAGGGGACAGCAAGGTACAGAAAATACAAGCCAAAATAAATGCAGTGCAGCAAAAATGCAATAAATAGGGTAAGCTATATAACCATCTATGTGAAAATGCAAGTGAGAGCATCACTAGTCTCAGGCTGAAGCCACTACAAGCTCTGTGTCTGGGAGCCGATAGCGGTAATAAACACGTAATGTGCCTAGCTCTACGACGAGAGTCTGAGGCCTCACAATAGTAGTAGATAGATATACGAAACAGCCTGTAGCCTGTGTGTCTCTCCCCACCCCATGTAATCACACGTCTCATGTCCACGATGCACCATGTCCATGTCACGCACAATCATCTCTTAATGCAACAAGTCATCTAATATCTAAGAATACGATGTCCATGTCCTGTATCCTATACAGAATCACCACGAATATCTCGGGAAGATCCTGTCTCATGAGTAGTGTCAAGTGTCCTGGGTCAAGGTGTACTTGGTAAGACAAGTACGAGAGTATATAGTGTCACGAATGTCCATCTCTAGGTGACCGTACCCAACACCGCGTACGGTGTCGGCACCCGACTGATAATCGGACGCTAAGTACGTCACACGGTCCTAGGTTAAGCATGCACAGCAATATAATGAAGCAAGGAAAATATGTAACAATACTGCAAAGTTTGGCAAGGTACACTTGCCTGGGGTCCTGGCTCCACTGTAGCTCTGGTCTCAGTGTGATCTGCAGGTACTACTCCGGTTGCTGAAATAAACATCACCATTAGATTCAGAAAATATCAAATAGCTAAAACGCCTGTCCTTGAGTCCAATTTGGACACAAGGGCAAAAACGACAGTTTCGGGTCAAAACGGGGTCCACATGCGGGCCCGCTTTGCACCGAAAAGCGCGTCAGGGTCAAAGGTCTCCAATTTCCGCAAACTCAGTGTCTACAAGTCAGGAAAGATGATACGAACCCAACGGAACTTCCAGAATTGGATTCCGATGAGCCGATCACAAAATCGCCCGTCAAGTGGAGCCTGTGGGGCCCACGATACGCGATTTTGTCAACGTTCTCAGAATCGAACCAAACTTGGGTCACAGGACCAGCGTATTGCTACGAGTCCGATGGCGCAAGTTTCGTCTCGATCCGACGTGTGTACACAAAGTTACAGCGTGTTCCAGAAAGGACGGATACGGGGTGTCGTCGGCGGATACGCGTTGATTCCGGGGTGCACGCACCTCCGAATCGACTTCTGCGAAATCCCACACGACCGTATCATCGTCGCGCACAGTTCGGTAAGGACCGCGCGCGACCAACTCGTCCCGTTTGGCGGGGCGTACTCAATTCCGGGGTGAAACGGGGTGTTGGTTTTCCTGTTTTTGGATCGCGGTGTGCGATCACCACAGGACGCGATGCCCCGAGCGGGTTGCACGGGCACCGAGAGGGTTATACAGTCTACGCAACGCAACTGACGGAAACGAAATCGAAATCACGAGGAGAGAGGAAACGTTACCTGAACAGGGCTCCGTGAAGTCCGATTTCCCGTGTCCGAGACGTGTCCGAGTCGTCTTCTTCGACACGAGCTGTGTCCTCCTAGGGCATCTACTAGCTGGATGTTGCCGGAGTCGGCTTGAGCACGGTGGAGGCGAGTGGCTCAGGGAGGTTCAGGGCGGTGACGTGCTGGTGATCGAGGAAGGGAGGCTGAGGGGAGGCGATCGTCGAGGGGTCGTCGGCTAGGGTTCAGACGAGGGCAGCGTGGCCGATGGGGAGAGGGAAGGTGTCAGCGGAGGGGACGGAGGGCTTAGGGTCGACGGCGGGGCTGTGGATCGGAGGTGGTGACGTGGGTCGGTGAGGGAGGCTGAGGGGAGGTCGACGGCCAAGTGGAGATGGAGGAGTCGACGGTTGGTCGTCGGCTGCTCGAGGCGGGGCGTCCCGAGGGGAGGGGCGGGAGTTAGGTGGAGCAGTCGGGTCTAGGGCTGGGTCGGCTCTGCTCGCGGAGGAGATAGGCGGAGAGGAGAACCGGGAAGGAGGAAGAGGGAGAGGGGCTCGGGTGCGGGCTGAGCGGCCGGAGGGAGAGGGAGACGAGGGTGGCGGGTCGTCCTAGGGTTCAGGCTGCTGCGGGGGTGTCTGGGTGGAGGAGAGAGCGCTCGAGCGGCGGCGACGTGGCCGGGCGGCGCCGGAAAGGGGTCGACAGAGGGTTAGGGTTAGGGATTTGGTAATTAGGTCATTAGGGATTTGGGAAATTGGGAATTTGGGAATTTGGGAATTTGTTTTCTTCTTTTTTTCTTTTGTGGAGAAAACCTAGGGAAACCTGTATTTATACATGACAGGAATTGGACTAGGGTTAGACCTAGGATTCGGGCCGGGTCAACGTTCCTTGGGCTGGGCTTCGGCTCTCATGGGGATGTCGGGCGTTTACACGGATTAAATTCGGTTTAATAGTTTTTAGGGCTTTAAACGGGTTTCCGGAGTCCAATAAATTCACGGAAAATTACCCTGTGTCCGGTTTCCCATTTTACACCATAAAATATTATTTCCATAATATTTTAATATAAATTAACCGAAATTAAAAATCCTTAAATCAACAAGGCCTAGGTCACGATTCCCGAAAATTTCAGATAAATTGGGGAAAATCCAAATTTAAAATTCTGAAAAATCAGGGGGCTTACAAGGGCTGAGGAAGGTCGGGTCGTGCTCGGCTCGTCGGCAGGGGGGGTCGATGGGTTCACGGCCGTGCGGAGGGTCGAGCGGTGGAGACTCGGCTGAACCGTCGACGGCGGGTCGAGGACAGGGGTCGGTGGCGGAGTCGCTGCGAGGCGGTGGGCCGAGGGTCGACGATAGGGCTGTGGGCAGCGGCTTGGTCCGGGGAAGCCGATCGGCTGTGAGGCGGCAGCGATCGGGGGTTGGTCGGTTCAGCGGCGACGAGGAGTCGGGCTTGCTGTGAAGCGGGGGCGGGGTAGACTCTGCGGCGGATGGAAGTGGACACGCGGCTGAGGTGAACCTAGGGTTTCGGTGGCAGCTTGTTGGAGAAGAGCAGCACGGATGTCGAGGCAGCCTCTTTATAGCTGCTACAGGAACTCCGGCAGCTAGGGTTTCCCCCTGCGGGTCGGGTTGGTTTGGTTCGGGCTCCGTTTTGGGTTCGGTTCACAAATCTAAAGCTTTTGGTCCTCGATTCGTTGCTCCGGTGTCCAATAAATTCACCGAAAAATGCCATGCGTCCGGTTTTCCATTATACACAATAAATTTTTACTTCCAGAATATTTTAACTCCATTAAGTCACACTAAAAATTATTTAACCCAAATCACCTTAGCTGTAAATTCCGGAAGAACACCAAAAATACGGGAAAAATTGTATTAAACTTTAATTCTGAAATTTTAGGGTGTTTACACAAATCCACTACAAAACGACTCTACTGAAATAGCTACAAAATAACAAAACAGTGAAAATAAATCACAGATACTCTGAGGGTAAGACCTCCTCAGTCAGGTACGTAGTGTCAGGTCCAGGTCTATACTCCTGTGGGTACTCCTGCTCGTCCATATCTGAAAAGGGACCAGGTCCTTAGAGGGACGTAACAAGATACATATAACATGCCAATAAAGTACTGAAATATAAACATCCAATGGTCGCCTAACCGTCTAAATGAATGCAATTTGAGAACAACTTTCCAACATGTGGACTATCTGGCCATAAATGGGATTGGCATGGTTCTCTTGGAGAATCAGAGGCCTATAAAGCATGTCGTCTTTTGAACGACAGAGGCCGCCAAGTAGTATAGGGGTTATCTAGTGTATCTCCGGTGGAGCGTACGAGTTACATATAAGGAGAGTGCAAATGAGCCCAAATGTCTTACTTGTTGTTATCCCCATCCCATGCTCTAATTATGCCACATCCATGACACGATAAAATCTCTAAATAACTGCCAGGTCTACTAGCATACAAAGTTTCTATCAGCAGTCATCCCTAACGCACGGCTTATACATACAGGAGGCCAGACCTGTCACGCAGTCCGTGATCTATATGAGACTCACAACTCGTGTAACAACTGTGTCACAGCCAATGAAATATAGAATGCCTCATAATAATGGGGTAGTCTCATAAAGTAGGTCCAAAATCTACAGAAATGAACATATGGTATGACGACATCGTCGTTGCACCCAAGTTTCCTTGGACGCACAATTTATATAGCAATAATTGAACTAAATAAACATGCATGCATCATATGGATTGTAAATCCAGTTCAATGGCAAGGTATACTTGTCGAGCAAAAGTTCTGTATAACACGTCCAAAACAGTGTTAAGTTCAAGTAGTGAGGTTTAGGATTTTGGGGTGTATTGCATGGATATATATAGAGAATAAGAGGCGGTGGGGAAACTTAGTGTTTAAGAAAACTAAAACTACTACCACTGCTGTTTCTTTCTTTTCATTGGTTTTAGTTTCGGTTGAGGGGTGTTTAGTAATAATCGTGTTTAAGAAGTGGTGGAATGAGAAGCTTACACGTGTGGGAAAGCAAAGCAAAGTAAAATTGGATTTTGCTTCTGTTGTTGATATTTTTTTCTCTCAATGGGTTGTGTTTTGGGTTTTACGCTCGGTGAAAGGAAGAGTTTACGCGGGGTGAGCTGCTGCTGCTGAGGAGTTTTACGCGCGGAGAAAAAATTACGCGGGGTGATGAGCTGCTGCTGATTAACTCCTTACTTTACGCGGGAAGGGTGGTTAACGGTTTGCGGATTTTGGGTTTGATCCAATAGAAAATTCTATTTTCTCTATTTAGCTCATAATTACTATAAATAATAAATTACATAATTAATAATAATATAGAAATACGGTTTTCAGAATTAGGGTTCTTACAGTGCCACGCAAGAAAACCAAAGAAAACACGATAAAAAATAAAGCACATGAAAAAGAGTACAAAACCGGTATACTGTCGGTATACACCAGTATACCGTCGATATGTCGGTCTAGAGATAGCAAAAAAATAACAAATTTTCGATTCCAATAAATCGGTATACCGTCGGTATACACCAATATACCGTCGATATTCCAGTTTGCATCACAACAGCTTTCTAGGATTTCAAGTCAGGCTAAATCTATATACCGTCGGTATACATCAGTATACTGTCGGTATGTCGGTTCCCAAAGGCAATTATAGGAAAAGTCCAATCACGACGGGTATTCCGGAACCGAAATCGCGTTTCGAAACTTAACAAAAACTGGTCCGGTAAGATGTCAAGTCTAATGGTAAGTCTCATATAACATATATACTAAGTCTCGTGGCAATTACTCCGGTTATCGTTTCCGACACCGAGTTATCTAACCAATAAATATCAGGGTTTCTACCAGAAAAGTCAAAACAAGCTCGAAACAGTTTCTAAAACTAACCCATGACAAAAAATCACTAGAGAAATATATTTAACAAAACTACTATCATGAAATTCTAAAGCATAAATTGCCAAGTAAATTGAAAACTGTAATAAAGTAAAGTCGTTCAAGATTTTTGCAAGATGTACTTGCCTCAAGTCAAGCTTCCAGTCTTAACCTTCAACTCCACTACCAAGAGTGGTTCAGAAACCACACTCTTAGGCCTCAAGACCAAGCTCCTAGCTCCTGCGAAAAATAAAGAGAAAATGAAGAAGCAAAGAAAGAAAATAGAGAGGAGAGAGAAAATTAATTCATATATATAAAAGAGGTGATTTAATCATGACCGTCCGATCTGCCTCGTCAACGATCCACGTCACGAGATTAAATCAATATAGACCACTCAAAACAAAACCAAGAAACCAATGGATAATAGAAAGTATCGAATACTATTCACAAAAATATCTCACAAAAATATCTCAAAAATATCTCGAAAATATCTCAAAAATATCTCGAAAATATCTCAAAAGTAAAATAAATATCTGTTGAACGGTATGCCGCAGTATACCGCCGATATGCCAGTCGGGTAGTAAAGTTTTAGTCTTGAGAAAATTTCGAGATTCCATGAGATCCAATAAAACACAGCATATATATATATATAATACAAAATACGTATCTATATACCAATACAGATACTGTGAGACGAGTCTCACAAAGAGGATTGTAGTCGTGTAGGGAGGAGGGTTAAAGAGAAGACAAACGTGGTGACACATTGGAGTAGGCTATAAGTGATGTACAAGAAAAGATGAATGATTTAATTGTCTTTTCATGTATCATTTAGCAAGTTTGTGATAATAAAGTTATTGCATGTTCTGAAATGACAAAAAAAACCTATAGCATTTTAGCTTAATTTTTTTATTAAAAAATTATAATTTAATCTCTTTCCTATTTGTTTACACGATTTATGTTATTTTATCGGGTTCTAATGAGGTCATATCAAAGTCTGCAAAATCCTAAAATTTTAGGATTCCAAGTAGAGATGGCAACGAGATGGTAGGGGTCGGGGACCATACTCCCCATCCCCATCCCTCAGTAGTATTTGAATCCCCGTCCATGTCCCCATCTCCGTTCGATTTCAATTTTCTATTCCCATTTTCGATAAACAATGCACTCCCTGTCCCCGTTCCGTTAATACTTTCGAGGCCGAATTTTTTCATTCTCGTCCCTGTCCCCCACCCCGTTAACAAATTTTTATGTACATTGTAAGCTTAAAAAATTATTTTCGTTCAAAATAATAATAATATAAGACATGTTAATAAAACCTGGCTTCCATAAAAAAATATATACTACTACTACTACTATATCGAGAAAATGATACAATAAAAAAAAATACTAATCCAACAAAAATATACAAGTACTAAATAAAATTCTACAATAAAAGACAACAAAGAGAGAATATTAACCCATAGAAATATATTTCAAATAAAGATCTATAATTCCATACAACAAAAACATGTGGGTATAAATAATTATAGTCGAAGATTTACCGGGATGAAAAGTGCTATATCCATATTTGGCTCCAAATTATATCAGAGAATTTTTTAATCTCCATCCCCGTCGAAAAAAAAAATTTGGATCATCGTCCGATTCGAAAAAAATTGCCATCCATAATTCCAAGTTTATTTTTCTAAACCCCAAAACCCTTATCGGGTTAGCGGGTTATCTGTTACGATCGACATCCCTTGCCATTGGGCGTCCGCTCCCGCCTTATCCTTTCCCATCACTCATCTATGATTCTATCCCCCACTCGATAACAAATTCACGCCATTTCCCAAAACCCTAGGGTTTCTCCAAACCCAAATCCCAAACTATTCTCCAATGGCGTTCTCCAGCCCCTCTATCCTCTCTCCCCACTCCCTCCACGTACCTCTCTTCTCCTTCCGTTCCGTCGTTGCTTCTTCTCGATGGAGCCGCCGCCACTCCAGACGCAGGTTTATATCAGGTTCGACTCTCTGCTCCTTCGCTTTCTAACAAAGTTTGTAATTTAGGGTTTTCTTCTAAAGCCGATGTTGTCTGTTTCTTTGATCAGCGGTGGCGTCCAGGAGCGAGGTGTTCACCTCGCCGGAGACGGCTAAGACGTTCGATTTTACATCGGAGGAACGGATTTATAACTGGTAAGTTATTGGACACGAGTTCATTTCTTTGATTTTGATTCCGGAGTAGCTGTAATAGTTTTAGTTGTGGGTGATGTGTAGTAAAAGGAATTATACAAACTAGGCAGAAACTTGCCAATTAACATAATTTAGCCGTGTTTCACCACACGAATATGACATGGTACGGTGGGGGGACAAACTGTCTGATACGTGTTCGATACAATGCGACATGCACATGCACCGGTTTCTGGAGTGTGCGTGCTTCCAGGATTAGTAGTGTCAATGCAAACTCTAGTTGGTTTATCCAACTGTTGCATGAATACAAAAATGCCAACACACAATTCGGGAAATGGTGACACGGACACGACAAGGAGCATCTAACGCCAAGACACAATTTGGAAACTGTGATACGGACATGACAAGGAGTATCTATGACATGTCCTATATGTGCCCCACACGGACATGGTACCATATTTCACCATGTTTGGAGTGTTGCTTCCTTGGTGTTTACTGCATGCCAAGACACAATTCGGAAAACGGTGACATAGACACGACAAGGAGTATATAATGCCAAGACAATTCGGAAACGGTGATACGAACCCGACAAGGAGTATCTATGGCACGCCCTATATGTGCCCCACACGGACATAGTAACACATTTCACCAATGTTTGGAGTGTTGCTTCCTTGCTGTTTATCGCACAAATGTTTGGAGTATTGCTTCCTTGGTTTTATTGCAAGGTTGGCCATTGTTTCTTGCTCACAAGGTTAAGTTTATAGGGATAAGTCAAAATCAAAATGGTTAAAGAAAATTGGAAAATATTAAGGTACATATAGTTATTTATCGAATAAACATTTATCTGTAGAGAATTTACATCCGTATACATGGTTTATATGTACCATATGGTTGTTTCTAGTGTAACAGAGAGGATGACCCAAAATGAAGCTAAATGGACTAGATGGAGGAAAAACAATATTGTACCCAAGTTTGAAGTTTCGGGAAAAGGTCTCTATAGTTAATAAATGAAAGAAATATAATAGTCTAAGAATCATGTACAACTATGAGTCATTCCAATATTTGGAATTTAGGATATACCTAATTATCAAATAAGATAATCTGCAGGCAAAATATTAGCTGTTTTGTTTTTTTGTACAACTAAATTTATTGATCTACTATGAATGAAATTTGGCTGGGATCGATTTCCTCCCATCCTTTGTCAAAAAAAAGAAAAAGAAAAAGAAGAGAAAAAAGAGAGGAGAGATTAGCTGTTGTTATCATCCGAACATCAGTTTAACTAGTGGTTTTATTTTGGCAGCTATCATCTTTTGCCAATTAACCATGGTTTGTCTTTGTCCTCACTTTGTTAAGCTGATTTATCCATACAATCATGCAATTATCTAGTATGTTGCATTTGCAAACACCTTTTGAGTATGTTGTGAGCATCATAATTTATACTGTGGCCTATTTTTTCTGCACCATACCAATAGATGCATGGGATATGAACGATAAGATATTAGGTAAAGGAGCTGCTAGACCTAGGAGCAGGCCTGAACCAATTTGGATTGGGGCTGTAAAGATGGGTGTGGTTTTTGTTGATGTTACAAAGGACATGGCCCTTAACGGAGTTGCATGGAAAAAAAGGGTTCAAATAGCTAAAACCAGTTTTTTTTAGATAAGCTGTTGTTTTTCTTGAAAAAGTAAAATAAAATAAAGGATCTGTTGTTATTTTCTTCTTTTGCATTGCCAAGCAGAAACCCTCTATAAGGGTTATCTTATCCAGGTAAGTGTGAAGTCAGGAACTTCTTTATTACAATACATTGTTAAGTATCATCTATTGCCCCTTTTCTCCTTCCTATTTTATGGTAGCTTTGGTTGTTCCCTTCATGCCAGATTACATATTGATCTATGATATCAAATATCACTTGATTGACTATGAGTATGATCCTTCCGTTGTTGAACAAGCATGGATACAACATGGGATTATATGGACACATCGACATGAACACATCGCTTTTGGCTTTTCCTAGTGTATTTAAGTGCCCATGTCGTGTTTGAGACACCGACACGACACGCCACGACACGCCACGCGACACAACTCACCATTTTGAGTGTCAATGCTTCCAAGGCTGCTTCATCCATGCCATCATAACTTAAAATCATAAATCTTAGATTGCATAAATGAATTGTTTAATGTAATATACTAATATCAATTATTTGAATTTATGATAATGAAATCTGTATATAAATTGATTATTATTAAATTTAACCATGCTATCAACGCTATCCAGGAAATTATGTTGGTCATACATTCTGCTAGAATTCTTGACTTATTGGTCTAGTTTTATTCTTAACTTATTTGTTTACTTTCTTTCTTGTTGACACTCTATCTATAAAACGATAAGTTGATTGATAATATATATTTAAAAATGCTAATCTTGAAAATAAATAATAAGATTTATGGTATTCCATTTTTTGGGTGCACTACCTTCATTAGCGTGACAATACGTTTTTTGGGGAAAGGTCTGATGAAAGGTAATTTACATAATAAATCAATTGAATGCCAAAAGTCAAACTGGACCTTCTGTAAAGTATCTTGTTGGATGTTCATGCTTAATTCCAATCAAAGAAAAGCTAGAAGTTAAGGTGCAGTTACTGGGGTAGTTGTGTCCATTCAACATCATATGTTTCATGCACTCAAGGAACTGCAAGTATGGACCTGAGGTTGATTCCTAATTTGTGTTATTAATTGGGTTTAGTACTTTGTGGTGTTCATTATGAATAGGTGGATAGAAAATTACCTGAGACATTAGAAATTCATTGTCAAACTTCAACAGAATTGTTATTCTGTCTCGGTGTTGTGGACATACAAATTGAAGGATAAACTAGACTAGGGTGGGCACACCACATGGAGCCAACTTGCATTTGTAGGTGACAAGTTGGGAGAATTTGCACATACTCTGACTTTTGCAAGACTTTCAAGAAACAATAGCTAATCTCCTCGTTAATTTTGAACGAGGATCACAAATATTGTTGGGTGATCCATGCCCCACTTTGCATCACTGTGTTGAATCCTCTTAGATATGACTAAACAATCTTCACCACTCCCTTCACATTCCACACCTCAATATCCACCTTACTATTCTCTGTCTGTGGTTAGTGGTCTTGTCATAACATTGAAGTATACTTAGGCTTAATTCGTATTGCAGTTTGAGGGATGAGAGTTTGCTCAAATGTCCATTTCCAGAATGCTTGCTTGGCTTTCCGAAATGGTCGTTCTGAGACCCCAAATGTATGGGCACATTTTGTTTGGATGGAAAGTGGAGGGCTAGCCAAATAACTATCCCATTCAAAATTGCTAGTGTAATCGTGTGGTTTATACTTCAGCTCTTTTCTACATCTACTGAATATTAATATTTTGCAGAAGATCATGAAATCATTTGATAAAGCTCTGTCTTTATTCTGTTATTATCTTTCCTATTTGATAAAACTTATTCTGTTATTATCATACATATGATAGGTACCATTTTTCTTATCGTGAATCTAATGTTTGCCAATTTCCTATCGTAGAGAATCAAAATTTGATATGCCATTAGTCCGAATTCTGAAAGTTGTATGAATCGATCTACCTGTACTATTTTGTAACTACAAGGATTGTTATGTGAGAATCATTCTGTGCATCTCCTTGAAACAGAAAAGAGAAGGATCTTTATTTCTTACTCTATTTATTGATACCCCACACGTTAATATTGAAGAATCTTATAGTTTGGTTATTATGGTGAGAATAAACTGTAACAGTACAAGGTATGATAATTTAAAGCAACAAAAACGTATATCATCCATTCATTTGCTCTAATTTTATGTACAAATGAAAAGTTAACAATATAAAAACAATAAATGAAATCATGATGAAGAACATGCATTGTGGATCGGATTGTTGGTTGTTAAAAGCATGTTTAGGAAATGAACAGATCGGAAATGAGAATATTAAGATTGACGAGTAGCAATATATTGAAAGATAAGAAAGGTGTGTTATCGTGGGTAGTTGGAGGTGTTGCAATTGAGGATACTATGAGAAAACATCATCTGTGGTGGTCTGGAGTCTCTGGACATGTGCAGCGGAGGCCAATAGATACACAGGTTAGGAGTGATAGGATATCAGTTAAGGAGTTTCTAGAATTAGGGGTAGGCCTAAATGAACTTGCATCGAGGCTGTAAAGCAGGATATGATATTTGCTAATGTTATAAAGATTACTGTTAAGTCCTAAGAAAGTTGAATTGAAGACAAAAATTCCAATAGATGACCCCGAGAATTTGGGATAAAGGCTTTGTTGTTTTTGTAAAATCAAGATGAAGAACAAGAAAATGAATTCTGTTCGATTATGCCACAATCTTTTAATGTCTAATACTGACTGTAATAATTTGAAAATTTTCTGATTAGAGCCTTAGTGAACCTTTGAAGATCTCCATTAGGTTTTGCTGATGAAGATTACGAGCTTTGTCACTAGGCAGTTCATCTCATAGCATGAGAAGGAAATGATATGGCTTAACATGCACACCCCTGTTTACACCAGCTCTCAACCACCATACCACATATTACATACCATTGTCAGCTGAAACAGAGAATGCATTTCTACAACCAGTTAACTCAGTGTAATAACCATCCAGAAGATGGCTGAATGTTTCATCCTGTTTTAGTCGGCAGTGAACCGTAATTCTATGAAATATCTCATACTATGAAACAACTTTATGGTTTTCTTGTACAGTGCATACTTTGTTGTCTAACACAGCTTTTAGATGAAATCAGATTTTTTTTTCTACATATTCTATGCTTGCGTTGTTGATTTTCTAAGATTTGTCGTTTAATTTTAGGTGGGAATCTCAAGGGTATTTCAAGCCTAAATTTGATCGAGGAGGAGATCCCTTTGTGATACCCATGCCACCTCCTAATGTTACTGGTTTCCTGCACATGGGGCATGCAATGTTTGTCACTCTCGAGGTTTGTCGATTGAAAATGACAAATCTAATCTTGTGAACTTGAACAATCATAGATGCATCACACTTTGTTTTCATGCCAATATGTTAGCTTATTCCAAATGTTCCATGGCATTGGTTTGATCAGATATACATAACTTCCATTCATGATTTTGTTGTTGTTACTCTGTTGCATTGTGATGTGTAGGCCTATGGGATTGGGGTATGTGTTTGTATGTATGTGTTGGAGCACAGGTAGCTAATTTAATAATATGAGCTTTCTTCCACATGTCATGTGAGCAAAAGTGGTAATGTGGCATACACGGACCTCACAAGGGGAGGTTTTTTTGAGAAGGGGGGGGGGGGGGGGGGGGGGGAGCACTATTTTGTTTGCTACACAGGCTTCATTGGCAGGTAGCTTATTTTGTTAACTGAGCTTGCTAGCCTTACATGGAAACTATACATGGATATTCACGCGCCTTCCCTGTTTTAGATTTGCACTGCTGAACCAAGATATGGTAGGCCATTCATCTTCAGTCTTGGACTCCTTTGGGCCATCACGAGTGACCTATTTTGGCATCAACCCCTGTCTCAGCCTCTCAGTTTCTGGTCCATGGCTGCTCCGCACTCTCTCTTCTCTCTGCTGGTGCTGTCAACTTCTTTATTTTATCCAGATTTTCCAATCATTATTCTTCAACCATTCACCTGATTTAACGAAGAGTAAGCAAGTTAACTAATGAACTAATAATTAATCATTACTGCGAGGCCTAGAGTCCTAGACATGCCGGAGCATGCAAATATGATCCTTGTTAGTCTTAGACAGGGTCTAGGGCCAAACCGCCAGGTCTGACAGGCAAGGCCCTAAGTGACACGAATTTCTTCTGGAGGATTCTATGTAGGGCTTACGCCCTAAGGGACTATCTTTCGTAAGGCTTCAAACACACAACCCCCAGTCAAGTGGTTTTTGTGATCTTGATCTTTTGCTAGTTATTTTATTAGATTAGTGTTGATAGTGATATGCTTTGGCATGCGCAATTAGAAATGATGTTTTGAATATACAAATATCACTTCATAGATATGTTGATTATTAAGGAATTAATTATTTCTTTCAATTTATCATGCTTTCTTACTTTAACTATATAATTTCTTACGTTAACATGATAAAGTCCTTAGAGTGCATTTGGACTGTCATGAGATAACACGAATGAGATCCAAATGCTGTAAGCTTCTCTCTTAATATTTCTGGTCAGAGGTTCACTAAGTGGGACATTAGTAGAACTGGAAAGACTGATACACTCTATACAAACTTATATGATGAAGTTTTGGTATGGTTGACACTATAGGAAGTGTGCAGGCGCTCATTAGTGTAATTACTTAATTGAGCGACTCACATAAGGAATCCCTAGGGAGTTGTATGCAACATGTCAATGGGAAGTCTTTCATGTCAATGTTGGAAGTTGACCTGAGATCGTCACAGCATCTTGTTGGCATGGGTTACGATTGGTTATTCTGGTTGGTTAAACGATCAGTTATTCGAACCGTACAATCCGAATAGGGTTTCTTCTTGCAGTCATCAAGTTGTTGAACCTAACGAGTCATACATAGAGTCGACTGGCTATGCTAGAACAAGGAATGGTTTGCAGTTACTCAAAATGTGATTTGGGTTTATTCAATTTACTAAGCCAATACAAATTAGGCGTGTGCTAGCCAAGGTTGTAGATGTCGGATGTCAGCTTCATGTCTTTTTGGTTTTTGAAATATCGGATGTCGAATCTCTCCAACATTTTAGAAGGTCGGATATCAATAAATATATAATATATTGCATATAGGGCAGAGGATAAAAAAAATCCCAAATTTATTCATGCTAAAATCGCCTCAAACCCTAGCCGCCTTCCACTCAGTTTTCTGTCGGCTCTCCCAAAACTCCGATCCTGTTCGGCTGAGAACAATTGCAGCCTTCACTGCAATGGTGTTCAAGGAGACTTTAGGGCTTTCATTGGTGATCCGGCGTGTGCAAGAGTTGTTGGTTCTTTGGTGGTTCGTGGAGGATGGAGTTTTCGTCATTCGAGGCAACATTCAGTGGTTGAAGCGGATTGTGTGGATACCATTAGAGACTGGACTCTTGTGTGGTTCCTTCGCATCAACAAGGTCTACCGAAAACTCCAATAGTAACTCCAATAGTATTATAATAGGATTCTAGATACTATCATGCATGTGTAAATTAGAATATGTTAATATACATGCTTCTGTGAAAGGAGTGATTCCTAATGAGATCAAGTCCACTGATGCAGGAGATGCATTGAAGTGAGTTGATCCCGAGGGACTGATGCGTTCTAACTCATGGACTAGGACAATCCTTAGATCGTTCGGTAAGCATTACTTGGTTAGATATGGGAAGAGTTCACAAATCAGTAATCCTAGCAAGCGTATCAGAATTTTTTGTAGTCCTTTTGCAGCTATCCATGTGCCATTTACGTACAAGTGTCTTATGGGTATGACCTTGGTTGAATTATTAGTCAACTTTGTTCTATAACAAGAGAAGCTTCCATACAGTTTAGTTCCAAATGGCTCAACATTCCTATTGATCTCCCCGGGCATGTACTGTCTGCCTTTAAGTTGAGAAAATGGCTTCTTCCTGATAGGAATTGTACTGAACCTTTATCGTTTTTCATCAAGTATCATGGCAAATCTGATTCTGAACAGGTTAGATGCTGGTTGATAATTTTTTTGACATTCATTATTATTGGATTCAGTTGGAATGCACCCTGCAGATTTTAATTTGATACTAGTGTATAGATTTGTTTATGCCTTACCTTATGTGTTAATATACTTTTCTCTTTGACTAGGATATAATGGTTAGGTACTTCCGCATGAAGGGGAGGCCTACACTCTGGCTTCCTGGAACTGATCATGCTGGTATTGCTACTCAGGTTAGTCTACCAACCGTTACTGATGGAATGAGTTGATCTAAATCGGAGGTTACATATTCAACTGCTCGCACCTATACCATCTTTTTCAACACTTGATGTTGTCACATTGTTGGTTCAGCGTCACAACTGTATAGTTTGGCCTCTTTGTCAGATTCTTCATGTAGAAGAAGAATTGATTTCTCTTTACTGCAAATTCCTGTCTGCCTTGTTTGATAATCCTTCTTTCAAGTTATATTTATGAACTTTTTTTAGTTTTTGGATTTCTTGACTTCAAAACTACTACTTATCTTATCATCAAGCTGCTGGTCTGCTACCTTGTCTTGCTGCTGAGTTACTATTTTAATTTTGTTTTTATTTGATTATTTCAGTTAGTTGTGGAAAAAATGCTTGCAGCAGAAGGCATAAAGAGGACTGATTTAAGTAGGGTAGATTTCAACAATAGAGTTTGGGAGTGGAAAGAAAAGTAAGGCCTTGTTTTACATTTTAATTGTTATTATTTTTGTTCCTGTGTTAACTCTCCCACTTCTATAATGCATACTTGCTGTATTGTGCAGCTCATATTTTATCAACTGCTCCATATCATTTATTGTCATTTTCCACTTTTTTGTGGGTGGTATTTAGACTAGTTTCTTAAACGAGGTAATAGTACTTCAATTTTTGTGTTGTAATTGCTAAGCTGGCCATACCAATTTTATTCTGTTTAATATTTGTAACATATTATATGTTGTAGTGCAATTAGTAATGTGCCTGTATTCGGCATATTACTACTCTCTAGTAAATGAGATGTCAGGTCTTCACAACCAAATATATGAAAATAAGATATTAAGAAGTCTCAACTGTTTGAACTTGTGAACACCGTAAAAGTGGTAACTATATTGCTATTAAATGAGATATTTAATTATGGCTTTAGGTCTTACAATATATAGAGCTTACAAAAGTGATAAAGACAAAATTGTTAGCTAGTAAAAGCTTGGCCCTCAAGAAACTAAAGACAAAGTGGCTAGCTAGTAAGTTTGTCCTTAAGAAATTAAATAGACCTAATTTATTTTCTACTCTCCTGCAAGCTCGGACTTGGTGAGTGAAAGCAAGTGCAACTTGGAGAGAATGAGAGAAATTGAAAATCATATGCAAACAAAGGATGGGGCTTCGACATCGAAGAAATATGAAAGAAATTGAAAAAATCATCTCAAGAAAATTGGGACGTCGAAATCGAAGAAATATCAGAAATGATAGATAGAAAGTTGGGACTTCACAAATGAAGAAATCCTAGAATAAAATATCTCAATTAACCCGGGGCTAAAAGTGATAAATTCCGGAAGAAAATATTGCAAGTGGGCTGGGGCTCGAAAGAGAGAGAAATTTCAAAAGAAATATCGAAAGTAAGTCGGGGCTAAAAAATGTAGGAAGAAAACATCTCGAGTAAGTCGAAACTCAGAAAAATGAGAAATTCAAGAAGAAACATCCAAGTAGGCCATGGCTTAAAAAATGGAAAATCTTGAAAGAAAATATTAAAGTAGGCCGGAGCTCACACTGGAAGATTGAAAATGCCAAAAAAAAAAAACTTGGGAACACAAAAGTTATCGGCCCTCATATTACATCACAAGCCTTACTAATGCTCGCCTTTATCCCGCAAAAGAACCTAAAATGGTTGGGATAGACCAATGGGCCTTACTAACGCTCGTCTTTATCCCGCAAAAGAACCTAAAAAGGTTGGGATAGATCTGTGGGCATGAAAACCTTTTTGGGGTTCTAGTAATCAATCCCCTATTTGATCCAGTTTAAGAGGGACGCAACACTCGCAACTCAAAATGATTGGACCTTGCACGTCGTTCCACGGATGGTAGGATTGACCGATTTGATGATAATTGACCATTTTGAGAAAATTGACATTTTAAAGGATCTTTCGAATTGGAAAAGTCTTTTATCATATAAGCCCTTGGATCTTGAAAATGGTCGTCGGTCTGGGATAAGACAAAGGAAAAAATAAGAAAAATAAGACAATCTTCTATCATTTTAAAGGATCTTGAAAATTGGTTGATCTTTTGAGAAAATTGACATTTGATGAAAATCGACCAATTTAGAAAGACAAAGGAAAAAATAAGAAAACTGAAAAGAGGGGACTGCTATAAGCCCTTGGATCTTGATCCAAAGGACAATAATGAAAGGAGATTATGGAAAGGAAATTAGGGTTTGCAGAGCATGATACTACCTGATTGTGGGGGATTGGGATCTGGGTCGTCGACCAACGACCTTGGAGCTCATCGTGCAGTAGCATGATACTAACTGAGATGGTCGTGTGTGGCAGAAGCTGGTCATGGTGTGCTGGAATTCAAGCAGATAGGAAACCAATAGGGGTCGTAGGTGCTGTAGAGGAGACAGTCAACATTGGCGAGGATGTAGAGGTCGGTCTCCTCGTTGGTGTTCGTCGTCGAGATCTGGTATTGGTCGACTATGCTAGGTCAAGTTCAGTGAAGACGAGTTGCAGATGAATGTCTTGTCCATGGAGAGATCATCGAGTTTTGGACGAAGTCGTCGGCTTGGGAGAAGTTGACCAAAGATGGTAGGGACAGATCTGGAGGAGGGCGATTGTTGTTGCAGAGACCTAAGATGAATATAGCTGATCGGAGAGAAGGGGGTTCCGACGAGATGCATTAGGGTGTAGATAATGATGATGACGGCGACATTTCCGGTTTCGGAGAGAGAGAGAGAGAGAGAGAGAGAGAGAGAGAGAGAGAGAGGAGAGATGACGATGACTTCGAACGGTGGAGATGAACGACTTTGGGACTGGGAACGAAAGACGCGACGGTTAAGGTTTTGGAGGAAGAGGAGGATTAAATCTTTTCTTTTATTATTTTTTATGGGGGACTTCGTTTATTTTGGAAAGAGCAAGGATCATGCATCAACATCAGCTAGCTCTGACCATGTAAAAGTGGAGACAACATTGCTACTAAATTATATATTTATTATGCCTCTAGGCCTTACAGTATATATCTTACACAAGTGATAAAGACAAAGTGATTACCTAGTAAGCGACTACATTGCTACTAAATGATATATTTATTATGCCTCTAGGCCTTACCATATATATCTTACACAAGTGATAAAGACAAAGTGCTTACCTAGTAAGCTTGGCCCTCAAGAAACTAATAACTTTATTTTATTTTCTACAAAGACGAAGGAGCAGGAAGCGTAATGGAAACATTTGTCAGTTCTATTTTTGAATTTGCCATTTTTTATGGATTTTGATTTTTTTTCTTTGTTTGAGTGATGGCATATCAGAAAGGTCTTTCTTGTATTCAACCTTGTCATAGCTAACACCTGTTTTTACGCAATAGCTTTTTACTATGTCCAACTTCTAAGTGGACTTGCTGTTATTTTTTCAGATATGGCGGAAGGATTACTAGTCAGATAAAGAGATTGGGTGCATCTTGTGATTGGACCCGGGAACATTTCACCCTCGATAAGCAGCTAAGTCGTAAGAAAGTCGTGAATATACTCATCTTATATATACTCCCCATTTAGTTTCTTGATATGGGAACCCATATTTTTTTGTTGTAGTTGTTTAGAAGCTTAATCAATCGTATTTTTACGGAAACTATCTAGTAACCACAAAACTTCTGTTTTCTTGTGTTGTCGGTAATCCTTACATGCATTCTTTAAGACTCCTATTCATGGATTGTTGGTATTTTCTGACTTGAATTTTTTTGGTGTATACAGCAATGGAATATTACATTCACTTTTGTCATTTCTTCATAAATTGTATATAATGGATGAATAATCATGTCAAACTAATGTTAGGATTGCTGACAAATATCTGATTGACTGTCCTCTTGACTTGAGCTAATTGTCCCATCCAACTAGTATCTTCATATAAACCCATTAATTTATTTTAGCTACTAAAATGTATGCATGGATTTTGACATGCCCAAACTCTCCCATTTAACCAATGCCTTGAACCCAATGTTTGACCAAGTACTGTTGTTTGTGTGCATGGCTTTTTTTTTTGGTGATTCATTGTCCAGTAAAACAACTAGCTTTATTTTTCTGTCAAAATTTGCTTGTGATGCTGCAATATTTACAGGTCCCTGCTCTTGTTTGCTGCATGTTCAGCTTTGCCCATTTCATAGTAAACCATTTATCAGGTCGTCTTATATAAGTCCTGCTGCTCTTTTCTTTTTTTCAATATTGTTGATTCCACCATTTCAAAGGTTCAATTGAGGGACCAAACTGTTGATTGTTGTAACTCTCAGGTATTTGTACAACCTAAACTTATTCCTCTTGAAGTGATGAGACACATTGAACCACCATAAAGACATGTGAGTCTATTCTTTGTTTAAAATACCTTTCTTGGTCAAGGTGATTTTAGACTCATAGGGATCTTGCATTCATGAGCATTAAAGGCAACAGAGAGCCACATTCATTTATATTCAATTCTTTGTATAGTAGCTCTAGTCTATATTCTATCTATTGATTAGCAATGGATTTCATAAACCATCATGTTCACACGTGCTCATTTTGGAGAGAGTTGAATCATGTTCTCATATCTTAAATTGGGTATCTGACTACTGAAGGTGAATCACCTTCTAGTATTAGATCAAGAGTTCAGTATAATGGAATGCTACCTGTATCTTTTCTTGGATATAACTTGGTATGCGAGCTTTTTGAGTCATTAGTGTGGCACTTCCATGCCGATTCTTGTTGGTTGCTTTTTTTGCTTCTCTCTCTCGGCATCATATCCATTATACTGCAACCCTGAGCATCGTTTTAGACTCTTAGCACATCTTTATGACTTGTTATCATCATAGTCACAAGTTTGGCATTTGGGAATAATTTGGTGACATTGGAATCTTCACAGTTTTGGCAGAAGCTCGAAAATTCGACAAATGTTTGGCAAAAGTTCTAATAAAGCAAAAATAAAAACATGGATAGGATAGTCACAATTTCTAAAAATATAGAATTTTTAATTGGAAAATAAAATTCTAAAATTTATTATAATTTTTTCTTAGAAAACCCCATTCAATGAATAAATTTGCAATAAGTCAGAATAAAAAAAGAAGTTTGATTAAAGAGTAATGGACCAGTCAACAAAGAAAGTAAAGTTCTCATGTGATCCAAGTGAGCAGAGAGCACAAACTACCAAATTAAAAAAAGTAGGCTTCTTATAGCTGTAGCCAGCTAGCTATGCATGGGGTTGTTACCCACTCCCGGGCAGAATACAATGACCATATGGTGTTTACCCACTCCACAGTTGCACTCAATGTCCACACTCTTCCATTATTATATCTTTAGATGAAATAATGGTCTAAGAGCTCCATCTTCCCCACCCACCCCCATCGCTGCTCTCTTCTCCACCTCTGGCGGCCCCTATCTCTCCTCCATGCCTACCAGGCTTCTCCATCTATTTCCATCCTTCCGATGCAGCCTCCACCCCAAACCATCCCTTTGTCCTCGCAGTACACTACGTGCTCCATGCAATTCCTCCACCTTTGCAACCAATAGAGCCTTTGTTCCTAATCTAACCGTGGCTCCAACATTATAATGGCATCCTCAACAACTACATCTGGCCCACTGCAGCTCATCCGAACACCACCTCGGCTGTATGTACCTTACTGGCACAACCAGTATGAGGCACGGGCCGGCTTCTCCCCTCTACAAATTATTTGCAAAATTCACCGTAATCCGCAGGCTTTAACGAGTTATTATGCGTAATAACAATAGTTCGTGCATTAACGAGTTATTCACGGATATGTGCGGACTTGCTCATACACACAATTCATTCATGATTATTGAAAAAAATGCTAATATTATAACTACATGCATTACAATATTCTTTAACTTCTGTCTGTGTTGGTAGAAATCCCGCTTCACTAATTCCTCAAAATGCATTCTATTTTGAGTTAGGGGTTAGAGAACCTGTTCCCTTGAATGTTGATCATGTTGCCAATTTTTATATGTTCACTGTTTATTGAGTCAGGATGAATTTAATAGCATGGATACATGAACCATATACATGTATAGCTATAATGTGTCTTTCTCATATGATAAGTCCTACTAATGGAAAAGTAAAAAAAAAATTAAATCTTCGATATTCCATTCTCAACTATATGCTCCGTTTTCATTTAGGCTGGGATTTGATTCTGACCATCACAACCCAGCTTTCTTTAGAAGTCTGATATATGGGTTTGCACGTATTATTCTCTGAAATCTGAACATTACTTATTTATATAGACTATAGTAGTTGATATGCTGTTATGTATTGTGAAAAACACATTTTTGTATTATTTATCTACTAGCATTAACCTAATAAATATATTGTTGTAAATGATTGCAGGGGCTGTGATAGAGGCATTTGTCCGGCTTCACGAGAAGGGGCTTATATATCAAGGTAATAGAAAAGTTTTCATCATTTTTAATAGAAAGGTTGGACCCAATTTCTAGGTTGGTAAATGTCCCTTTTTGAACCTCTAAAAGCTCTGTCGCACTTATTCTCAATATGACGTCTTTGCAAGACTGGTTGGGTTGTGACATATATTACCCACAATTGTAGGATTTCCATTGTTTTTTGGAAGTTAAAATTGTCAGTACAAAGTTGATGGAGACTCATAGGTAGATAAAATATTTAGTCACTTCTTGGACCCAATTTCTAGGTTGGTGAGTGTCTATCCCCAATATGCAAGACTGGTTGCGTTGACATTTATTACCCACACCACTAGGATTTCCATTGTTTTTGGAAGTAGTTAAAATTGTCAGTGCAGAGTTGGTAGAGACTCGGGGAAATAAAATATTTAGTAACTTCTGGGTCGCTGAAGAATTTGAAAGGTACACCTCATAACTGATCTGTGGTAAGTTTCAAATGGATGGGTGAGATTTTCAAGGTAAGGATCAACAGTTGGTGTTTCTCGACATTTTTTACTTAAGGAGGTGTATTCATTAAGAAATCAAATGTACTATGTGAGATTTTGCTAAATGCTCTTTAAAATATTTAAAGAGCAGCGACACTCTTAAAAAATTAATGTTGCTAGTTCAATGGGGGAAATCTTGTAGGATAGATTTTATAAGGGTCGTATGGGATCTTCTATATGACTCGGGCATTGGCATTGTCATAGATGCTGTTTTTGTTGGTTACTCTTTGCCCAATGCCTGAAGATTTAGAGGGAAATTGGGTAGAAATTCCCCACTTCAAGAATTGTAAGTTTAATAGAAGAAAAGTTTTACTCGGCTGTTATCAAATTCAACTTGATGATTCCGACTTAATTGACTATGGCACATAAATGACCTTATGCATAACACATTTCTCCTTTAGACTACTAATATCCATTGTTTTCTTGCTTGCAAGTATGTTTGCAGTGTTAGGTGGCGTTCTTTGTATTCCTAGGAATCCACTTCCCGTTCCTTTCTCATGGGAAATGAATTCAACATTCCCATACCCATGTTTGGTTAGGTTGGGAATATGTAGTCCGAAAAATTCAATTTTCTCATTCCCATGTTTTGTTCAGACTGACATGAATAGGAATCTTAATTTGTTTAGTTTTTCATAAATACCCTTTCATTAATTTTATGATGCTAACCTAAATTCAATTGGTGTCATTGAGGGTATTACCGTAAAAAAAAAAGGTAATTTATGCACCCAACCAACATTCCCAAGAAAGCAAAAATATTCCCAAGGGGCCTTGGGTCTTTACCACATATGTGGGAAACTGTTGCCTCCCATATTCCTTCCCAATTCCCAATCCTAAACTTACCAAACATGGGTAAGGAACCCAAAACCCATTCCCAACTCTCTAAAACTTGAACCAAACGGCACCTTAGATTGTTCATGTGAGGAATTGCAGATATATCAGCTTATTTTGTGACAGATTTAGATCTCTTATCCAGATTCCTTGAGCTGATTAGGCTCTTCTATCTTTCAGTTATAACTCCAACTTCCCTGCCTCTTCCTTGGGATCTCTCATTGATCTATTTACTTTGTTCGTCTTTGACTTTGTTTTATTATTTTTGATACTTTGATATGAGATTTACTATATGTTGTTATTGCATAAAGAAGTAATCTTCCTTCGGTGCTTCACCTACTAGTTTGCAATGCAAGCTGGCTCAAGAAAAAGAAATAGAATCGACTCACCCATAGTGGATTTATTATACTGTTTTGTTAGTTTTGTGGCTAAATATTTTAGCTTTTAAGGAAGAAGAGACAGTTGTTTATTTTCTGGGTTCCCCTGTGGAAATCTTAGTACCTAGGGAGCAGTTCTTGCTCATACTTTGTGAGTTTTGATTAACTTCTTGCTGCAATTTTGTTTCTATAGATGACTTACATTATAAACTTCTATAGTTCTTTTTCTTCTAAATATGTGCTTCCAAATGTTTCCTTTTTCACAAATGAGTCAACAATCTCCCCCAATTTAGCCTGAACTTTCATTTTTGTAAACATTATTGGCCTTAATTTGATGGTTACTTTTCCAATCAATGCTTACTTCTAATGTAAATCTGAAAAGTTTCAAATGCACAAGGTCAGAAGGTACGTTGATATAATAGCTCAGAAGGTAAATATTTTCCAATACAGACAGGTTTATGCCAATATCAACCAATCCTATTCTCAGGAAAGAAATAAGAAAAAATAAATACAAATCATCCAAATTCCCAAAAAAAAAAAACTATGTGCTTTTTACCGTCAAAATAAGCCACACCCTATCGTTATCATCATTGTCGATGACACATCCCGTGAGAATTGCATTGTGATGAAGACCCCCATGAGAATCACATTGTGATGAAGAGGGAGTTGAGAGAGGGAAAAGCCATTAGGGCCGGCTGTTGAGAAATAGAGCATTTCTCTCACTTTCTATATATAAATACTGCGTACCCTTAAATAAAGGAGGGTGTCGGCCAGGTTTTATTTCCCAGAGAAAAAAAGCTACTGACTAAATATGTTATTATAATTGTGTTCCTCTTTATATGCACAAATTCCAAAGTGGAATAAATGCTTGTTAAAATGTAGGTCCAACTCTCGCCCTATATATATATATATATTGTTAAATTTCAACTGTTATTAACAGTGATACAATTTTGAGAATTTCATTAAAGCATCTCTTTCATTAAAGCATTCTCAGTTTTTTTTCATAAAAAGTTATTTTTTTATTTAAACATGTATTATTGTTATTACAATTACTTTATGTTGTGCAAACTTTGGATTATATTTTATGCAAATATCATGTTATGGAACAACCTACATAATGCTCCTGATCACAGGCTAATTAGGTAATCAATAGAGCTACGAAGCGGGTTGAAGAACTCATTTTTTAAATGTTGTATCCTGTAAAAAAGAGTAAATTTGTAATAAACAAATATATTTATGTGAATTATTTTATTCCGTGCAACAAAAGGACCCAACTTTTTTTATTTCAATCTTTTAGACATTACTCTTTTCTACTCTTGAACTCTACTACCCTGTCCATATTTCTTTGGAGCAAAGAGAAAACAGTAACCATTTTTTTTTCAATAAAAGAGTCTGGAAGGTTACATGTACAAAATTTAATTAGCAACAATATATTAAAATTTTAATTAATAACAACAATATTTTACTTTTTGAAAAACAAGTAAATACATAACCCTAGCTAAGCAATTTTCAATGTTATTCCATTCAAAACCAACGGAAATCAACATATCATACATTTTTTTCTTCCAAAACCCAGAGACATGGTCGCAGCTGACCGGCTACCTAGGGGAGAGTGCAAAGGCCCACTCCACTCTCTCCTAGAAAGTCAAAGATCGAATGTAGGTGGCAAGATTCGAACACTCGACCTCTTGTAGAAGAGGGGGTGGGCTTAGCCAACTCCAGCAACCCTTGGTAGCTAACATAAGATTATGTTAGATATACCAAATTGTTTTTTTGTATTTTTCTAATTTATTATTTGCCTTTCCGAAACTGAAAAATCCGATACTCCGATTCGATACCTCCAATACTGATACTAATAAGAACTTTGGTTGAAACCACATGGGGGCTTGACATGATAGATTTTTGTAAAGTTAACTTTAATGGAATTTCTTCTTCTCAATTTTTGGTTATGTCCCACTGCTTTCCTCGTTTTAGGAACTCTTTGGACGAGGGTTGTGTTTCTTGTATTTATATTCTCTTATTCTCATATATGATATTGTATCACCTTGTGTTCTGTCATGACGTCACTCTTGGGTACAAATGCACTATGAATGTTCCTTTTCTGTTCTCATATACCACATTAGTCATATAAAATGCCTTTCTTTTGCGTTCCTTACTTTTTTTTTGTGATTTGCAACAAAGAATATTGTTTAATGTGGTATTTATGCTTTGCTTTGTATGAAACTGTTCTGCATAGATGATGTATTTTGTTCCATTCAGGTTCTTACATGGTTAACTGGTCTCCCAGCCTACAAACTGCAGTCTCTGACCTGGTATGTTATCTTTTGCATTTTGGTAGTGTTAGCTATTTCTTTCATTCCCTGGCCCACGGCCCTGCCAAGTCACGACCTGTACATGGGCTTCGTGTGCATTATCGCTTGGCCCACTTTCCAAAATGGTTAACCCAGACGTAGTTGTGTCATCTCACATCTGATGTTGTACTAAATATTTGGATTTTACAATCTTCCCTACTCGAAGATGTAATATCCTTGTCGCAGCCCGTGCAATGACCCAATTTTACTTCAGTGGAACACAAATCCACTAGGTAGCTCTAATACAATTCATCACGCTCCGACCCACAAGCCTTCTAAGATATGACCAATTTATGGGCCTCATATGCACCTTCACTTGGCCCACTTGCCAAAATGGTACCCGGATGTACACATGAGTCGTAAGCATCAGACTTCCTTCTCTTATTCGATATGAGACCAAATCTTGTGCTTTCACAAGTTTGCATTATGTTACTAGCTTACTTTGCCGTTGGTTCTTCTTTCAAACTATAAGAACCCTATTTATACCGTCATGAGTGGGTCCATTCTAACTTTCAACTGATAAGTGGAGGATACCATGTGTATGGTTCACTTTAGAAAGAGCTTTGAGTTGATTCTCTTATAAGATAACCTACCCGCTGATAGTGCTAATGTTTAAGCTGACTTGATTTTCCTGATCAGTGCCCAAGCTTTTTGTTTTGTGTTATTTTTTGTGAATGTGGATTAATGGAATGACATACTGGTTTTAGTAGTGGTCACTCGTACTGTTGAAATTATAATTTAGATTGTAATTCTTGGTACCTAGTGTACACATTTTTGATGATATAGGCACCTATGATGGCTGGTCATGGCACTTCCCCTTTCCATATCTGTATCATCTGCATCTTGTCATGGCCCCAATTTTTTGGTCTTACCCAGTGCTACACTAAGATTTATGCTGACTTGGACTGAATGACAATTTGTCTATTGAATAGAGCCCAACTTATGTCATTTTGTTTAGTTTTCTTGTGCAATGAGGATTTGTTGAATAGTGATTTTTGTTTTCACTCACTGTGGCTGTTGACACCCCTCTTTCTGATAAGAATTGTACTCTCTTTCTGATAAGAATTGTAGAGGATTGATATATGCATGTTCTTTTTCTTTCTTTCTTTATTAGCTATTATCTGGTTGCCATTTGTTAGCTTTTGGACATTTATTGTATTTGTTAATAACTTATTTACTTTTCATTTGTTACTTAACTGTCCACTGTTGTACCTCCTATATAATGCTTGGTCTATAATTCTAATGAAATAACTTCAATTATTCCCAATGTTGCCTCTTTCTCAACATAGTATGAGAGTCCGATTCCGGCCCTAGGACCCTCCTTATCCATCCCATAAAGCCACCACCTTTATCCTAATCCTTTCCTTATGTAACCCTAACCAGTTTCCTAGTGGCTCCTAGCCTCCACTATCCCTAGCTGCCTCTGTATATACCAAAACCCTAAATCTATCCCTAGCCACCATCTCCAGAAATGCTTACTCTAGATCTCTCCTTCATCAGATCAACCATCCTTTTCCCAAGATCATTGTAGATCCCTTTCTTCTATAAACACAAAAGCATAAAAAATCCCACCCATCTTTAACTCCACATGCACAAAAAAAATCTGGAAAAGATACAAAGAAGATAAAAGGGGACTCACTTATAGTTATCTTCGGTTGTAACTTCTCTTGGTTATCCTCCTTGATCTCCGCCATCAAGATGACAAACTTCCTAAGATATCGGTGTGTACACTCTCCCCTCGAGTCTTCCTCTTCCACTTTAGAGATCCCCCTATGACTCCCGTCTCACGTTCAATGCTCTCTCTCTCTCTCTCTCTCATTCTTATTGAATGAGTGGTCAACCAAAGCTGGGCCACTAGGCATACGTAGCAACACCGCAACGACCTAACCCTCTTGGTGACATAACCACACTTCCTCTCTTTTTTTACCTTTTTTTTCATTTGACTTGGCTTTAGCCATCCTGTCGTATGCTTACTCCCACGAAGTTCACTCTCCAGCAAGTTTTGGACTCAGCCCATTTTTTAAATGCAAATACTTGCTTCATATTCCTAGCCCATTCCTCCCTACCCTACCTACTAACCACTCTTACCTTGGCCCACATGTTTGTATAACTCTCACCACTCCTGACCCATTTGTTACCCAAGGCATTCTTTCTTATCTCTTTTTCCATAGCCCACTCGTTTGCAAGATCTCAACTCAAACTTTTTCCCATCTCAGAGCCCACAACATTCTCTTGCCAAGAAAAATGCATCTCTTGACAAAAGCTCTCTTGCCAAGAAGGCAACTCAGTCTCTCTCGCTAAGAAGGAAACTCCCTCTCCTAATAGCAACTCTCTCCCCAAGAAGAAAACTCACTCTCTGTTTATGACATCTTTTTCTCCCAAAACTCTCTTATCGCAAACTTTCTTTCGCCAAGAAAACGCCAATTCATTTTCCCTTGCCACAAAGATGTTACATCGCAGAATCGGAATACGGAGAACGTGGGCATTGGCCAACTACACAATAAGCAATACACCAACCACCAATACCGGGGTTACGACTATAAAGAGAATTCTATGTTCCTGAGACAATCCTATTGGCCTACTAGCAATCCTATATATCTCAGTCCATGAGAGAAGAATATAAGAATGATCATGATATATATATATATATATATATATATGAAAAAAGGGATATGAGCCATAGGCTCATATTCCTACACGAGCCAATACACATGTGGACCAATAGGAATGGAGTGTACTAGTGCACATGGGATGTAGGAATCCATTCCTATTGGTCCACATGTATATGGTTCATATAGGAATATGAGCCTATGGCCCGCATCCCGTTTACCCCCATATATATATATATATATTTGGAACCAGTAATTTCAATAATAAAAGAAAAACTTACAACTCAAGGCCTTAAGCTTGCCTTCCCTTACCAAATCCCAAACATTGTACATCAGCTTCAATAGTAAGAATAATCCCATTAAGGGTATTTGTCATGCCCTCAAAAATGCGGTTGTTCCGCTCTCTCCAAACGTGCCAAACTGCGGCTGCTAGTCTGATGCGAGCTTTTCGATACCACGTGGCTCCTCTATTCTTTAATGACATTATCTCCTGAACTACTGTATCCATATCCCTGTGGCCACTTGCAGGCAACTGCAACGTCTCCTTTTGTACTCTCCATATTGGGAACGTCGACGGACAAAGGAAGAACATGTGCGCCAAAGGTCTCATTGTCCCGCCCACATATCACACAACCCTGGTCCCCTACCTGGATACCAGAACGGACAAGATGATCCCACGTCAGCAGTCGACCCATCAGTAATCAATACAAACACGTCTGGACTTATTTCCACTCCCTTTAGTCCATACAACCTCCGCAAGCTCCCACCTATCATGCATTATTTGAACTCGATTATATGCTGCCGTGCAATCAAATCGGCCACCCGGAGTATTATCCCAAACCCATATGTCTCCCACCAGACTTGTGTCAATTGTGACATGCCTGATGATATTGTGAAACTGACGAGCATAACCATGTTGCTCTGTTCGTCACTCTCCAATATTAATAATAACTGCTACCCTCTCCTTACGAAATGTCTCATGGCCGACGTGTATACCGACCATATCAATCAGCCCTTCATGCTGAAGCCAATGATCTAACCAAATGTCGGTCTCCATTCCATCCTTGAACACAAGAGAAATAGCCTGCTTGACCGCCCCCTGTATTTGAGTATTTGCTTGAAGGAAACCAATTCATTGTTATTGGAGGAGTACACCCGCAAGTTATCCCCTTTCAAGTATCTTGTCCGCATCCAAGTAGCCCATAAGGAGTCCCCTTGAAGAAATTGCCATACCATCTTCATTCTTTTCACGTTTCTCATCAGACGAGGTGGCCGTAGTCCAATCCCTCCTTCCTCCCTCGGTCGACATAAGAGTGTCCCAAGCAATTGCATGCATACTGCCCCTCCAAATAAAGTCTACGCTCATCTTCTCCATTTTGGTGATAGTCGTAATAGGTAGCATTGTCGATTGAAGCCAGAAATTAGTGATTGCCATAATGACATATGACACTAATTTAATACGACCCCTAAACGATAATGTCTGAGCCTGCCACCCCTCCAGTCGCCTCTGTGTAAACTCTACAATGCTGTGACACTCAGCTTCCTTGGCATAATTGACGGACAACGGAATCTCCAGATACTTAACAGGTAATTCCCCAATAGGGATGTCAAGTACTGCTGGTCGCTCCTCCTTTGCAGGGCACCATTTGGCATTTACTGAAGTAGACCTTGCTCTTGTCTTTATTCAGCCGTAGTCCCATCATTTTCCCAAACACTCCCATCACATTGGCAACAACCTCAAGCATAGAGAAAGATGGCACCAAAAACATTAACAAATCATCAGCATAAATAAGATACGAAATATGTGGTTGTACCTGACGACACAACAGAATAATCTACTTCCAGCACATAGCAACCTCCATAAAGTATGAGAAATACTCCACGAACAGAGTAAAAAGATAAGATGAAAGCGGATCCCCTTGTCGTAGCCTCCTATTACACCTGAAGAAACCATGAGGTTGACCTTTGATGAGAACAGAGAAAAGTAGTTGTTGTAATACCTTCACGAACACGGACCACCCATTCCTCGCAAAATTCCATAGAAAGTATAATGTGACACAAAAAAATCTCGATTCACTGTATCATACGCCTTCTGAAGATCGAGTTTAATGCATGCTTTTGAACCCCAGGTTTTTTAAAATTCCCGAACAAGCTCATGACCAAGCATACTATTTTTCGCAATGGCTCTTCCTTTTATAAAGGTTGTTTGGTTTTTGGACACCAGTTCCTGTATAATCTGCTCCATACGGCGACACATAAGATGCGTAATTATTTTGTACAAATAATTACAACACGCAATATGTATGAAGTCTGCCAATGCCATGGCCCCCTCCCTTTTTGGGATAAGTGTTAGGAATGTGTGGTTTAATTCACGCAACAACCTGCCATGCCTGAAAAAAAATCTCTTACCATATCTAACACCCAGTGTCGAATCTTCTCCTAATGAAGTTTATAAAATTTACTCCTGAACCCATCAGGCCCCGGAGCTTTATCAGGATTTGCAGTCTTCACTATAGTCTCCACCTCCTCCATAGATACCTCCATAAGCAATTTTTAATTCCCCGCTTCCGTAACCGACCTTTTACACACAATGGACAGAAAAGTGGACAAATAATCGTCCTGATTGTACAAAGCTTAGTACCTAACCGCCTCTTCCTGGATGCCAGTCGGTGCCGAGACGTCTCCTCCATCAGGACCTATGAGTTTGTTGATGCTGTTGCTATGTTGGCGGGCCCGTACTACATCATAAAAGAATTTGGTGCATCTGTCTCCATCCCGTAGTCAGGAACACTTGGCCCTTTGCGCTATATAAATCTCCTCGAACAGGCGGCCATGACCCACCTCCTGTACTAGAATTCTCTTCCTTTTTGCCAGATCTGCATTAAGTGCATCCGTCTGGAGACAATCCTGGACCCTCTTGAGCTCCTGCTCCTTGTCCCTCACGTCCGGCGCAGGTCTGCCACTGTTCCATACTTTTAAGTCCATTTTCACCCTTTTTAGCCGACTCACCAGTTGGAACTGGATATTGCCCTTCACCTGTAGTCCCCTCCGTACAACGTCTGCGTACCCATCAAGTAGATGCCACATATTGTTATACATGAAAGGACAGGATCGTCTCGCCTCCGTAGCTGTCAGCCGAATCCGAATTGGGGAGTGGTCATTGGTCCTGCCGCAAGTCCTTCAGCGCAAACATGTGGAAATATGTCGAACCAGCTCCTGTTACCTAAATCTTGATCCAGTTGACAGATGACTCGCTTCTGCACCACTTTATTATTCCAGGTCCATATATGTCCCTCTTTGTCCAGGCCTCGCAATCATGATTGTAGCAAACAATTCTGAAAGTCATGCAAAATGACATCAGGGACGCGCTTGCCACCAATTTTCTCATGACCATATAAGAGGGCATTGAAGACTCCCATAGCCAGTAATGGTAAACCCAAATCTCCCTGCGACACCGCTAAGATAGATAATTTCCTGCCATTATCTCTTCTGTCGACAACTGTCATTATGACCATAGACAACACATAAAATGACGCACAAGCCACCTTTATTAGTAAAAATGAGAGCAATAACTTGTTCTGAAATGAATAATACCTGACCGTCCCAGCTGCATTTATCCCACCGTACCCAGAATCGGGCCATACTACATATGTGTAGATTATTAACTTGCTCCCACCACAACGTCGTTTTCCTGACCAAGACCCTTTCTGATTTAATCTTGGTCTCAAGAATTGCACTAATAGTACACTGACTCCTTCGCAACTCCTTTGAAATCTCCTTCCATCTCCCAATCGAGCACGCACCACGCACATTCCAAGCAATAATTGACATTTAATCAACATATATGTCCCCATGCATACCAATCGACCTGACATCTGGGAGAGTACCAGGCGTTGTCTCATGTAAATCCATCTCTGCTGGGCGACCATATGCGCTCTCCGCCTCCCTTCGAAGAAGTATCGACCACTCCATATTGTCTCTGACTACTGCTCCTCCCTCCTCAGACTGCTGCAAATGCTGTGCTCGCAATACATCTTTCTGAGGATTGGGGGCATGCTGTTTCCTGCTTGAATAAACGGTCACCTTCTCGTATCCTTCCACTTTCTTCCCTTTGTTTTCAGTCATACGACCACGAGGAAGTGACCCCCCCACCTTGTGCTGTGAACTGGACGGCCCTCCTGCTGGCGGGATACATGAGAGCACCATATCCCTGCCTGCATTACTGCCCCCTCCTCCCTCAAAGTGCCATTCTGATCTTGCATCTCTCCCTCCAGGAGTCTCAACAATGTGATTGGAAACACCCGACAGTACTAGTTCGAGCTCCATACCTCCATTACTCTCCATAGGTACCATCTCCTGAGTGTTTACCGTCTCCAATCCCTGCTGCACCATAGCCTCCTCTTTGTCCGCCCCAGTATTCGCTGCTGGGCTATCAGCTCCCCCCACATCATCATGCTGTGGCTGCTCTCCCACTTCCTCTTCCGACAGTCTACACTGCTGACTCAAATGCCCGAAACAATTATACCAGTGGCAGACCTACGGTACCCATTTATACTCCATTCGTTGCGCAATCACCTACCTCGATGGTATATCATATTCCAGTATCCGTAGAAAAGGTCTGCCCGCCTCTATCTCGACAAAGACCATACCGTACAATAGTCTGGAGCGCTTGAACGTAGGATCATCACCTTCTTTGACTGGTTTTCCGATCAGGCTCGCCAGCTTCATAAGCATCGAGTTATCCCAATATGAAAGTGGAAAACATGAAAAACGAACCCAGACATGCACCGTATACATCAAGCCACGTTCACATTTATCTCCGGACTTCCATTTCTTCAGTATAATAAGCCTCCCATCAAAGGTCCATGTCTCTCCCCGCAAAATGCTATGAACATCCTCCCGCAACCCGAATTTGACAAAGAAGAAGCCCTCCTTCCTGGCATAAAATTTTATGCTACCTTTCAGCCTCCAGACTCTCGCCGCATATGCGCGTATCTGCCAATAGAAAGGCTTATCTCCAAGGACATATAACATTATCATATTTTGCCAATATGTTGCATCCCTCGCTGTCTCTTCCGCACTGAAGGACGCACGCTGCCTCCCCCGCTACTTTCTAGGGCTCGACGTAGTGTATTGAGTTAGCTGTCGTCTCCGCCCCCCCTCGACATACATCTGCCCACATCCTTCCCATGGTATGTGTCGGCGTCGTCCCCCTATCGAAGCCATGTTTGGTCATCCCTATTGCTTTTGGAACCAGCACACCCATCCATCCACCCTCGATATTGGTGGAGATACTCGAACTGCCGCTTGTCCCGTCCTAGCGAAGGTTGTCCGATCTTCGACGATTTTTGTGTCGCCGACGAATGTGTCTGCACAAGAAAAGAATATCTCGTTGTCGTCGGTCGCGTGGCGGTAGGATTTCCACCACCGCCCCCACTACCATGTCCCTTCCTCCCTTGCACCGCCGGAGCCTTTCCTTTGTTTCGTCGTCGCCGCACCATCGTACTTCATCCGCCGTCTGTTTGTTTCCCTAGGGCGTCGTTCACCACCAACAATACCTCTCTACTACCACCGGAAGAGGACCCAGGGTCCCATGGTGCGCGGAGGGATCGCCCCCTACAAGCGGTGGGGTCTCAGCCACCGCAACTGTCATGGAAATCGCGACCGCTGCTGTCGCCTGGAGTCGCCCTAACCTTAACGTCGTTGCTGTCGCCATTATATATATATATATATATATATATATATATATATATATATATAAAGACAGTAAATGTCACTTGGTTAATAGCATATATAATGATCATGAAGCTAGTATACAAAATGAGCAACTAACATAGTATGTCCAAGTACATGATCACAAAAGCTAGCACATAAAGACTATACATAAGTACATATGAAGGTTGAATGCAAAAAGGGAACAAACTCCCGATACTAGGGCTCAAGGTAGTCAAAGACGCAAGGTACACTCGAGGCACAAATGGTCTATATCGCCCGAGGCGCAATGATGCGAGGCACAAATATATATATATATATATATATATATATATATATATATATATATATATATATATAGTACCCTTTGAATTGAAGTTTTAAGATATTCTTCAAGTGCTTTGTAAGGATAATTCAAATTAGGAAAAATTTGAGTTGCACCCCACTTTATTTATCCATATTCAAAGTGCACCCCACATGATTATCATAATGTATGACACCTCTCACTTTTAACGAAAACTAACAATCAACTGCTTTGACTGTTAATTTTTGACCGTAATACCCCTTCCCTCTTCCCAGCCCGCCCCCCTCTTCTGCCGTGTACGAAGGGGGGTATTTTTGTCCAAATTTTTGGTCAAAGGAGTTGACCGTTAGTTGCAGACGGTTTCCGACAAAAGTGAGGGGTGCCATGCATTATGGTAGTGTAGTCAAAGGCGCGCCTTGCTCCTAGGCGCATGGACAGCGCCTCAGGGCACTCCAGGTGGGGCGCAATTCTTAAGGCGCGTCTTGAAAATCTTGTGAAAAAAATAACATGTTTAGACTGTTTTTTGAACTGCTGTATGTTTTTAGACTTTTTTTTTGAACTGATGTACTTTTTTTTTATTGTTTTCTCTCACTTAATTCAAAGTGATTGCAACCTAAACATGGGGGATTTGAAGCACACATGTTTATCAATATAGAAATCCGATATATATATATATATATATATATATATATATATATAATTTTTGCACCTCGCGTCGCTCGGACGTGCACCTTAAGTGCGCCTTGCGCCTCGGACTGCCTCGAGTGCGCCTTTGACTACCTTGCATTATGGTAATCGTGTGGAGTGCACCTTGAATATGGATAAATAAAGTGAGGTGCAACTCAATTTTAAATTAGTGAGAATTACGTTTTTAGGAACAATATAAAAAAATCGTATAAAATGTGGGATGGAATATGTAGTAAAAAAGTTTAAAAAATCAGTATTAAAAAAGCAGCACACTATTTTATACAAAACAATATAAAAAATAGTTTATATATATATATATATATATATAAATATAAATAAAAACATTAAAAGAAACTTATTTTTAGATCGTTTTCCTAATAAAAAATCAGCATACAAAAAAAATTAAAAATAGTAAACTCAATCGAGAGAGAGAGAGAGAGAGAGAGAGAGAGAGAGAGGGATCGACTTACTTGAAGGAGCCGCTGCCAGCAAGGTGTGAGCCGCCGCCAGCCAGGTAGAGTTTCTCTGGTTTTTTTCTTTCTTTCTTCTTTCTTTGTGTTGCTGCTGCTATACTTTTGCTGTTCTTTTCTTTCTTCTTTCTTTCTGCTTTTTTTTCCTGCTAAGAGAGGACTATTGAGGACTACTGTTCTTTTTGTTTGGCTTTTTCCCCTTGCAATTACCTGTATAAATTGGCCCAAAACAATAAACTTTTTTCTGTCAATATTTTCAAGGCTCGCCTAGACGTGCCTTAACTACTTCACGCGCATCAGAGAACCCGCCTTGACGGTTCTGAGGCGCTGCCCCTGCGCCTAGGAGCATGACACGCATGTGGCGCGCCTTTGACTACACTGTTGGGGCTAACACATGTCCTTGGCTAAACGCTAACAAACAAACAAACAAAGAGTGGGAAGAGAACCCCACTTAGACGTCGGTGTGCTCTGGGTAGCCCGATCATTGTGGAGCTGCAATTCCTAGAGATCTTCGGGGACTAAATCTCAGGATTGGTCAGACCCAATTCAGCACAGAACAACAATAAAAGCTCAATGATAATTGAAAACACGAAATCCAAGAACAAGAGGAAGTTGAGGTGAAATGTGATATAAAATAGATGTAAGGATAGCATGGTACCAATAGCTATGAACAATATAAATGACGAGGAAAGGAAAACTAGCTATCAACTATCAATCCAAACCAAAGCCAAGACAATCAACAATCCCTAGGGTTGCTACTATTAGCTACTTAGGTTATCACCCTAAGTATTAACAATGCAAGTCGAGTGTCCTCTCATAACATGATCTAAATAAAACTGACCTTGAAAACTATCCCTAACGTACCCAGGGATCAAACAAAGGATACATCCGTCGTTATCTGAATTTCGGCTCCAAGCCACAAATAATCAAAAATAGGTGGACCAGATGTTCGATGGATCATGACCTCAAATCAGAACAACTTGGGTCCAATATGGACCTGTGGGCTCAAGTAGTACGTCCCTAATGATAATCAGACAGGATGGAAATATAGTGCCCCGGGGGTCTATAGATGTATCTCAACCATATATGTCGGTACGCGATCAAGCATGATACAATTGATTCGATTATAAGACATGACACCCATTTGAACAAGCTAGTATGAACAAAAATGTCGAGAAATAAAGCGCTAGTAATTGCTTGATCAATATCACGTCGAAATGGAGAATTGCTACACTAGGTAGCATCCAAAATCTAGGTTTCCGTATCCAGATTAAAAAAATGATCGATTTCCGATTCTGATATTGAACATCAGGTTGGTTTTGTCCAGTGGCTAATGCAATCATTTACACCACAAACAATCCTATTATCTAGGTCCATGACATGCACAAATACATCAGGTACCAACACTACACCCTAACCAACTACTGCAATCATGAGAACAAGATCAAGAAACAAATTAAGCTAATTACGAGTATGAGTTCGGGATAAATGTAAACTTGAGAGGATGATGAGCAAAACCAAGAACTTAACATGACTAGATTGTAAACCAAGCATGCTATTATATGTTAAATTACAAGATACGAAAAAAAAATCGAAATAAAATGAGCATGTATCGGATAAAACGGGTAAATGACAATAAATGCAAAATGATGAATCAAAACTTCTCTAGATCACAAACTAAGCATGACATAGGATAAAATAAAATGTCTACAATGTTTGGGCCAAGCCACAATCGAAGACGATGAGAAGTTGATGCAAAACTTGTCACAAGTGCAGTTTCTCTACAGAAAATCGAAAATCCAGTTGGATTTCTGATTCTGCACATGCAATGCAGAACTACTGCTGTGAGTTTGAGTCGCCACGATCATGCTTTGGTCCAAAATGAAAATCCAACACACGGGATTGTTGAAATACATTATAAATTAGCTTTTATGGAGCTAACAAACCATGACAACAACATGTATAAAGGTAATGTACATCATTTATCTTCAAAACTATGAAGTTTAACCCAAATCTCAATAAATACGATAATGTACATGGAAACCTTCAAATCTAGCATGAAATTGAGATCTAATAACTCAAGAAAATTGAGATTGAACATTTATAACCAAGTTTGAAAGCTTTAGAGCACAAGGCCATCCTATGAGCAAGGTGTACTTGCCTCTAGGTCAAATAGAAAATGAAGTAGAGAGGGAGGAAGTGAATGCTAGCCTTCAATGCTCCTTGAATGCTACCACAACCACCACTACTTTCTTTGTCTCCTTGTTTTGCTCCAACAAAGAGAGAGTGAAGAGAGCGAGAGTGAATGGAGGGTATAGGGCCAAGTGACTGCCATACTATTCCTACCAAGGTTCGCAGCCACACTACCAATGTTCGCAGTATTAACACCAGACCCTTCCTATGAGCATCATGATCGACGGTATCGGCGTTTTCAGATCGGAGTATTCAATTTTTAGCCATAATTTTAAGTATTTTCTATGTTGCTTCTTAGTAGTTTTGAAATTGAATGAAATAGTAGTCATCATTGCTGATTGGTTTACCTGTGATAAATAAGTTTTCTTTACTTACATGCTTTTACAATCTTACTATGCTTTTACACCCTTGCCGATTGGTCTTTTTTGTTCAATACTCTCCCGGAATTGACTGGAAGAGAGACCCCTAACGTTAGTATCTGTTACTATCGGATCCAGACATGCCAAACCATATCGGTATTGACCGCATCGTATCAGTGTTGACCAATACTGCAAACTATGATTCTTATACACTCCTCTCACACTTCTCCAAACTCCCCTATGTCCCTTCCTATTATTGGGCCAGTAAGGCAAGGGATTGCCCAATGACTAAGTCAAGAAGCGAGTCAGCATTGTTGACTATGCTCTTCAAGACACATTCGGAAATCCGATCGAATTTTTGATATTCTGCAGCACAGTCAGCTGAGTACTGACTCGTTGGGCCCTCCACTATCCTAGTAGATTCTATGCAAGGTCATGGGCAATGTCCAAGGTCCCTACAAGCTATATAGTTAAAACGGAGATTAGTCGGCAACTAGTCGATAAGAGCTGTAGCATCACATGATTTTTCACAAAATCGTTTAGCCCTTAAAAGTGCCGACTAGTCACCAATTTTTGCCAATTTTTATATGCTTTTTACTACTTTTGGATATTATTATGTTGAATTAGTACAAGTTTTTGAGTTTGCTTGGAAATTGTTAAATCAATACTAATGAAAATATTTTCAAATTAATGGAAGGGATTAGGGACTCCAGAACCTTGTGATGTACATGATATTGATAATATAACATTAGATTAATTACATCTATCCCATACTTTAAAATAGGGAAGTAATCCTTGACAACTAAGAATTCTTTTCGCAAGTGATTTTTCTTTCTTGAAGCATGTTGTAATTTTTAGTGAAAATTTAATGTAGCAATGTGCATAATTTTTCACTACTTCGTTGGAAATATAATCCAAATTCTACTTAATTTATGAATAGATTTGAGAATTATTAAGAGTTGTATTTGGTAGGTCATAGTCTTGGTAAAGTAGGAGTCTTATTTGAATCCAAGTAGCTAGGTTTTATATATATGGATGATTGTTAGTAAACTTTTGGCAAAATATATAAAGTGTAACAAAGTGGTGCTATATACTTGGGCAAGGTCGGCTGTGGTCCCTATAAAAGAAATTGTTGGGATGTACACATATGAGCATGAAGAGAATAAATTATAAAGGGAGTAAAGTTGTAGAGGAAGAAAATAAATTATAGAGGTCATTGGATATTATTATTATGTAGAATTAGTACTTATATTAAAAATAACATGATCCCTTTTTTACCGTTTTTTGACGACTAGTCCCGACTAGTCAAAATGCGGTACTTGGCCGCTTTGCTACCGCTTTACCACTTTAATTGCATACCCTACTAGTCTAGGGTGATCAATTAGTAGTTTTAAGTCGATTAGAAATCAATGGAAATGATAAATGTTGAATTGAGTCGTTAATTCGGTTATCTTCTCTCTTTTGTTTCTACCGTTTCTTTGCATATTGAACTTTGATTGTCATATAAGTTATGGCTCACTGGGAGAATAGAAGAATATGAGATTTTCCCTTTTCTAGATGGTTCTAGTGATGTCACATAAGCTAGCTATTATCTAGTTGTCTACTTTTGTCTTTAACACTTTTGTCTCTTATAATGCTTTGGCCTAGAGCTCCAATGAAACCATTCTAGGTATTCCTAATGTAGCCTCCATCTCAACAAGAATAAAGTTGTTATTTGAGGTCTCCATTATGAGGATATATGCATTAATGCATCTCGTCGTAGCTAATTTTTCTCTTCTCCATACACACCAAATCACAATAGGGATATTGCCTTTTTTGTGTACCAAACCCAAGTAATTAAAACGGAGGGGTCTTGACGGAACCGCATACGATTTAAGTTCACTGGTGGAGACTCATTGTGTCATAGAGATGAATGCAATTCTCTGTAGCAAATTGTACCATCTTACCTCTTTGTCTAGACTCTTTATTGTCTAGGGAACATGGAGGGTGCTCCTTGGTTGTATGGGCTTAAATTGCAATCCAAAAGGTCGGTCTACCTACATGCGACCTAGCCACCTATGTTTTATAGCATGAACCTCTCATGCTCATTGCTACCTTGGCTAAGAATTTGGCGACAATGTAGAGGATTGACGTTAGGTCGACAACATGTTATAAAACTTTGTCAAATTTTGTATGGATCTCTCTTATGCTCCATAGCTTGCCCTTTTCTGATGGGAGAAGGCTTGGATGATGATGATAATGGTGGTGGTGGAGCTAGAGGGGAGAAGGAAGGGAACACATGCCCCTCCAGGGATTTTAGTTTTTTTTTCCATTAGTTATATATTCTTGAAAAAAAAGAACAGTGTATATATAACTTATGTGTAGCATCGAATGCACTAAAGTTCATGTCTGTCCTCCTAGTCCACTAAGAGCGCTCTGCTTCTCTACGATGGTATCTGGTTCAGCTTTTGGGATATACCTGATAATTTTTCCTGTGCACTACCGTTACAATAGTTCTGAAATTAAATATAATGACAATTGCATAATAATCAGTTCTCTCCAATAGGCCCACTGATAAATAAATCTTTCTATTCTCATTAGGTATTGGGTTCAAATCTCTCCAAAAGCAAAGTTTTTTTTCCCACAAGAAGTATTTCTTCTAAACATAGGATTGATGTACAGCTACCAGTTTTTCCTTGGTTCTAGTGCTAGTCTTTTTTTATACCAAGTATTGTGTTTAATTCCTTTTAACCTACCATTTTCTCAAATTTTAAAAATATTATTCAAAATGATTGTACCTATAATTATTAGGTCCACTTTTGATCCAGTAGCAAAGTGGTTGATTTTTTTCTTTTCTTTAGCAAGCATTGTTTGGCACACTCGCACAAAGTTTATCTTTTCCCAATATTTCAAAACAATCTGCAATTTGTTCGGTTTATGTTTCTAGTAAGCGAGCTGCATGGAAGATAGGATTATTAACTAGACCTTAAGAATATGTAGGTAATACCTTTGTTCTTAGTAGTATTGGCTAGACAGATTATCGTCTTTCTCCTTTTCAGCCACTAATTCTTTCCATGGAATTATATTTAGACTTCCTAAGCTAATCTTAGCATGCATCTCAAATTTTATGCATAGGATGTGAAGAGAAATAAATGCAAATGTCCTGTTTCGTCTGTATGTCCATGACAAATAAGCTTCTGGCCTTTTGTGTAGATGGCAATGTGTAGATCTGTGCCATCACTCTTAGAGGAAAAATTGGTTTCAATGAATGTGGTCCTTTAACTGTTTGGTTTGGTTTGGTTTGCAGCGGCACTAAACATCATTCTGTGGTATTGGCCTATGAAATTTAATGACAAATTTGTCCATAAATCTCCTGAGTCCCGAAGCCTTGCTTTAATCTGTAACCAGCAGCCTTTTTTTTCCTTTTATTATTTCGTAGTCTGTTTTTGTTTTATGGGTACTAAAATAATTTCCTCAGAGAAAAAAATGGAGTCTTGTTACCTAGATGGATGGAACATTCCATATGCTTGGGATATTTCAATCTTTCTTAGAGGGAAAAACATAGAATGCTCGATTGAATTGATATGTTTTATCATGTCTTGTTGTGATTGAAGCCCCAAAGCACTTGGTTCAAATTCTGATTGAAAGGTTTCTTTGCCTACTTACAGGAAGTGGAGTATTCAGAAGAGCCTGGAACACTCTTTTACATCAAGTATCGTGTTGCCGGTGGTTCAAGGTATTGCCAGAGTTCTTTTATTTATGTCTGTGTATGGGTATGTTCAGATGTCGGCTTACTATGACGCTTTCTGGAGGACTTGGTGTCAATTACCACAAGATAGATTGGTATATGGAAATAGGGACTCTAAACCGATTGTTGTCACTGTACCTTTTTTTTGGGTTTTGTTTTTTGTTTTGTTTTTATACAGTAACGAAAATCAAATATATTTAAAGGTCCTTAGCTGTGCAAATTCTTGACAAACATATTCCACAGTTCCACACCATAGATATAATTAACCTGTTATGTGTAACCTTTCATTCTGCATCCACTTTCCTTAGGTAACTAACCGCAGAATATGTATTATTGATTTTTAGATATATTGCAATAGATCAAGATTAATGATGTGAGTTCACCATTTGAATGCCCATCATGTAAAACACAAAAGGTTTTCACTCTATGTTATGCCACCACCTAGGATCTCCCCCTCCAGCCCAGCCCACCCGTAAGTATTGTGTTTTAATACCTAATTACGTTTTCTTTCTATATCACTCTTTATTATGCTTATCATTCAGTCATCTAGTCTACTATAATCCATTTAATTTCTAGTCAACCTAACACTTGAAGAGGGAAGTTCTTACCTCTAACTGATCCAAAGGAAAACCAACAAAAATGTGGTGGGTTTTTCTTTCTTGAAGTGAGATCTGAAAGTAAAATGAAGCACTTCAAAATAGTTGGGCGGCCAAATAGGCTGTAATATATTGGAGACAAAATCCTCCTTATATGATTACATCTTTCTGTCTCAGCAAACACACGTATACATGTTACTAAATGCAGGTAAGGTCTTTATCTAATCTCCCTGGTCCTCGAATTAGTGTTCGCGCATACACAGGCACATCCATAGAGAATTATAAATGTAAAGTCAAAGGAGACAATCATTCCTTTAGATATTTGTGTACGTGTATGTGTGCACATGCTTGTGTAATTACCTTTTAAGTGTGGCATGTTCCCCCAAGAGGTAAGTTAACTTTTTGACGAAAAATCTTATTGACTAAGCCAGTGATAATAAAGGTCTCGTTCATACATGTAATGTATGTGATATATGTCTGCCATTATATAACTGCATGTACTTTAGGTCATGACTGTGATACTTCATTTAATGATAATTGTACAATTGAAACATCTTTTCTGGTGCTGAGATGGTACTTTTACTTAATATTGTTAGTACCAACTTATCATTGTTTTATGATGTAGGAGTGACTATTTGACAATTGCAACAACTCGGCCTGAGACATTATTTGGTGATGTAGCCATTGCAGTGCATCCTGAGGTTTGATATTCTTGTGTCTAACTAATACTGTGATTAGTAGTTATGTACACTGAATTCAGTCAGGATTGTTTGGTAGCATCTGGAACTTTTTTCCTTCACGTTCTTCCTCGCTTGCCTTCTATATTTTCCCCCTGTTCACAGATAACGGCAACTCAGGCATGTCAATGCATATCAATTGAAATGACATCATATTATTACTTTATTATCTTACATAGTTAGTAAAGAAATAATAATCAATGGACAACATATCCGCTGCAGTAATAAAGTGTTACTTAATTTGAAAAGGAATTATAAATGTATTTTCTCTAATTCTCCTCTTAAAGCATTCAATTGTCATTCAACTGGATCATCTTGAAATTTTTTTTACACATGCTTGCCCAATCTATACTACATGTCTATGATATGTAAAATTTAAACTAAGAAACACTTGTAGATAGATAATTTATGTTTTGTTACCTAGAAAGAAAGATGAATAATTGATGGATATTTGGATGTAAGTTAAGAAGGCTAGGATTAAATGGGGTTAATTCATGTGAAATTCAATCAAATTAGTGTTACCATCAAGTTAGTTTGTTATAGAAGCTAATACTATTCCGTAGGTTTAAGCATATGAACTCCAATCAAATCCAGATAGGAGTAACTAGTATTATTTTTGCTAAGCGATCCACTCTTGCCCCTGAATTTGCAGAAACTAATTTTATCCTGTAGGTAAGAATATGAACTCCAAATCAAATCCAGATTAGACTAAATAGTTGTATTTTTGTTAAGTAACCCGCTCTTGCCCCTGAATCAACACTTCTTTGTTTCGCCTTGTGCTCTTTATTTTGTACTAGTAAATTCATGTGCGTTGCACGTAAAATAATTTTTTCCTTCTGATATTAATATAAAATTATTTAAATATTTAAATATATTTAATTTAAAATTTATTATATTTTAATTAGAATTTGTTATATATTTGATTTTATTTTAATTATAATTAGTTATGGATATATTTCTACTTTTCATAAAGAGTCTTGAAAACGGTTAGCTATGTAATATTATCTAATTATAAAAAAAAAATTCTTGTAACTCATGTGGTTAAGGTGGGAGGTATTCTCCCTGCATGGCTGAGTTTGAATCATTGTAGTGTTACTTATAACATATTAAAATTTTTTCAATAAATTTACGTAATATTAATTTAAAAAAATAATTAATTGATGATATATATACATACGGCTTAGACGGCTCACTTTTGAGCCGTTTTGAAGCCTCATTATATTATGGAAGATATTATATTGTCATTTCAAGTTTATAACCTTGTGTTACAAACAAGGTTCGCAATATGGTACTGGACCCTTCCTATGAATATCCGGATACCGCCAGTATCACCGGTTTCAGACCAGAGTATCGGAAAGCAAATAATTATTAATAAATTATTAAAATTTTAGAAAAATATTTTATATATTTAGTTCTAATTTTAAGTATTTTCTATGTTGTTTCTTAGTAGTTCTGAAATAGAATGAAATAGTAGTCACCCTTGACGATTAGTTTAACTGCGAAGATAAGTTTTCTTCTTTTACGTGCTTATACACCCTTGTTGATTGGTTTTTTCGTTCATTTTTTTTTGCCAAATTGACTCGAAAAGACACCAAATGTCGGTATTGGCCAGTATCGGAGAGGGACATGCCAAATCATATCGTATTGGATTGGTATCGACCGATACTGTAAACTATGGTTACAAACAAGATTCACAGTATTGGTTTCGAACCCTTCCTATGACTAGTGATTTCAGTATTTTCGGTGGTTTTAAATCGATAAGTATCGGTAGTTTCTGATGTTTCGGCGATATCAGTTTTGGGAAATACTTAAAATCTCGTTTGAGCATTGATGTTGTTAATATGGATATGAACTGAATTTGCTAAATTATGCGTTGCACTAATGTGCGCTTCATACTATAATTTCTAGTTGTTTATATTTTTCATCTTTATGCAGGATGAACGTTATTCTAAGTACATCGGTAGGCAGGCAATCGTACCTTTGACCTTTGGTAGACATGTTCCTATTATCTCTGACAAAGTAAGAATCTGAATGTTTTTTTCTTGCTTTCTATTATAAAAGAAATGAACATGTTTGTTATCAAGTTTTCTCATCCTTGCGAATACCATATATAATTTTGGTTAATATATGAAAGGCCAAGATGTTGATTCCAGACCTTGAACTATACCAGACCTTAATCAAGGAGGCATTTGACATTTTCTAATTGATAAACTGATCTATTTATATTTGTATATACTTTGAAATTATGGTTAACCATTATTGCTTATATTAGAATAACTTCACAATACATTGGATATTCTCAATACTCCCATGATCATATACTATATCAATATCATTATCAACATTTTCTATCACTGTCCTACTTCCCTTGCGCTATTGTACTCATCCCTTTTCTTCTAATCACTTGCCATTTTTTTTTCTCACCTTCACTTGTAGTTTCTTATGCTAAGTTGCTCCGTCGACCCATTTTTTTAATCATCAGAGGGGGACCTTCATATGGGTAAGTGGGGGCAAATGCCCCACTGAATTTTAGATTTCTATATAGAGTTGCGTAGTTTTTGTTTGTTTGTAATTTTCATAAAAGTTTGCATTATGCCCCCATCTGAATAACTAAATTTATGAAGATATCTATGGAATGCTATTTTTCTTTAAAAAGATTCACGTTTTTTTCTTAATGTCTAAATTTACTTTTGTCAGCTATAGTAACAGTCTATTTGAAAGTAATATTCTGTTATCTAATAATATTTACAGAGGCGTATCTTTTATTCTTTTCAGAATTTTATATTTGTATTTGCCCCTCTAAAATGGCCAAATTTGTGAAGATAGGACCTCTCCTTAACAAACCGTCACCAGCTCCTATTGTTTGAGAAACTGACATTTAAATCCCCCCTCTTAAATTTTCTCCATGGCATCCATTACAAAAAATATGCCCTGCTAAAAAGTGATGACTTATTTGGACCTATTTTTTATATTCTCCACGATATTTGAACAAATGTTTTATTCTCCATCTTTGATTTCAATCCGGGAGCTTTCAAGTTGTTTTTGAGACCTTTCAAGGAGCAGCCGTGACACCATCGACAATGACATGTAGTTTCTATTCTCTTCAACTTTTAATTTTATTATTTATTTTGACTATAAACGATTATAACATGATGAGCATAATAAATAAATTGTTTTGCCAAGTTAATAGTAATTTTTAATGTTTTATTATTTTTGTTAAAAATGTCCTAGTAAGTATTAATATTGTCCCCCCTCATAATTTTTTCTAGATCCACCCTTGATCATCATTAAATAATGTGGCAGTTTTCTTCTCTGGAGTGTTGATTGCTATGTTGCAGATATTGTAAATATAATTGGTGTGTCAAGTTAGACATTTGCTCTAGACTGTTGTTGGTCCATTGCAGTGTTAAAGTGGACACAAATTGCTCACTTTCGAATTGCATTACCATCTTCAATATAAAACAGTGCGCTTGGCATATTTTGCTGCAGATACCTTTTAAACTTCTTCTGGTCATGGCACTGCATTATTTTACTTTTTCTTGCAAAACTGCTTTCTAGCTTTTTGAGCATTAAAAAATGCAGTATGTAGATAAAGATTTTGGAACTGGAGTTCTGAAGATAAGCCCCGGGCATGATCATAACGACTATCATCTTGCTAGAAAGCTTGGTCTGCCCATACTCAATGTTATGAACAAAGATGGCACACTAAATGAGGTTGCCGGATTGTACAGGTAAAACATTCTGTTAGATTGTTGTCTTGTTTTGCAATGCTTTAATGATTGTTTTTGCTGATAGTCTTATATTTCTAATGTCTAAGTGGGTTGGATCGGTTTGAGGCTCGAAAGAAGTTATGGTCAGATCTTGAAGAGACAGCTTTGGCAGTAAAAAAGGAATCTCACACCTTACGTGTTCCTAGATCCCAGCGCGGTGGAGAAGTGTGATAACATATTCTCGATCTTTTTTGGCTAAATTCTTTTAGATGAATTGTTGATTTTCTAGCAAACTTGTTTACAATAGTAACTTGTTTGTAATCAGATAATAGAACCACTAGTAAGCAAACAATGGTTTGTGACCATGGAGCCATTAGCTGAGAAGGCCCTCCATGCAGTGGAAAAGGGACATCTTGTCATTCTTCCTGAGCGTTTTGAAAAGGTATCGTCAAGTTGAATATAGTGAATACCTAGTTAATATGGGAAGCAAGTATGCCCCAATATTCAGTTGAGTAAGAGGCTTGTTTTCCATCGTCAATTTCTTTTAGTAACATAACTATTAACTATTCAACTCAGTTCTTTTCATGCACCCTATTAGGGCGTATCCCACCATTACTTTGCTTCTTTTTTGTTCTGCATTATCGAATATCCTGTATGTAGTTATATTCAAATTCATAATTTTTTTTTTAATCCTGTCATTCTTGTTCTGACTTTCTGCAATCAACTTTTGTATGTTGCCTGTAGACATATATACACTGGTTGACAAATATAAAGGATTGGTGTATAAGTAGACAATTATGGTGGGGTCATCAAATACCTGTATGGTACATTGTGGGCAAAGATTGCGAGGAAGAGTATATTGTCGCTGGAAGTGCAGAAGAAGCGCTTGTAAAAGCTCGTGAGAAGTATGGGAAATTAGTTGAAATTTACCAAGATCCTGATGTTCTTGACACGTGGTTTTCAAGGTTAGCTCTTGTATGATAAAAGCTACTCCCACTTACCTGGATAATTTTGTCAGAAATATTTACGTAGTTTGAAAGCAACATTTTTGTAATATCATTTATACTGTAAGCTATTGCTAAAACCAGAAAAAGTATCTGAATATTTTTACATACTTGTTAAGTAAAAATGCTTTATAGCAGTGATGGTTTCAGAACTGACGGATTGTTATTTGGTCTTCTTTATTCTGATTGTATGCATAAGTGGCAGATTTGTGATTTTGTATCTTACATCATCATGAATGTGGTTGTGCATAGGTAGCAGACATGTTTGTACTATCCTTTCAATAATGACGTCATTTATTGTTATATATATATCCATTTTTCATTCATGAATGACATGCAGCTGGTATATATAGTTTGTAGGTCTTGCAAGTGACCGTGGTATGTTGATAGAGAAGTGTATCACCCTTGGACTACTAATTAGCTAAAGTAAAGCATCTGTAATGTAACTTATTATGATCTATTAGATGTTCATGATTGAGTGATTTCTTTGTGTCCTTACAGTAAACTTCTCTATAAATGGAACTGATAAGGTATTCAGGTAATACCGTTTGTTATGTGAAATCAGCCTTTAATGATTAGGGGCCTAGCTGAAGCTTTTGCCACCCTCCTTTTTGTGATGTTCTTGGGCTTGAAATCTATTGGCATTGTAGGCTTATGGCAAGTAGGGTTGCAAACGGAGTTCACATGGAGTGGGTGGGTATGACCACATTCCTGTGTTTTCCCTAAGAGGATATAGATATGGATTCTGATATTATCTAGACACTAAATTTTATATTCCTGTTTGATGTAATGGGATGCAGACTCAAATCATTAGTGATGGATATGGAATTATGGATACAAAGTGGTTTTTGCTAATATGATATTTGAGTTTGAACCTTTTCTGGTATAAAAGATATTATATATCATTGATAACAACAAAATATAGAAGTTTGATTCTCAACTACGATTTTATTTTGGGGGTGGGGGTGGGGCTTTTATGTATAGCGAGTTGGTGGGGGAGATACAGGGAGGGGGAGATGGAGACTTACCTGTTGGCATCTGGCAGTGGATGACAGCACTGTCGGAGATGGGAGTCGGCGGGTTAGGGCAGACATAAAAGGCAAAGGAATCTGGAGGGGAATGGGGAAAATGCCATAGTTCATTTCCGCTTATTTGATATCTATATTAGATTATTAAGAATATATATAAATGGAAGTTATTGTGCATAGGCCAAGTTCCAAAATCCAGAAAAAGAAGGCCTGGCTGGAACATATTTAAGTAAGGTGAGCCGAGATACTTGAGGTGAGGTGTCCACCGAAGGAGGTGAGGTGTCAGAGCATTTGAAACACATTGGTGACCACATCTAACAACCTTACATCTAACAACCTTAATTATGTGACGTTGACACCCACGGGTATCTTATAATTATTGGCTGATAATGAGTTATCTTCCACGCCAGAGTCACCTATTGGTATTTTCCGTATGATTATTATGCCAATGCTATTCGTTTTGGCTGTATGATTATTATGCCCTTGCTATTCTCAATTGGTCTTGGAAATGTGTCCATAAACTCTGGATGCAGGCAGTATGAAAACAAACCTCACACTTTACTGGTCTCTTAGAAGTGTGTTGGATAAATTTCTCCAAATGGGATGCCTACAAGGATAATGCAGCATTGTTTTGTGTTTCCTTACGTGTATAAAATTTGTTTACTTGTCTGTATGTGTGGGGTTTTGAAGAAGGGTACACATCAGATGGGGAGATGAGTGTGGAAGTGTTTAGTAAGGATGGGTTATATTGTCCTTGGAGGACTGTACAACAGGCTCAAGATTGCATCAAGGTGCCAGGCGCTGAAGATATGTAAACAGGTAGCATACTGAGAAGGTAGGGTACTATCAAGAACTTCTACCAAAGTGAACTTGGAGATGAATTTTCTTGTCATCATTAAAGGAGAGGACGGTTTTCCTTTACATTAGCTACTTTACAGTATCTATATATTCTTTGGAAGTTCCGCATTAATTTTTGATGCAAATGAGCATGGAGCAAGCCGACGATAGAAATGCAAGTGTTTACAGTGCATGCTGTTGGGGGAAGCAAACAACATTCAGCAAGTATGTGGTAGTCTTGAACCTGCGGCCTGTATATTAGGTAGGGCTTGTGAAGAGGTTTCGAACTCAAGAGAAAACAACTAAATGAATTTTCTGCCACAATGTTAAATGTTGAAAATCTTGTGCACTTTTATTTCTCAAGAGAAAACAACTAAATTCCAAAGAATGGTCTACAAGTCCTAAGTTAATCTTCTATGTGGATTGCAATTTGGATTTTTAATAAGGTCCAATCAAGTTTTTATGCAGTGTTCTTTCTTTGTTGATTATGTTCAGATAGGTTCTAATTTCTCTTTTAGTTTCATCATAGTTTACCACTTTCTATGGACCTAGGAAGAAGACTAGGATTAGTTAGTTAGAGGAGTTACTAGCTAACAATTAAAGGCAATAGTTGTTGAATGTTTCTGCACAGCTCCTGTCATTCTTTGACCCATAACGGTATGAGAGGTCTAATGTTAGTTATAGGTGGAGCTGTGGAGGCATAGCCATTGGGATTGTACTTGATAGTGGTTTTGGTGTATTTCCAATTGACACATTAGTATCCAAAATTTTATTATCTTTGGGAATGTATTTAAGTTAAAAGGTGCTTATTTTAGATGCATATTACCTGGGTTACCCTTTCCCTACTCCCTAGTTAGTGCCTCACAAGTAAGAGTCATGACTAGATGGAGGTGTCGTCTCCTGATAACTTCTGGATTGTACTTGATAGTGGTTTTGGTGTATTTCCAAATGACACATTTGTATCCAAAATTTTATTATCTTGGTGAATGTATTCAAGTTAAAAGGTGCTTATTTTAGATGCATATTACCTGGGTTACCCTATCCCTACTCCCTAGCTAGTGCCTTGCAAGGAAGAGTCATGACTAGATAGAGGTGTCGTCTCCTGATAGATGACTTCTGAGCATCTAATGGTATTGCTTAGTGTTTTTATCTTGTATCATTTACTTTTTCTTGTCCATTCTTCATCCATTTGCTTTGAATCTGCAGCTACTAACACTTCTAGGTCTCAATTAGTAAACAATTAACTTGGAAGTTGTAAGCTGAGTGGCGTGACTGACCATTCTTGATTTTGCTTGTTCCTTTTCCTTCTTTCTGTTCAAATCTTGTCTTAGATGCATCACTACCACCAAGCACTGTCATACAAGTTAGTTAAGACTTCTCATGTGACTAGCCTGACTCGGTACTTTCTAGTTTTTAGGTTAGATATGCCTTTAACTTTTCAGAGTTATCCATTTTGAGCTTTTTAGTACTTTTCATGTGATTATGAAAGTAAAAGAAATCAGTTAAACTTTTTAACATTTTTGAGAAGTCTGTCTGCAATAGAGCATGAAGAAAGCCCTATTATCTTGTATTTTTACACTAGTTGTTATCGGTTTTATTTCATAAGTCGACTACCCTGTTCTCATTTTGGAGATATTATATTTTTTTCTCTTTTGTATATCATCTTACCTTTTGTTAGCAATATAAACAGAATATGGATTAATAGTAATTTATTAAAATTTTATTTTCCATTTCTTATGGTAAGAATATCAGTGGTTGTATATATAAATTATAAAATATAAAAACTTCTACTTCCTGCTTAATATCGTGCTAGATACATTTTGGCTAGGTGCCAAATAGTAATTGTTTTATATTTCAACAACAAAATTTTTTTTTTCCCTGAAGTTCTGAGATCTGAAATCCTACCCGACCACCAAAACTTCTGAACTATTAATACCTACTTATTGAGAAGGTATGATACTGATATCTGTTTCTCATCTGAACCATTGGTGAAGAGCTTAACTCTCTGGAATCAATGAAGGACTATTGTGATATCAGTTCGTCTTGACCTGTCAATGTGGATGAACCTTATATTTCTTATCTCTGACAGTAAAATCAAAGTTCCCATATGTTTATTTTCTCTCTTAAATCACTAGTTGAATTGTTATATTGTCAGTAATTTTACATATAAAATCACTTGAGAAGTGAAATTTTCTTTCGACTGTTTGTGTCGTAGTGTTACATGTTTCAGTATATTCTATCACTGTATTTGCACATTCACACGCATACAGTTGGTTTTATGTTATTCCCTTGAAACACATTTAATACTAGAAAATATACTTCTTTCAAGGACTGCAGGAAGAAGAATGTGATTTAGTATTTGACATCTTTTGTTGTTTCAGTGCTCTGTGGCCTTTCAGTACCCTTGGCTGGCCAGATACATCTGCTGAGGACTACAAGCATTTTTATCCGACAACCATGCTTGAAACTGGGTTTGTTCACTCACTTATGTAATCTTTATGCAGTAAATGCTCTACAGAACAAGTTTTTGTGACACCATGACTTCTTTTTTGACCACATACATTTCCTGTGCCTTCTGGTATAATTGCCAATGGATATAGGTTGAATAATCAATCGTTTAGGTTCTGTTAAACTTCATAAAGATAGTTCCATTAACCAGAATCACAATGCTCACGTACAGCAGCTGGTGAAGTCGCTTTCTCTATGCGTTACAAATAGGTAGGCTGAACACTTTCTTGTTGCCACTTTAACGTGTCACTTCATACCTTCTTCCAAATGACAGCTTGAAGTTCCAAAACTATCTTATATTGGGTTCATATTGGACATTGGCTGATATTTTTCACGACGCCGCCAAGTGAGTTTCATGCATAACAGTGTTTTATATGTGGAACTCAGCATAGGGAGATCGTTATCCTTGATAATGCAGTTGGTTTTGATGATGAACAATTAGTCTAGTCATGTTGCTATGAGCTTATTAAGCATAAGTGCAGGTTACAGGTGCTAACATATGAGCCCCCAATAGATCCGACATGCTAACTCTTGAAAAATTATCATGTTTCTGGTCATGCTACCACACAACAAGAAGTGGCATTTCTCTATCACATTTTGAGGTCGTGTTCTTTCTTTCATAGTTTCTTCCTCTTGACTCAATTATGAAGTTGTCCATGCTGCAGTAACAACAACCAAGCCTTGATCCAAACTTTTTGGGTCGGCTATTTGTTGTTGTTATATCCTGTAAACTCTATCAAGACATACTCTATTTACATTAGCAGGGATAGGAGCCCCGGATCTTATTTTAGCTTTAGAAAGTAAAGTAAACAGAAAATGTTTCCCCAGTCATAGTTGAATAAAGTTGTTTATCCTTTTCAATGGGATTGCGATTCATGGTGTATAGAGAGGGGACGTCCCAGTTGCATGAGACTCCTGCTAATGCAGGGTCTAGAGAGGGTCCAGATTAAGCAGCATCTTTCACCCTAGGGCTAGTCTGGTTCCTAATTGAAATGGCAAACGCTCCATTTCAAATGACAAATGCCAAATGGTGCTCACGAGCGTTTGATGTTTTCCGTTTTTGACCATTCTTGTATGGTGAAAACAGCTTACTCTGGGAATCAAACAGATTTTATTTGCTGGTTTGGCCAAGAACGGCAAAAGCTCCATTTCAAACAGGAACCAAGCCGTCAGTGTATCTTCGAGCAATGCCATCATCTTTATATACATGCTTATAAGATGTTTTATGAAGTAACCAGCTATTTTAAGTAATGCACTAGATGATCTAAACAATTAAGGATAGGGGTCTTAGTGTCTTACTGCATATCATCAAATAGTCACAAATTGATGATGGATTGGCAAATGGAAGGCCCCTTTCATTTCATTTGAACCAATGCAAGTTTGTTGCATTTAAAGTATTTTGTAAATCAACATGCTCACCCTCCATATGTACATTCATTGTTAATAGGCATATCAGTTTGATCTAGAACTATTTTAATTTTGTATGCTGGTTTTGCAGACATGACATATTGTTCTTTTGGGTGGCACGCATGGTCATGATGGGGATTGAGTTCACAGGGGATGTTCCTTTTTCCTATGTATATTTGCATGGACTTATACGGGACTCTCAAGTTAGTATACAACATTTTACTTGCGTTTGCTATATATTCCAGTAAGTGGAAGGATAGACTTATTTATATATGAAAATAATATTACTGGACTATGTTTTTTATTCCTGTTGTTGGGGAAGGACCAATGATCTCTCTCTCTCTCTCTCTCTCTCTCTCTCTCTCTCTCTCTCTATATATATATATATATATATATATATATATATATATATATATATTGGAAGAAGGTAATTGTATTAATTAAATCAAAAATTACAAATACAAGAGGCAGCTCAAGGGTGCGTCTTCTCTCTCATTATATTGACATCTTGCTCAATATTATGAATAATCCCAATGGTGGAAATCACCGACCCCTCAAAGATACGATTGTTATGCTCCTTCCAGATATGTCAGACCACTGCAGCAAATCTGATCCAGGCCTTGTTGTACCAAGCAAAGCCCCTCCGCTTCTCTCTTCTGATGTCCTCGACGATTGTTCTCCAGTCATGGATCTCCCTACTGGCTAAACCCAACCTATCATGTTGGGCTAGCCAAATATCCCACACCACCGGACATTGGAAGAATCAATGTGTCATGGATTTATCCCCCTGTCGGCACAATATACATCCTGGGCCTCCAACTGCAGTCCAAATCTCCGCAACCTATCAAATGTGAGTAATCTTCACAGGCTCAATTTGTAAAGACACAACTGCATTTTACAAGCAACACCTTTGGCCAACACCACATCCGCCAACTCCATCTCCGGGTGTGCGACTCTGACAGCATTAGCTACGACTCTATGTGCGAACCGCTCCATCCCAGTATTATTCCAAATTCATGCATCAGTCTGAAGTGACGTGTCCACCCTCATCGTCCGAATGAGCTCTTTGAATTGCCGTGTGCCGCCATGTAACTCCAAACGCCAGACTCCATTCCTCAGAATGACACTCACCCGTTCCCTCATTCTATTCCCTCGACACGCCATAGACCCTCCTCACTCTACCAAACTTCGATGTGCAATCCATGGGTCAAACCATGGGTATGTGGTCTCTCCATCTTTGAAGATCCTCGAGATCAACTGCTTCAATTGAGAGCGGTATTAAGTAATACTATTGAAAACAACGAAGTCATTATTGTTTGAAGACCTACTCCAAAAATTCTGCCCCCCAAGTATCTGTTCTCCATCCAAGCTGCCTATAGTGAGTCTCTCGAAAGAAACTTCCAAGTAAGCTTCATCCTAGCAACATTACAGAGTAGTCGTAAAGGCTTCAGACCTACTCTTTTATGCGGTCGACAGAGAGTGTCCCACCCTATAGCATGAATCCCCCCTCCAAACAAAGTTGGCACAATTTTTTTCGATCCTATTAATCGTAGAGATCGGAAGAAGTATAGCTTGTAACCAAAATCGGACAATCGCTGTGATGACTGCGCGAGCGAACCAGCTTAATCCGTCCTCCAAAAGATAAATTTTGGTCATGCTATCCCTTTACTCGTTTCTGTGTATACTCAACTAGACTCTGACCGTCCATATATCTGACGTAATTGACTCATAGCGGGATCCCCAAGTATCTGACCGGAAGCTCACTCCGCTCTACACCCAGTAGTGATGCAAGTTCCTCCTTATTCTGGCAGTGCTTATTAAAGTAAGCCTTGCTCTTGTCCCGATTCATGTGCAGATCCGAGTATAAACCGAACATCTCCATGATAGAGGCCAACTGAATCATACTCTCCCTTATTGGTTTCAAGGAAATCAGTAGATCATCTGCATAGATCAAATGCGACACATGTGACGTCACTCTCATGTGAAGCAGAATAATCTGCTTCCTGAGCACCGCAGCCTCCATGAGACACGATAAATATTCCATGACCAGAGTAAACAAATAAGGCGACAGAGGGTCACCATGTCTCAACCTCCTGTTGCTGCCAATGAATCCATGCGGCTGCCCCCGGATGAGCACAGAGAAGGTCGGGGTTGTGATACTCCCGAACCCTGGCCACCCACCTGCTGTCAAAGCCCATAACAAGCATGATCTGACAAACACCCGGTTCACGGTGTCATATGCCTTCTGAAGATCCAGTTTGATACAAGTCTTGTCCTCTCCTGGTTTATTAAAATTCTGTACCATCTCGTGAGCTAAAATGTTGTTGTCAGCAATATCCCTTCCTTTGATGAACGTTGCTTGGTACAGAGAAATCAACTCCCGTATAATGCCCTATTTCCATCGACACATCAAATGTGTAATCGGTTTGTAGAGGTAGTTGCAATACGCGATGGGTCTGAAGTCCGCGAGCAAACTGTCGCCCTCCTTCTTCGGAATAAATGTGAGGAATGTATGGTTCAACTCCCATAGAAGCTTGCCCTTCTCAAAGAAATCCGTGATCACTTCTAGCACTTCGAACTTAATCTCCTCCCAATGCACCTGATAGAAGCGACTGCCAAACCCGTCCGACCCCGGTGCTTTGTTTGGATCCGCCCTCTTGATAATCCCTTCTACCTCTTCCATTGTCACCGGAGCCAATAGAACATGATTACCGTGTGACGTGACCACACACTTGCAAACCAACTCAGGAAACATAGTTAAATAATTATGTTGATTGTACAAGTCTGAGTAATACCTCACTGCCTCCGCTTGGATGTCCTTTGGGGCCGCGACTTCTTTTCCATCGCCAGTAATAAGCTTGCTGATATGGTTGTGGTGCTGACGTGCTCTCACGACGTCGTAAAAATACTTTGAGCATCTGTCGCCATCCCGCAGCTACAAACACTTAGCCCTTTGCGCTAGATCTATCTGCTCTTGGAACCTTATAGCGCCGACGTCTTGGACAAGTTTTCTTTCCTCTGCGGCTATGTCTTCATTCAAAATATCTTCTTGAAGTTGTTGTTTCACCTCCCGTAGGCGCTGCTATTGTAGCTTCCGGACCGGAACTAGCCTGTTCCAAGCCTTTAGACCCGCCTTCACCTTCTTCAGCTTGCCAACGAGCCGGAATTGAGGGTTGCCTGTAACCCGCGTCGCACTACCTCTTTATATCCCTCTAGAAGCACTCACTTGTTGTACCGAAAAGGTCTCGTATTGGACCTCGGTTGGTCAACAAGTCGTATGCAGACCAGGGAGTGGTCCGAAGTACCTGCCATCAACCCTTCTGCCCTCAGACCAGGGTACATGTCGAACCAACTCCGGTTTCCCAAAGCCCGATCCAACTGGCACGTCACTCTCTTTCGGACAACCTTGTTGTGCCACGTCCCCAGATGCCCCATCCTCTCCAAAGGCTGTAAGCCAGACTGAAGGAAACAGTGTTAAAAATTATGGAGGATACAATCCAGAACCACTCTATCACCCACATTTTCATGTCTGTAGAGTAACGCGTTAAAATCACCCATAACGACCAGAGGAAGTCCGTATTGGTCATCCACTATTCTGCTAAGCCAACCGAGATCATGTTATAAGTCCCCCTCATGCGTTTGTCATTGTGCCCATAAGGTGCATCCAGAATAAACTTGAAGCCTCCTTTATTAGCAAAATAAACTGCAATAAATTGGTTAGATAAGTGCAACACTTGCCCATCCCAACTCCGAGAATCTCACCTAACCTAGATGCGGGCCATGTCACAAAGATGCAAATTATGGACCTGCCTCCAGTTGGTAGGTGTCCTCCGTGCTAGCATTCTGTCTGTGTTGATTTTAGTTTCCAGCAAGACGCTAATACAATATTTTTTCCTCCTCAGCACATCACAGATCTTTTTCCATCAACCCAGGGCCAAGCTCCCCTCACGTTCCACGCGATCACTGACATTAAATCAGTGATTCGGGCCCATGCATATCATCCGAGTCGTTAACTGGATAATTAATGACCTCGTTCTGACCATCCTCCTGTACTGCCTTCTTAGCAGCTGTTTGGTGCACTTTCTTCCATTGCTGGTTGTCAATGTACAATACCTCCTCCCCCCACCCCGCGAATACTGTGCACTACGTCCAGTGTCGTCCCGCAAAGGCCCTGCGTGTCTTTTCTTGCTCTCATTACTCGGAACGACGTTGCCTCCTCCCCCTTCGATGGACTGTTGCTACTTCTATTCTTTTGAGCTCCTCTGGTATAATGCCTTATCGGTTCCATCCTCCCTTAGCCCCAACCCGCTACACCCCTGCCTGGTGTAGTATTTTGCGCCTGAAACACAACCAAGCTTTGATCCCGTCTAGACCCTTCTTCTCTTGCTCCATCCATGCTATCCTCAGTAGATGTACGTCGAGCATTGGACAGATCCAACGCTTTATCGAGCCCAGTATTGATCTCGATTTCCATCTTCCGTCCACTCAGCGTAGTAATCGCTGTCCTCTCTGCCACTCCCGCATCGTTGCTCTGAACGTTCCTTCTATGACTGCTAGAGGTGCCTACCCCGGAGATGTCTGTCACCATACCCTCCTGTCCATTCCCGTTGATGTTCTCTGCTACATCACCTGACCGATGTGCCCCTACCATCTTGCAGTCTTTGGCCGTATGGCCAAAACACTTGCAATGCTGGCAAACCGGCGGGACCCACTCATACTTAACCCGCTGCAGGCACACCTCCCACGAAGGCAGCATACTCGACGGTCTGTGGCAGGACCCTCCCTGCCTCAATCTCAACAAAGATCCGAGCATAGATCAGTCTGGCTCTCTTTGTAGTCGCTTTATCCACCTTAATAGGTGAGCCAACTATACTTGCCACCAGCATCATCATGTCTATGCTCCAATAGTTGATCGGTCATTCAGGAAGTCGGATCCAGACGGGAACCGACTTCAATACCTCCCTTTTGCACTTTGATTCTTGACTCCAGGCCTTCATGATGATTAGCCTGCCGTCAAACATCTATGGACCCCCCTTAAAGATTCTATCCATGTCCTCCCTCATCCCAAACCGAACATAAGTAGAAGTCATTCTCTCGCGAGAAGATCTCCATGCTCCCCTTCGGTCGAAGCACTCCGGCAGCATGGGCACGAATCTGTCCGTAGAATGGACGGTTGCCCAGAACATACATCACGACAGTGTCCTTCAAGTACTCTGTCGTCTCTGCCAAATGTGCCTCCGTGAACACTGTCCGGACCTTATCTCCCACCCGTTTAGGGGCGGCAAGCCGCATCTGACTAGAAACCTGTACGTCGTCCTCCCGAAAAAACTCAGCCCAAAATTTATCACGTACATGATCATTCGTTGTTTGTTTTTCGTTCTTCGCTGCCGTAAAGCGTCTCGACGCCTCCTATCGAGGCACCGCCCCATTGGCTTGCTCCGGGTTGCTCGACGGAATAGCATGTCTTGGTGGCCCCGCTGGCCGTAACCCCTGCCGGGGATGATTATCAGACATGCGTTGTGCCCTCCGCCATGCCACGCCTTCGGTCGCGGCTCCGACCCCTGGTTGCTGATTGGCCATTTTTGCGAGCGTTTCCTTTGAACTACCGTCGTCTATCCACCCCCCTCTGCCGTCCCTCCATGCCGGGCCGCCCCGCCCTCAACCACCGGGTGATCCCACCCGAGCGCATGGGTGTTGTGATCGCCAATCCCTAGCGGCAGCAACATATTAGTTTACCCTTATATATATATATATATATATATATATATATATATATATATGGTTCAGCCTATGTTACCCGGACTCTCCACTTTAGGAGAAGTACCCGTGTCCACCGGGTAGGACATGAATATGGATATGGAATCTGTATCCGATCCTCCATAGTGACAATCGGATCCTCCATGGTCCTTTATGGTGACAATTAAAAGACTAGTAGTGAAGTAGATAGTTTATTGTAGTATGGTGGATTGGTAGTAAAGTTATGAAATCTTACAAATTTAATTACATGATTTTTTTTATGAAACTATGCAAATTTAATTATAAGCTTAAATATATAAAAAAATGTAAACTTTATTACAACTGTCTTTTTATGAAACCATACAAATTTAATTAGAGAGTCTTTTTATGAAATCGTGCAAATTTAATTACATGTCTTTTATGAAGCCATACAAATTTAATTACTTGATGTGTCTTTTTAAGAAACCATATTCAAATGTATTTATTTTAATAGTCATATTTCTGTACCCGTATCCAAAATTTGGATCCTTTTTAGCTGAGTCCGTGTGTTTCAATTATGAGTTTGAAGGGCCCGACTCTTAGTATGTACCCGTACCCGATACCTGTACCCGAGTCCAGGTAGCATAGGGTTCAGCTCTGAACCATGTATCACTGAAAAGTCAAAATCATTGCTTGCACCATTCCTTCATTTTGGAAGAAATGGTAGAAAATTTAAATAAGTTTACGCCTATCGATGATCATAGTTCACTTTTATTTGAATTTGTAACACTCTTGAGAATAAACAATTTCATCCTATAGAAGTAACTAGTTCATAGATAGTTTTTGGTATTTACGTTCATAGTTGTTAACGACGCCTCGGCCCAAAGGCTTCCTAGCACCTCGGCGCAAAGCACACACCTTTTTGAATTAAGGCACACTTTCTGCCATTGAGACTACTATTATGCAAATTACATTCATGTTTAATTTCTATTTCTTTTTCCACAAGCCAACAATATCCATCTGTCCAAAATAAGCATAAACACCACCCTCCCAAATAGGTTCACACATAAATTGAATCTTTCCCCCAAGGATTGGTGCAGATGGTTAAGTACACTCCTATCTTCTACAAGAGGTCAAGTATTCGCCAACTGCATTTAATCTTTGACTTATCTGAAAAGTGTGAAATGAAACCTTTGCATTCTCCCCAGCTAGCCGATCAGCTGCGATCATGCTTCTGAGTTAAAAAATAATACTTCACTCATAAAGTAACTACTCCGGCAGAGTTTCAATAAGATCAGCAGAAAAAAAAATCCATCATTTAAAACCGTAACTAATTTTAATGAAATCCATCAATTTTAATGAAAAACCATATTGTCTACTAATATTGAAACTGCATCATAGTGAGGGTGAGATCCAATAATATTTATGTGAGGTGATTTTGCACTGCCAAGAAATTGAAGCATGTAAGTTAATGTCAATCAGATGCAAGTTCTGATCCTGGTGAAACTATTGTCAAGTAATGCAAATCTTCATATCAAGCTTATGCAGATCCCGCACTTGTTACTCCATGCTGCAGCAAGACAGAAATCAAAATGTGAGCACATCCAAGAGCTTGTTCACCCATTATACTGATCATGAAACTTGACACTGACAACCAAATGACGCCCCTTTTCTGCGCCTTGTGTCTATACCCAAACCCTAAAGGTGCGAGCCATATGAGCGCCTATGGAAAATTGCCTCGCCATAAGTATTTGAGACGCTAGATGTGCGCCGTGCTCTCATCGCACCTTTGACACCTATGTTTACGTTCAATCATACATTATGATCGAGAAAAAGGTTGTTCATAGTATTAAAACAAGATGGTTGAAGTGGAGATGTGTTTCTAGAGTGTTTGTGATTGTAGGATACTTTTGAAATTGGTGTTAGAGTTTGTGGAGCTTTGATTAGATTTTCAACTGTATACCCACCCCAACTTTTTGTATAGATGCCCCTGAGAGAAGGACGAGTTCGACGCGTACATCGACTAGTAGGTGAGTTCACTAGATATGAAGTCGTTGGTCACTCTAATCTCTTGTTATAAATAAGGCTTCAATCTTTTGTAATTGTAACTCTCTTTAAATAATAAAATATCTTATATGGGACCGTGGACGTAGGAGAAGACAGAACTCCGAACCTCGTTAAATCTTGTGTCTTCGTGATTGTTCTTCTTCATTGTTGGTACTACGTTCATAAAAATTGGAAGAAAAATTCTATAGGACTAGCATTGTTTTATTGATTCGAGTGTTGGGCAATTAAGAAACAAGAAGTCCAAAAAATTAGTGTAGCTACGTGGTAAAGATGGACTAGTGCAAAATATTGAAAGATAAAGATTAGAAATGAGTGTATCCGTGACAAGTTGGGGGCATTGCCAATTGAGGATAAAATGAGAAAAAATCTTCACATGTGGCTTGGACATGTACAATTGAGACCAATGGAGGCACCGGTTAGGATTTGATAGGATATTGGTTAAAGGAGCTTCTAGAAGTAGGGGTATGACTAAATTAACTCGGATTCTGTTCGTGAAGAAGGGTGCAATGTTGCTAATGTTACAGAAATGGTGGCCCTAAACAGAGATGAATGGAAGAAAATAAGTGAAGTAGCTGGCCCAAAAGTTTGGGATAAAGGTCCCTTGTTGTTGTTAGATAAAAGAACTACTTATAATATGTGCATATTATATCTTTTTCTCCCTATTTCAATAAGACAACCAATAATTTCATCCGATGGAAAAAAGAACTAGTGATAGCATATGAGCATCTCATCTCTTTCTCCTTAGATGTTCAAGCTAGCAGTAATATACCAAATATTCTCCATTTTTCATTCTTGTGCTTATGTTATATGAAACAACTTCGAGACAAAATAAAAAGAATGTAAGCTCATATACACACATGACTAGCAAGTATTCCGTTATATATTTTATGCTTCTCTTGCGCGCTAAATATCTTAGCTTTTGTCCCCTTTTGCAAGGCTATATTATTAAATTTATGCTATACAGTTTTAGGGTGGTATTCCTCTTCAAACTGACTGCCAATTCATTTGTGATGTATTGTTTCAGGGGAGAAAGATGTCCAAAACATTAGGAAATGTCATAGATCCTATTGATACCATCAAGGACTATGGAACAGACGCTTTACGGTTTACTCTTTCTCTGGGTACAGCTGGCCAGGTTTGTTTGAAACTAGAGCAGATAGGCTTGGGCAGCATGTTTCTTTATCTTCCAGATTGTATACTTGGCTTATTGAAGGTTCACTTCCACTGCCAATTGCATTGTTTCAGGACCTTAATCTGTCCACTGAGAGATTGACTTCAAACAAGGCTTTCACCAACAAATTGTGGAATGCTGGCAAGTTTGTTTTACAAAATTTGCCTAGCAGAGATGATGAATCTGCTTGGGAGCATTTATTGACCAATAAGGTACTTTCTTTTACCTACCATATCCCTTATGCATCCGGCAAACATCCAACAAGAGATTTGAAGCACTTGTAAATTACTTTTAAAGTTAGGTTTATTGCCTAAAGGTAGTATTTGTTTTGATGAAATAAAGACTATTCTGGCTGTATATTATACATAGAAGGCTTTGTTGGTTACTCTGGGTATGTATAATGTGCATAGAAGGCTTTGCTTTCAGCTTTTCTTCCCTTCATTTATTAAGTTATTTTGGTGAAGGTAGACTGGGCACTCCCAATAATTAGAAGGCAAAACCATTTGACATATTGTAAGACTGTATTATAATTTCCTGCAAGCTGTAGGCTAATCTTGCTTCTTAGGATTGGTTATTATTTCCAATCCTAAGAAGTCAAGAATGTGTTTCTAACTATTATTATTGCTATGTTTTGCAATTATCATGGAAGTTGTAGAATGGACTGATTTTAATGACTCAGAGGTTTACATAGCAATTGCATGGTAAATAACTAACTCTAGAGCTATGATTAGAATGAAGCTCTCAGTTTCCTGATTTTGCTTGTGGATCGTTCATTAAAGGTGGGTCACGCCTGAGGCACGAGGCACACGAGGCTCCAACCTCAACACATTAGTACATGTGGAGTGAGGCTTCCTTCATAAAGAATGTGCCTCTTGGTGCCTCATGGTGAGGCTCATGCCCAACTGAGGCGCGCCTTGTACAAGCGACGAAGAAGAAGAATCACAAAGACACTAGATTTAACTTGGTTCAGAGATATCTTTTCCTACGTCCATGACCACACACAAGTTATTTCATATTTAGAGAGTTATAATTACGAGCAATTTATGTCCTATTTATAATAAGAGATTAGGATGACCACCTACTTGAATATATTAATCAAACTGTCCCTACTAATTGATATACATACCAAACTCATGCTACTCCTGTACTACAACTGTACAAAACTTTTTCCGGGGGGCTACCGAGCCCCCACCTTACGGACAAGGATTTATAATAGGGAATTTGATCAAGCTCCACAATCTTTACATTTCCTTTTATATGTTTTATTTTACTAACTAATGGATTTGTTCTAATTGAGTAAGGATCTCCGTTAGATCTGTTGGGAACGAAACACGAAAACCGTTCCCCCAAACCAGTAACCTGCGAGAGAACCAAGCAATGACAACGCACAAAACTAAACGCCAAACCACACAGAAAAATTACACGCAGACGAGCAATTTTTACGTGGAAAACCCAAATGGAAAAAATATGGGACGATCAGAGTCCAACCCTAAAAAGCCTCCACTATTGGAATAAATAATACACCGACTCCTTACAAGCTTCTCACCGATCCAAACAGATCATCACAACTCCTCGAAGAAGAAAATGTGATTACAAACTTACAAGAAGAACAAAGATGACGAGTAGAGTTACCCGAATCGATCTCCTCTCCAACGTAGTCGTCAATCCCCACTCTCTCTTTTCAATAGTTATAAAGCACTCTTGCCACGTTTTTGTTGTATTTCATGAGCCTTTTTATAAACCCTTGCATGAATTAGGGTTTCCATGTATTAGAATCTATATATGGAAGCCAAAATATTTATGAAAATTCAATTACATTCAATCATATATTTAATGAAAATTCAATCATAAATTGGCTTGCCATAAATTGGAAATTCAATTATATGGAAAGTTAATATATGAAAGATCCAATCATAAATATATGGTCAAAGTCAAAGATGAAAATCCAATAATATATTTGCTTACCATAAATGTTCCAATATACGACGCTCGATGTACTCTCCGAGCTTTTTCGACATACGGATGTCGCTCGTCGTACTTCAGGGTATTCTCCACATAGGTTGGGAACCCCGCCCACTCCAACAAGATATGTCAATTATATCATATGTACCTTTCAATGAGAGAATCTAAAACAACTCTAACAAATCAAAAGAAAAAGAACCTAAAATTTTCTTCACTATCTTTTTGTTCTGAAATATGAAACCTCTCGTGGTTCCCTAGTTCTCAATCAAAACAATTCTTTTCTTCTTATTATCTATATTTGTTTTTTTGTTCTGTTTTTTTCACTTATGTTGTGTTTTCCCTATGCTCCGATTTATTATATTTGTTTCTTTTTCTTCTACCATACTCTGAATATCTTTTTTTTCGTATGCTCTAGTTATTCTTCTTTTCTTCTTCTTGCTCTCCTTTTCTTTTTAATTTGATGTTGCTTTTGACCTCTTTTATCACTCATCGACCAGAATGCTCTCCATTTCCTGAGTAACCCAACCTATCATTCTTTGGTTTGTTCTTCTTTTACTTTTCTCGTGCGAAGCCATACTTCTAGTTCCTCCTACAACACAAATCAAGTTTCTTGTTTTTGTATCGATATGATTATTGAATTGAACAATGGCTTTTCCACTTTCAATATCTACTACATATAGTCGTATATGATTTATAAATATTATTATAATTATTTGAATAAATGTGTGACTTGCTCCTTAGTCCTGTACATCCTTTGCACTGTGGTTTTTCTTGCGCCTTTAGTAACCTTGGCATCATTGTTTTAAGAGAATTTTTGACTTACCTTCACTTTATTTACCATATTTAAGGGTGCACCCTACTATTTTACCATAAAGTAAGAAACCTTCCACTTTTGACGGAAACCGTCTAGGACTGATGGTCAACTCCTTTGACCCAAACTGTTTGACCAAAATATCCCTCCCCCAATTCTCTTCTACCCCGAGAAATCCCCCCGCTGCTGTCTCCCGTCGCGTTCTCTCCTCCCCCCTCCCTTTTTCTCCGTCTGCTCCCCTCTTTCTTCATCTGCCTCTCCCCTCTTTCTCCGGCGTCGCCGGAAGCAGCAGCTAGCAGCGGGGGCGTCTGGAGAATGGGGGGAGGCGGGATGAGCTCGGCGAGTAGGTGTGCGACGAGTAGGGGGGGCAGCGGCGGGGGTGTGTGGGTCTCAGTGTAGAAGACAACAAAGGACGGATATTTTCGTCTTAAATTGTCCGCGTGGGGAGGGTTTTATTAGTCATGGACGTATTCTGTCAAAAGTGGGAGTTTCTTACATTATGGTAAAACAGTAGGATGCACCCTTAAATATGGTAAATCAAGTGGAGGACAAGTCAAAATTTCTCTTTTTTTAATTCAGAACACTTAGATAGAGCTAGTTGTAACTGGATTGCCGTTCATTTCCACAACACGGTGCATTGTATGCATATCCTAGAAACAATCAATGGCAATGAATAATATGTGAAAATTCTACATTTTGGATAAAAACCCACACTAATTATGTCTCGACTCTTGGCCTTGAAGTAGAAGAATATAAATGTTCTTCTTTCTTCTACCTGAGTTTTTGGGTTAGTGCATTTTATCATCTTTATTTGCCTATTATTTGACGCCTTATCTTGCCATTATTTCATGATTTTGGTTCCAGGCGGCCTTATTCATCTCTCTTCACGAGCTTAAGCTTAATTGAAGCTTTATTCCATTATTCCAAAAGACTGAAATGAATTTTAAATTTTTACAAATCATCATTGTCATCATCATCATCCAAGTCGTATCCCATTAGAATGGGGTCGTCTATCGAGCATAAGAAAGCTCCACAACAGATTTGACCAAGTTTTTATGACTGAATGTCGACCTACACTAACCTGCTATGCTGCTGCAAAAGCCCTAACCAGGGTAGTTATGAGCATTGCCATAATACCTATGGGGCCAATTGGTAGGCAAGGAAACTTATCTTTTGGATATGTAGTTTAACCTCATGCAACAAACGAGCAATTATTAAAACAAAATAATGGATTTTTAGGGGCATTTCATTTGGGTAAACGGGATATGAGCCATAGGCTCATATTTCTACATGAGCCAATGCACATGTGGACCAATAGGAATGGAGTATACTAGTGAACATGGGATATATGAGTTCATTCCTATTGGTCCACATGTGCATGGTTCATGTAGGAATATGAGGCTATGGCTCATATCCCGTCGCCCTTCATTATTTGACAAGATTTTATTTTCAAGTTGCTCTACGTGAAGTGTGATGCGAGTTACCTGACCAAGTTGGCTTTGGACAGGTAATATATTTCCGTTAAACTTGTCAAGAAGGTATACTAGATGATTTTTTTTACAGTTTAAGCTCATGTTACGTAGTACCAGCTTCCTAAGTCCTATGTAACAAAGTGATTTTGGTAGAACCGTAGAAAGGGAAAACAAAACATTGAGGTTTGATACAATAAACTTTAGGGAAATACTTGCGTTGCTCAGTTAATGAGCTGATATATTGTAAGCCACATATGTTGTGTAGTTTTGATATATATATATATATATATATATATATATAATTGTCACTTAGAGTAAATTTATTACATATTTGGTTTTTGTCATAAGCAACATTTCAGGTTTATCTATCCTTCCACAGCAAGTATGTATTTTAAGCGTCACATTTGTGCTTTATAATGATTTCAAACATACTGTTCCATCCAGTTTGATGTAGAGGAAACGCTCCTCAATCTACCATTACCAGAGTGTTGGGTGGTAAGTGCAATGTGTATTCTTGTTCTCTTTTTCGTCTCAGGGATACACTGAGGAAAGAGGCTTTATTGTAGGTTTCAAAACTTCATGAGCTGATTGACAATGTTACCTCAAGTTATGACAAATTTTTCTTTGGAGATGCTGGTAGGGAAATCTATGATTTCTTCTGGGGTGATTTTGCTGACTGGTAAGATGACTTCACATATTACTTGAGTAGTTATGTTTCTGACTGCCATGTGCATATTTATCTAAGAAGATGCTGCAATCTTTTACTGATTCAGTGGTAGAAGCGTTGTCATTCTAATATAGTCAGCCCAGAGTAGTGGTAATATTCTTGAAATGAGCTTCAATTGAGTGCATTAAGGACTATATTAGAGCCTTCCTTTAGAAGGGAAGGTCCCACGATTGAAACTTGGAGGGGCCAACACCCAAGTATTAAGTCTCACCATTCTGGGTTGTATCATTGATAGATGGATGGATAGATTATACAGGTAGGTATATCATATTCACTTTTGTCTTTTTCGGCAAACTGAGTGGCCGATGGTGGTAGCAGGGCAGGCATAGCAACTTATCTTCAGTTATTTTTACTCGTTTTTTGAGGTGGAAGGAGAGGATTTAGTACAGTTATTTGGAGGACCTATTCCCTCTAAAGTTCTAAATCCACTTGTTCCCATATACCACTTCTCTACATTGGAAAATGGGGATTAGAGACTCTTGCTAATGCACAATCTGCAGCGGTCAATTATCTTCATGGGAAGATTTATGCAAACTGAGCCTGCTTGCTCCAAGATATCTGTCATTCTTTGCCGTCATTTCAGATGGCACCATTTGCTCCAAGATATCTGTCAAACTGAGCCTGCTACTGCAACAACAACAACAACAACAACAACAACAACAAAGCATTTATCCCAACGTTTTTGGATATGTTATTTGAATTATTTTCTTCCATTCAGCTCTATTAAGGGCCATTTCCTCTGTAACCGTAACATTAACTAAGAAACCATATTCTTCTTTAAAACTTCAATCCATGTTCATTTAAACCTATCTCTAGTCCTAGCAGATACTTTAACTAGTAGCTTATAACTCCTTACTGGAGCATCTATTGTTCGAATTTGCACATGCCCAAACCACCTAAGACGAATGCGTCCCATGTTGTCATCAATTGATACCACCTTAACTTCCTACGAATACACTTCTTATCCTCACCCATGTAAGCATTCTCATTTATGCTACAATAACTTTTGGACATGTTTCTTAATTGCTCAACACTCTAATCCATAAAGTATGGTTATCTTATAGGCATCTTATAGAATCTCTTCTTCAACATAAAAGATATCGCAAGTATGCTGGAAGAACTCTTCCATTTCATCCAGCTTGTTTTAATTCTATGCATGACATCTCAATATCTCCATCGTGATAAATGATTGATCCTAAATACGAAAGCTATTGCACCTAGGTATCTCTTGTCCATCTATATATTCTCCCCCCTCATTTCTTTTAGTGGATTGAATGTTATATTATAATCTTTATTCAGTAAGTTGTTTGGTTGACTTACATGATGAAATTTTATTTATCTATATTTGTGTCATAGAATTGACCTCTAGACGTGCTACTTATCACCCTAAAAAGAATTATTATAAAAATCCCAACTACACTATTGTCTGCAAATACCACTATCTAATTTTCAGCAAAGGCCTTTGCTAGTTTATTTCTTATAAAGTCAAATACATGGTGATTTTAGGAGCTGCATCGATCAAGTGTTTCATTCCTTCTCTTTCCTATCCTTCAAACGTAGTCAATCTCTACTAACAAATGACATCTTTAAAATAAATTGCAGTGTCAAAGTTATGCTTATGTTACTTTGTGATCCCATCTCGAACATGCTTAGAATATTGAGTACAGTCCCTAGTTTGTGCTAGTTTTATGCACATGCCTCAGCATCCTTCTTGGTGCTGCACTCATCCTATGGCTTGATTGCCCTTTGCCAGTCTAAGTGGTGCACTTAGACTGGCAATTTGGTTTCGTTCTAAAGTGCCAGTCTAAGTGGCTGTGAACAATCAAATCAGTTTAAAAACTACACCTCCCATGCTTCAACCTTGGATTCTTATAACGAAGATAATATGCTAGAACATCTCTTAGTGATCTTGGGTTAAGTATATGCACGATAAGAGGCCTCTCTGTCAAGCTCCCCCACTTTATTACTTTAGTCTTCTTATGCGAGCAACTTATGCACTAAAAAACACTGCTACTTTACGTCGTGCAATGTGACTTGTTTGTCCTTCTTGGTGTGTGATTGAGCCTACTGTTTCAAGTTCATGTCTTGTACAATAGACTGCTGTTTCGAAGGAATAGTACAGCCTTGCATTTGGTTGTATGGCAATCACGTTATTTTGTGTTAAACTGTTGCTCATAGGGTGCGAGACCTTTTATGTGTCGTTTGGCTCTACACCCTTATTATAACATACTAATGCAATTTGAAGGCACAAATACTTCTCAAAGATACATTATAGACTGTTTTATCCAAAATTTGTAATCAGTTCATAAAATCGTTTTCACATGTTCACATGTTTTACTTGGTATTTCTCACATCATGGAAGTATCTTTACATTTTGTCCCGAAAATTATACATTTTCTTGTCCTGAAAATTATTTTCCAATCATGCCTGGCATGCTCCAACTTATAATTCTATTATGTTCATTGTTTTAACTGCATCATTTTCTTTTTGCGAGTATTATGTACTCACTATGCACTTTCTTGTTGCATTACGCTGCTCCTTACTATGTTTCACTTGTTTCACCAGGTACATAGAAGCTAGCAAAACTCGTCTCTACCACTCTGAAAGTCAGTCAGTTGCTAATGTAGCACAAGGAGTTCTTCTATATGTCTTTGAGAACATACTTAAGTTACTACACCCTTTCATGCCATTTGTCACTGAAGAATTATGGCAGGTAGTGCTTTTTATGATTAATGCATCTCGTTGCTTTATTTTGTCCAAAGATTAGTTCCGATGATGGTAGTCTTCTATGTTACCTGGACTCGGGTGTCGGGTATGGATACATATCCAAGAGTCGGGCTCTTCAAACTCATAATTGAATGACACACGGACTCGGCTAAAAAAAATCCAAATTTTGGATACGGGTACGGGGATATGACTATTAAAATAAATACATTTGAATATGGTTTCATAAAAAGACATCATGTAAATAAATTTGTATGGCTTCATAAAAGACGAAGTAATTAAATTTGCACGATTTCATAAAAAGACATACTCTCTAATTAAATTTGTATGATTTCATAAAAAGACACAGTTGTAATAAAGTTTGCATTGTTTCATATATTTAAATTTATAATTAAATTTGCATACTTTCATAAAAAGACATTATGTAATTAAATTTGTAAGATTTCATAACTTTACTACCAATCCACCATATTAAAATAAACTATCTACTTCACTATCATATTAAAATAAACTATCTACTTCACTACTAATCTTCCGATTATCACCATAAAGGACCATGAATGATCCGATTGTCACTATGGAGGATCGGATACGGATTCCTATCCATACCCATGTCCTACCCGGTGGACACGGATACTTCTCCTAAAGTGGAGAGTCCAGGTAACATAGGTAGTCTTTTCCTGATTCTGGTGATTTTATTTTGTCTGCTATCTGTTTTTGACATTTAGTTGCTGTTGTGGAATTTTGAACAATTTGCTCTTTTCATGCTTACATTACATATTGTGCTTTATGTTAAAATGTGAGTGCATACTTAGTATATAATAGATGTTCAAAAGAAATTACCATCGATAATTTCTGTGTCAGGATATAAGGAATAAGGTAGCACTGTTTCATCATTTTGTTATGTATTGGGTACTTGGAAAGCAATGTTCATGTATCTCATATAGTCAGATTTGCTTACTGTTTTGCTCGTCTTATTATTGACATTGCGTGTTTATTTCTTAGTGTAGACCATAACCATATATTTGAATGCAATAATGGCTATACTAGATGTAAACCATTTGGAGCTTTTCTGTTAATTTTTATCAGATCTATCCTTGGACCTGGTATAAGTACACTTTGAGCAGATGTGTCTGTTATATTTTATGTCATTGTCTTCATTACTATCCTAGTCATCTTTCCCTCAAATAGGGTTGTCCATGAAGCATGATTTTCTATAAACTATTGTGTTCTTCCATATTAGGATTGACTAAGCTTTCCTATCAGCTACAAAACCATAGTTTGCAGTATCGGTAGATACCGATCCGATACGGCTGATACCGATACGGTTTGGCATGTCCCAATCCGATACCGACCGATATCCGATAGTGACTGATACCTACATTGGGGGTCTCTTTTCCGGTCAATTCGGCAAATAAAATTGAACGAAAAGACCAATCAACAAGGGTGTAAAATCATAGTAGGGTTATAAAAGCATGTAAAAAAGAAAAATTATCTATCGCATGTAAACCAATCGGCAAGGGTGACTACTATTTCATTCAATTTCAAAACTGCTAAGAAACAACACTGAAAATACTTAAAATTATACCTAAATGTATAAAATATATTTTCTAAAATGTTAATAATTTATTAATAATTATTTGCTTTATGATACCAAAAAATTTTATATTCCGATCCAAAACCACCGATATTGCCGATACCACTGATCCCGATACTCATAGGAATGGTCTGATATCGATTTCGATACCGATACTACGAACCTTGCTACAAACCTGGCAATGCCATCTATGTTGCTGGTCAATTTAGCACTAAGCAAGACCATGATTATCTGGAAAGTGGAACACTAACAAAAATGGGTATGTGGTACACCCTAGGTCTCGGCACACGATATGTTGGGGTAGACTTCTTCGAATTGTGTATATGGTACACAATACATTTATCAGGTACGTGGAACGTTTTGAAGGAACAAATATTGTAATTAATATATATATATATATATATATATATATATATAAGATTCAAAGTTAATCAAGTACCATAATGGTAGCATAATAAAAAAATTCAAAACTAAACCGGATTCATAAGTTCCAAACATCCTTGCAATAATATTTCAAAAAAGAAATTTTTTGAGTCCTAGACCCTTAACTTTTAAGAAAAATACCTAAAATAATTGCATCTTCTTCTTTCCTTCGTCCTTGCAAGATAGCTTGTCGGGCTAGGAACATGGATTTCTATGTCCCAATTCGCCGATATTCTGTGTTCCGGATCACGGAGGACACCCTCTACGGTGAATTCTGGTAACCATGAGAAAGACAAACTTTTCCTTGCATGCTTCCAGGTCTGAGTGGAGACTGGGAGACCTATCTTACTAACCATGCAGTGGTGCTCTTGTCACCATTATACAGTTCCCCGAATTTCCCTACACCTATGAAAGAGTGTAAGGTAAGGGCATAAATTGATAAAATTTGCTGTGGGAAACTGTATATATCTTTGATATGTAGTGTAATTCAGTGAGCTAAACTAAATCATTATCAATTTGTAATTTGTAGGATTAGTTGTCTAATTATATTTCTGTTTTTGATGGTAAGAGTAAATAACCATTCACGGTGCACATTTTTCTTTTATGGAATTCTCTTCCATTGATCTTTCCTCGTAGAATCATTAGTTATATTGATTCTTAGTATTATTTCTATGTTCGTGGTATGTCTATGTTGTCTACGTTATATCATATTTTTCATGTGCAGGCATTGCCATATCGAAATCAAGCTCTTATAGTATCTGATTGGCCTCAGACATCGCTTCCACGGGATTCCAAGTCTGTCAAAAGGTTTGAAAATTTGCAATCGTTGGTGAGTTTGATACTCTAAACCTTTGCTAGATTCTATTTCTTTCTTTTAGACAAATTTCTCCTTTTCCTTGTATGCCCAAAACCAATAAATTTTGTAACCTTTAATCTTGTGTGATAGACTAGGGCTATCAGGAATGCACGGGCAGAATATTCCGTTGAACCAGCAAAACGTATATCTGCATCAATTGTAGCGAGCACAGATGTCCTTGATTATATATCTGTAAGTATCATTTCCAAATTAATAACCACATATTCCACAGTCTGCATGAAAGCATCTCATGAAGCACTTGGTTGAATCTAATATCGCACAAAACACTTGTATGAGGTGTCTTGATCATGTTGCAGACATGAAGTTCATGTGATATGTGCATCGTTTGTTGTGCATTAAACTCCTAGGTTTCAGTTAGCTTGATGCAGATAGCTTGATTCATGTAATGGAAGCTAATATACCTCCACGGACATACTGGAACACACATATAGAAATTTATCAGGCAGATTTTTCAGCCACAAATATATGATCCCTGCAGACAGTAAACTTGAAGTAATGGAACAGGTGATACATGGGTAGATTTGTTTGCTTTGGATAATAGAGAAAAGTGACTGGAACTTGATAAAATTATGTGAAGTCATATATGGATATAATCATGGATAATCTAGGGGATACCTTTTCTTAAATTTTTTGATTTTGAGTTTCGTAGCATACATGCTTCTTAGTTATGTAGACATGCTTGTCCCAGATACATGCAAACATGCAATCTTTAGTCTTAGTTTAAAAGCAAAATTAGGTGAAGGCCTGCTGTAACTGTAAATTTGTGTACTAGGTTATCATTGAATACTGTTGGTTACAAACATGCTGGAGTAAATCCTACTGCTACATTCTTTGGATCTTCTTTCTTTATTCCATTACTTACAGGTGCTTATTTAATTAAGGGCGCCTTTGTATATTTGTAAACGAATGCATTTTATGCTTTGAGAGACTGGGCAACCCTATCAACTAGTGTAGGGTTTGCAATCTGTTATATATATATATATATATATATATATATATATATATATATTTGTTGTCCTTCTTAATGGAGCATTGGCGACCGACGCCAATGGGGGGACTCGAACCCGGGTCATCCACACTGGGGCCTCCCGTCGTAACCAACAGGCCACGACCCCTTGGACGTTCCTGGAATCTTCCATCCAAGTCATTTTACTTAGATAGGGTCAATCATGTCCGATCTTGTTTCTTGATTGAGTAGAAAAGGGATATATGAAGTTCGTTCTCTTCCTCTGTGCATCTCCCTTATGGGTAAATCCCCATAATAAAGGGGTGACTTTAATATCAAGACTTGATGTCAAGAACGCTCTACAAACGAGGTAACCGCCTTTTATTTTTACCTGATACGACCCTGATGTTAACCAACTCAACTTCAATTATGTTGGTGCCAAAGTTCCTCCCAAGGAAGCTATGAGGACAAGAGGGAAGGGGGTTTAGATGTTTTCTAGAAGAGAAGAAATACCTTTTTTTAATCAGTTAATGGTTATGCAACCAAGGAGCAACTTTCCCACGTTTCAATATGAAAAGGGAGGAACCCTCAGGAACCCTCTAGGTTTCATTAATGGAAAATTCTCCTTGTTAGGCAACATGAAACTAACATGGAAACTAGGAAATTAATGGGAAGTTTTCCTAGTTTTCATTTGATGTGTTGTTTGGTTCTTGGAAACAAAGTTTTGAATTTTAGTGCCACATCAACAAAAAAATAGAAACTACAGGCTCATTTAGTTTCCATCCCAAATGGTGAAAAATCAAGAAAACTAGAGGGAAGCAACATTTCTTACTATTTTTTATTTATAAAAACGACCCTATCTAATTAATATGCCCTCTCTCTCTCTCTCTCTATATATATATATATATATATATATATATATATATATATAAATGGCGGAACAGGCGACAACGACGGCGAGCTCTCATGGAGACCTAGGGTTTCGAGATGAAACCTGGAATCCTAGCGCACATAATGTAGGGAATCCGGGGATGACTTTTACCGCAACATCGATGGGAGTGAAGAGTCGGGCGGCTGGACAACGGTTGCTCGTCGATGCTGTGGGAAACACTCTCACATGAAACGTAATGGAGAGCCGAATAGACAACTTGACCGGATTGTGGCCGTGGATGGTCGGAAGAGACCACAAAAGGAGCAGGGTTCGTCCATGGCGCCTGCGGGTCGGTCGATGAAGGGAATGGAGAATGGGTATCATTACCATAGGCGGATAAATGGTGCGAGAAGGGAGGCGGATTGTGTGGTCCATCAACGGGTCACAGGGACCCCTATTCCCAGACTGGTGCACCCACCTCTCTCTACAGGCGGAGGGACGAGACAAGGAGACCCCACACAGCGACAACATATTGTAAGGTCGACCGAAAAATTGTGGGCTTCGATATGCAAGACAAGCATGTCAGAGATTAATGCACCAACGCGGGTACGTCGAGCCAAAGGGAACCAATGACCAACGAAGGGTAGCAGTATTCACGGAAGAAAAACTGAACGCGACCACGAGTCTATGGCAAAACACATTGATATTCTGTGTTAGGTGATCGACCGTTCTATAGCCAAATCAGAGCATATGCCAATCGCGTATGGAGGTCTCGCGGCTGAATGAAGGTTTTTTCGCGAGAAAACAACTTATTTTTTGTTAGGTTTGGGATACAAGAAGATGCAAAGCGCATCTTAAGGGGGGCCGTTGACTTTTGATGGTCGTCTGATTATACTTAATCATTGGAATCCAGATATAAAATGTGAGAAGGAGATCTTGCACACGGTTCCTATTTGGATTTGCCTGCCGGAGCTATCGATCCTTTACTGGGATACTCCGCTGGTAATGAAGTTGGCAAGTTTGATAGGTAGGCTAATAAAATCTGATGAAGCAACAGAGACAGTCTAGGTTGTCTTATGCCATGGTGTTCGTGGAGATTGATACGACCTAGATATCTAGAGTTCAAATTACCATTATGGGAGATATGCTTGCAAGTGGTGGAGTATGAATGGGTCCCTCCTGTTTGTACTCGTTGCATGTGTTTTGGGCACGTGAGTAGACAATATCCGTTAGATGGTGAAGAAGCTGGGAGAGGAGTGCAATCTTCGCATCATAGACAAGGGGAAGAGAAGAACTATGGGGATGATGATCTCATGGGAGACGACGGTGACAGTTGATAATGGGACTAGAGATGGAGTACGATCTGCTGCAGAAGAAGAGGGTGCCAACGATCAGAGGTTAGCGATGGTAGCCTCGCCAATCCTGGGACTTGTAGCAGAACGGGCTTCGAGTAAGAGACCAGTCTCATCGGTCATAGAGCATCCGGTGGGGCATATAGCCGTGAATTCGGTCCTTCTTGGCGAGCATCATACAATGACTACAAGAAGTTAGGTTCGTTCTGCATTTCAGATCCTGGAAGGGGTTGAGGTAACGAATCTGTTCATCAATTATGCTAGGAAGAAAGAGAAAACAGTAGCAACAAAGGAAGGGGCAAGACGTCAGCAACTGAAGACTTCTTCGACGAGTGTTGTGGACACTTGTGAAGATAACCCGAGGTGGGGTCTGCTTATGAGAAGCAATGAAAATCAAAACGATGAGATAGTAAGACAAGCACTCGATATGCATGCCAAATTCATTAATGACCTGGTGGTGAGTTTGGGGGGTACTCAAGGTCAAACCACTCATAATTAATGTCTATCTTGACTTGGAATATGAGAGGGGCCAACTCATTAGGACGATGACGAGAGATTAGAGGAGAGATCCAGAGGACACATAGTTCTATCACTACCCTTATGGAGACTAAAATTAGATCGGTCAAGAAACTATCAAGAAGGACCCCTAACTAGTGGTCTCACCCAGTGGTTGAAGGCGACGAAGAATTGTGTGAGGCGCTGGAATAGGGCTCGCCCTCGCCACTGTTTGGCGCACAAGGAGGAGGACCTTCGGAGAATCTAGGAGCAATTGCTGGCAACGCCGCAAGATCCGCTACTCGCTATGCATGAAAAGAAGCTTCAAGAGGAGGTCAGTGTACTATCACTCCAAGAAGAAATCCAATTAGCACAGCGTGCTAAGTGCTCCCGCCTTAAGGAAGGCGATCAGTGTTCTAATTTTGCTATGACATTATCCGTACAAGACAGCATAGAAACTGTGTTAATAAACTTATGGACACCCAAGGCTGAGTCATATCGGCGACGGAAGACATTAGAGTGAAGCGGTTAGGTATTATCAGCAACTCTTCAATCAAAATAACTATCGCACAAAGTTCCCAGATCTTATATGTAAGAGATTGGTGTCCGAGGAGGGTAATCGACGGCTGCATACGCCAGTAAGTATGGAGGAAATTGAGAGCATGGTGAAGCAGGCTGATCCCAACAAAGCTCCTGGTTCGAATGAGTTCAATAGTAAGTTTTTTACATTTCATTGGGAAGAACTTAAATATGAGATCTTATATATTGTCAATGGTTTCTTTGACAACGGACGACTACTCCGGGAAATTAATCACACATTCCCCACTCTTATTCCAAAGAAAGAAGAGGCAACATTATTGGTTGACTTTCTTCCTGTAATTTTCTGTATAAAATCATAACTTCAATTATGTGTCGACATTATGGAGAGTATCCTGCAGGTAGCCATGATACATGAGTGTTGCGACTCCTTCCTTTTCTGTGCTGATATATGGGCAGTCACATGGGTTCTTTTCTAGCAACCGTGGTCTGCGGTAGGGGAGTCCACTATCTCCATATCTATTCACGTTGGTTATGGAATACTTTACGTGTATGATGGACGTGGCAGTGCATTACAAACGTATCACCCTACTCAACAAAGAGGTATTATTGCCTATTGTTTTGTATCTTATTTATGCTGATGATCTGTTAGTGTTTTTGGTTCCATCAAATAGGGGGCTGCATTCTATGGGTCAGATAATGATTGGATTTAGAGATCTATCTGGTCTGCATCTGAATAGGGAAAAATAGTAAGGACTGCTTCAACTTGCATTATCCGGACCAGGATGACCTTCAGAATATTCTTCAAATAGAGCGAGGGACGTTGCAAGTGAAATATCTGGGACTTTCTTTGACAATAAACTATGCATGTGCACATGAATGTCAAAGTATGGTGGAGTACGTTCAACAACGCATTGAGGGGTGGCAGGCTCAGATACTTCCATTCGGGGGTAGAATAGGGCCGGTACGCTCTGTCATAATCGCGATATCCCTGTTTTGGCTAGAGACTATTAATTGCCATCTGATACCATTCGTAAAGTGGAGAAATTATGTGCAAATTTTGTATGGCGAGGGAGAATACACACCATTGCATGGAAGGAGCTTTGTCGTCCTCAAGTTGAGGGTGGCGTAGGCTTATGATCGTTATTTTCTCTTCGGCAAGTGGCGGACATCCGACTCACATGAAAGTTTCTCCAAGGACGTTTGTTATGGGCTCAGTGGATGAAGGATAAATATTTAAAGGAGGCTAATTTCTGGAGCCAACAGATGAATAATAATTTCTCAGTTACATACAAGATGATTTTACCTACAAGAACATCCATCCAACCACTGATTTTATGGTAGTGGGAGGAACACCCACCTTTGGATGGATCCGTTGTCAACCACAGGAGTATCATTGATAGAAAAGGATGGCAAACCTTTATATTGGGGGGAAGGAATGAATCCGTGTCTACGATCATCAGGGACGACTACTAGCATCTAACAACCCATCCTATTGGTCGACAGTATGTAGCTCAAATAAGAGCTATACAAATTGATCCTAGTAGAGCAATCGACGAATGAATCTGGGATGCTTCAGCGGATGGAGTGTTTGATTTCAAACAGGCCTATGAACATATTTGGCCGCACAGCGACGAACATCGAGTTTTTTTGGATGAAGAAGGTGGCGGTAAAGATGCAACTTAATATGCTTAAAGCCCTCCGAGGTCGGCTACTTAAATTTTGATAGAATTGTTCGCTTTGGTATACAAATTAACAATCAGGGATGTCAGCTATGTCAACAGAGTATGGATGTCAACAGAGTATGGAATCATATAATCATTTATTCTTCTATTGTTAGTTCACTTGGGAGATATGGGAACATCAGTGCATTTTATTGCAAATTTCAGTAAGGACCGCTAAAGACATGAATAGCAAGATAGACACATTATTTAATCATCGTGGGAGGGGAAGCAGGTGGTTCAGGACTGCTCAGATTCGGCTATTGACTGCTACGTGGCATATATGGAAAGAACGTAACAAGCGCATATTTGAAAGCTTGAGTACAACACAATTGGGTATCCTGCACAACATTGAGTTTGATGTTAATACCATGATTTAGAATGTATATGAGATGTAATTGTTGATTATCCATTCTTTCACACACACACACACACACACATACACATATATATATATATATATATAATTCAAGAAAACTAGAGGGAAGCAACATTTCTTACTATTTGTTATTTATATAAGCGACCCTATTTAATTAGTATGCTCTCTCTCTCTCTCTCTCTATATATATATATAACTCTCGAGCCCAATGTCGGTAGAACTCTCTCAGACTGCTCTTATGCGACTCTCGAGCCCCCTCCCTTTCGGTGGTCCTTGACGCGGCTGCGGGCGACGACGGAGGGGGCCCAACCCTCACTGTGGGCCTGGAGACCTCCACCGCGGGGAACCTTGGCCTCCCCGACCAGGCGTGAGACCACGGAGTGGAAGTCGGTGGAGGCGGATGATGCTTTTCATCCCACGGCCACCTCCTGGACTCTCCTATTGCCGACAGATTTGTTCCTGGTGGTCCACGCGATGGCGGCGGGGATCTCTCGTCCAATGTTGGTCCTGTGATGGCCGCAGCTCGCGGTTGGACCACAGTCAACCTTAGGCGACGTTGGGAGTTCAATCGGGCGGCCAACAACAACGGATGACCGACGTCCTAATCGGTCAGATCGGACCTGGCTAGATGACCTAGCTTGGAGATGAACGGATGTCTTCTCATCAGGTACTTCGTAATCTTCTCACTTCTGATTTCCAGCAGCGGAAAGAGCAACTAAATGATAAATTTCACCGTCCCAAGGACCCCTATAATTGTAGCTCGCGGATGGCAAGTCGTGGGACAAATAAAGAGGTTCCTAGCACGGCCCTACCCTTGGGGAATTTATCGGTTAGGCAAGATCCAGCCAAGCCAGCTGCAGGTAGCGTAGCAAATCACGGGTCGATATATGCAAACCTATAACGATAAACTCTAGTGTAGAAATGTAGTATAATGAACCAGAAACGATCGGTGACCATAGAAGGGTTGCAGATTTCACCGAAGATGATTTGGAAGAAACTGTCGTCTTTTGGAAAAACACGTTGATATTCTATGTTTTAGGAAACCGACCTTTCTGCAATCAAATCCGGGCATATGCTCACAGGGTATGGAAGCCACGTAGTGGTATAGAGTTCTTTTCTAAGGGATAATGGTTTCTTCTTCGTGCGATTTGAACTTCATGAGGATGCTGAATGAATTTTACAGGTAGGACCGTGGACTTTTGATGGCCGTTTGATCATATTATGAATTGATGGCAGTTGAATGTCAAATGTGAAAGGAACCTACTTCATACAGTTCCTATATGGATTCGATTGCCTGGACCTAATATTGGATCATAGCTATGATTATGAAACTAGCTAGTCTAATCGGTAACTCCCTTAAATTGGACGAAGCGACGACAATGAAATCTCGACTAGCATATTCACGTGTTTTCGTGAAAATAGATTTTTCTACTTTTTTGCCGCAGGAACTCGAATATCGTATTCCATCAGGTGGAATCTTTTTGCAAGCAGTTGAATATGAATGGGTTCCCTTAGTCTGTGGTATCTACAAATGTTTTGGTCACGTGACCGGGCGATGTCCGTGCGCTGAGGAAAAGCTTCCAACAAGAATGGAAACTACAGCTCAGGAAGCACCGATTCCAGTATTTAGTCAAGATGAGGGTGACCAAGACCTAATGGATGTGACTAGGGGTGAGCATCGGTTCGGTTCGGTTCAAAACCGAATTCGGCCGAAACCGAACCGAATAAGGAAAACCGAATTCGACCGAAAACCGAATAAGCAAAACCGAACCGAATTAGACCATAACCGAACCAAACCGAACCGAACCAAATTCGGTTCTCGACTTATTCGGTTTTTCGATTTTTCGGTTTATTTGCGGGGTTTTTTGTTAATATATATATATATATATAAACTATATTTTCTTATTCAGTTTTCGGTTTTGGACCGAAACCGAAACCCGAAACCGAATAAGAAAATTTAGTATTTTCAAAACCGAAACCGAACCGATTTTTTTAAAAACCGAACTGAATCTCTTATTCGGTTCGATTTGGTTTTCGGTCCAAAACCGAATAATGCTCACCCCTAGATGTGACATTTATTGTTTCTATTGAAAAGCCTATGCCGCATTCAGACATGGGATCTATGGAGAGAACTTCAGCTGTTCGTACACAGGAAGCTGAATTATTGGAAGCGCAAGATACACCCCATCATATCATTGATAACATGCCAAATATGAAAAGGAAGGTGGTTGAGGAAGCGAATTCAACGGGTCAGCTGATCCCTTTAGTAAGTAAACACTCTATGCAGACTAGAGGACGTTTGGCAGATACGCTACAGGGACGAAGGGCAGGTTCCTCTGATAAATGCTCTATTAACTATACTCGGAAAAAGAGTAAAGCTCCACCGGTAGAGGTGGGTTCGAGGTTTGCAGTATTGCACAACTCGGAGTCCGAGGTGGCTGACCTTAGCTAGGATAATCAGGACTGGGCAAAGATGTTGCAGGATAAATCTGACATGAACCCTACCAACGAAGGAGGACAACCGGGATTTAAGGACGAAACTTACCAATGACCTGATGGTGAGTTTGCGTGAATCTACAGGTCATCCTAAGGATTCACAATGTCGATACTGACCTGGAACACACAAGGTGCCAACTCATAAGGGAGTTGGAGGGAGATTAAAGATGTTTTGAGGAATTCACAAAGCTCTATTACCGCATTGCTGAAGACAAAAATAAGGTTGGAAAAGAAGTCTAGATGCACTCTGAACTTCTAGACTCAAATCACATAATGTAGACATGTGAGATGGCCCGTATTTGGGTTCTATGGGATAATCTGACTTTGGAAACGTCATGTTCTCCACAAGTCGGACCAACTTATTGTTGTAGAATTAACTAATATGGGGGGACTCAGGTTGATTCTTGGAGGTGTATATGGTCATAATGATAGACGGAGACGAGAACAATTATGGCTAGACATTATTTGGCTGAGTATTTTGGCTGATTCTATTAATCATGTTCCACTACTGCTTGTTGGAGATTTTAATACGATCATTTGTAACCATGAAAAGGTGGGGGGTCGTCGTGTTCCCGAATCTATTCTTGCTGATTTCCATCAATGCTTAATGCAAGCAAGTCTCAAATGCCTGGAACGGTCGGGGCATATGCGGACCTGGAGTAATCGAGCTATTAACAACCGATTTGCATGTCAACTAGATCGAGCACTTGGCAATGACAGATGGTTCGAGCTATTCCAGATACAGATGCAGTTGGACTTCCAGCATCCACTAGTGATCACTCCTCTATTCTAGTGCATCTAATGGCAACGTCTCGCACCCGTTTCCAACCATTTTGTTTTAATAATGTGTGGTTTACTCTACCAGGATATACTGCAGTGGTGGAGGATGCTTGGCAGACGAACGTACAAGGGAATAGGCAGTTTTTCTTTGTCCAGAAACGTAAGCTTATCAAAAAGGCATTAAAACGGCGATCCCGACAACTTCCAAGGCCTGACATTAAATTCCAAGAGTCAGAATTGCATAGGATACATAATCAACTTCAATTAGACCCACAAAATTCAGAATTAGCAATCCAGGAAAGAACCCTACTAGAGAACGTAAGGGTTTTGGCTTTACAAGAAGAGATACAACTAGCTCAGAGAGCCAAAATGTACATGGCTCAAGGATGGTGATCGTTGCTCCAGGTTCTTTTATGATATTATTCGAATCCGACATCACCGTAACTCTATCCGAAAGCTAATAGATAGCTATGGTCAAGCAGTTTCAACGGCTACAGAGATTTAGGATCTTGCCCTGGACTTTTATTCTAAGTTGTACCACCAGGAGGATAACTTTACCACACTTCCCGGATAGTGTCCGTAAGAGGCGAGTATCTACTCAGGAAAATAGACTGCTTCTTTCCCCAGTCACCCTGGAAGAGATAATCCATTGTGAAAGCGGCAAATATGGAAAGAGAGGAAATTGCTTATATTTGAGAACCTGAATACTTCCCAAATAGACTTATGCATAATATTGAGTATGATGTCAATTGTATGATAAAATAGTGATGTAGATGTAATTTCATTTATCAATAAAATTACCTTTTCCATATATATATATATATATATATATATATATATATATATATTGTTATTTTATATTGACATGTCATTCATATTGCTTTAGTTTCCTTATTCTAGTTTCTGGTGAACAGAATTTTTTCTTAGTTTGGAAACATACTTTCTGTAGTGTCTATAAACTCATAATAATCTAAGTTTCTAGCTTTCTAATAGGTGGTTGCCAAACAACCAAGATGAGAATGTTTATATACAAAGAAATAATGTGATAAAATTGTTTATAGGGAATCACATTCATTTTTGTGGCACAACTAACCAAAAAGCCAAAGAGACTGTATATATCTGTGCTCCTGTATTGTTTCATGTCTGTATTTATTTCATTGTATATATCTATGCTCCTGTCATGTTTCATGTCTGTATAATTTTATGTCATGTGCATGATTAGTTTGAATTTCTCATCATGAGCTTCAGATGTGGGATAGCCTTGCCTCTATCATATAACCCAAAAGCAAATTAGTTTTCTTCCCCAGGGCAGCTAGTTGTAGGATTTCTCTTGTTTTCATATGAGCCTTCTCATTCTAAACTTTTGTGCCTTAAGGTGTCCCCATCTTAGTAGGAACATGCTTAGATGATAATGATGTATCGTGCTTTTTGTATTGTTCTTTTGATTTGATATCTATGTTTATTTCTCCTCGCAGAGTGAGAAGCAAGTCTTGGCTCTTTTGTCCAGATTAGATCTTCAAAATCTTCATTTTACAGAAACTCCCCCTGGTATGCCCTTCAACTATTTCTTCCTAGTAGTTTGTTCCCATTGACAAGACCTGTGCTTTTATTTGGTGCTGAAATTTCTACCATTGTTCCTTCTTTCAGACGATGCAAAACAATCAGTCCACCTAGTGGCTGGAGAAGGCTTGGAAGCATATCTACCTCTTGCAGACATGGTAGATGTGTCCGCTGAAGTCCAGCGCCTTTCCAAGCGCCTTTCAAAGATGCAATCAGAATATGATGCTCTCATTGCTCGCCTCAACTCTCCTAGTGTATGACTTTTTCCAAGCCTCTAATGTTCATATACTTTTGAAGAATTTTTTGTGAACTTTAAATTGTGCATTGATTATGTTAATCTTGCACTATTAGTGGTCAGTGACTCAGTACATTGACATTGAATCAAGTATATTGAAAGTTTCCCGACGATCCATAAAATCCAGTATGTATGTCTTGATCTCCATTACTTAAATATTTTATAAACAATAAACCAAATTATTTTGATTTATCTTTTATATTCATCAAGTGGCGAAAATAAATGGTTAACAGTGAAATGTTAAATTTATGGTGTACAAAATAGTAAATAACTAAAATTTTCTGTGTTGAGTTTTTAAATTTTTAGATGATTATCCATGATGTTGATTCAGAATGTCTTTAAAACCATAGATATACTCAATTTTATTTGTTCTATAGCTAATACAAGTGATATATATCAACATGAAGTAGACTTTTGTTTAGTGCTCCGAAGGTTCGAAATGATTCACTTGCACAAAAATTCCATCACCTTCTTTTTATTTACATCATTTTGATTGTCAATAAATTCAAAAACTTGAGGCTTTCTTGCTTTCATTAATTTACTCCAAGTGAATGGTTAGAAACAAATAGTTTATTAGATCTATAGTTTTTGAAGACATTGAGACATCAAACTGTTGGTCATGATCTAAAGTTCTAAAAGCACTAAGTTTCCTGACGAATAATAAAATCCATTTTATACTTGTTTATCAATGTTACTTAATTTTTTTTATAAACAATAAACCAAATTATTTGGAGTTATCTTCTGCATTTGTCAAGTGGCCTCCAAAATAGATGGTTAACTATGAAATGTTGAATTTTTGGTGTACAGAATAGTAAAGCAACTAAAACTGTGTTTCAGTTTTTTTTTACTGTTTAGATGATGACTCATGGTTTAGATTCTCAATGTTTAAAACAATAAATATACTCGATCACTATTGATCTGTAGCTTATCCAAGTGATATAGATCAACATGGAGTAGACATTTGTATATTCTGGATTGAAATATTATCCAAAGGATTGAAGTAATTCACTTGCACATAAATTACATTCCTACATTTTGATCTACATCATTTCAGTATCAACAAATCTAAATTCAAATAAATAGGGAGTAACTTGCTGTCATGAAGTTCTCCATGTGAATGGTTAAATACAATGAGTTGAGTAGATCTTATAGTTTTTGAAGACATTGACAAAACAAACTGTGGGTCATGATCAAAATTTCTAAAAAAAACTTTCCTGATGATCCATAAAATCCACTTTGTATGTCTTCATCTACATTGCTTTCTATTTTTTATGAACAATAGACCAAAGTCACCAAATTATTTGGAGTTATCTTGTCTTCATCAATTGGCCCGAAAATAGATGGTTAACGATAAAATGTTGAATCTATGGTGTACAATGTAGTAAAGCAACTAAGTTTTCTGTGTTCCTTTTTAATGTTTACATGATGATCCATGGTTTCAGTTCTCAATGTCTTCAAAACTATAGGTATACTCATCACTATTTGATATATATAGCTAATCCAAATGATATAGATCAACAAGCATTAGACTTTTGTGTAGTTTGAGTTGAAATCCTTTCCAAAGGATCGAAGTACTTCACTGGGACAAAAATGCCATTCCCCTCATTTTGATCTACATTTCGGTCATCCATAAATCTAATTTCAAATAACTGCTGGCTTTCATGCTTTTACTATAAGGGGCTCCGAGTGAATTGTTAAAAACAATTAATTGTGCAGTTCTTTAGTTATTGAAGACATTGAGAAATCAGACAGTGGGCCATGATCTAAATTTCTAACAGTACCTTTTTTTTTGTATAACATATATCTAACAGAATTTTGTATGCCATAGATCCAACAGTTTGTTGTTACTTGTTAGAACTGTCACTTTTTGGTCCATGTGATAAATAAACAAGAGAACTTAAAAGTAATTTGATTTTGGTTTATAAACAATTCAAATATGTGAACTAAGATGGATAAAGTGGGATTTTAATATTTAGGCTTTTGTTGATTTTGCACTGGAAGATACGAGTTTAAATCCTCTTTAAAGGACCCAAGAACAGTGTCAAGTGCGAACAAAGACCCAAATTGTTATATGTTGTTTGCACATAGACGATACTAATGACATTTTTTGTCTATCAACATGTAGTTTGTAGAGAAGGCACCTGAGGAGGTGGTTCGTGGAGTTAGAGAGAAAGCAACCGAAGCAGAGGAGAAACTGACACTTACAAAGAACCGTCTTTCACTTCTTGAATCATCTGTTCCTGTATGAAGGTAGCCAACCGTCGGCAAGTTGATGATGTTATCTTGCCTAATTTATTTTTACCGTGTGTGAACATGGCAGCTCCAATTTTGACGGCTTGATTGTTGTTCACCTCCTGTCAACTGACATCGATAAGGAGATTTTCAATCTCTAACCAGCCAACCATGGTGTTGATACTCAGGCAGCAGAAGTGAGGGTTGATACATCCAGAATGAGTTTGACAAGATCTGTTCATTAAGTTTCTAAGTCCAACTCATTTTCCAAGAACTTGGATAATGTAATGTTCAGCTTAAGATGCAGTAAGTGCATTGAGTTATACCAAGCTTTTAGATTATGAAGCTTTACTGTCATACTCCACAATCTGAGGTTAGGATGTTCATGATCAGTTGTTGCAATTTGGTGCCTTTACTTGGGCAGGGTGTATAAATAGGGAAAGCTGGTAAGCATTTTTATAAAAGAAATTACTATTAAGTGATATTTATTTGTTTCTTTTCAATCCCACTGTATTTAATATCTTATAGTAGTAGCCTGATGGTCTTTTGACATAATTTGCACCTATTTTCGCCCTACTGTATTTAACATTCAGATGTATTCTGTTCTGTATATTGTTATCTCGAGATGTTATTTTTTTCAAATGGACTTGATTCCATAGCCTCTCCTCTCGCACTTGGTTGTCCAACCTTTGATGCCACTAGAGCTTACTATAATTGGTTAGTTGGAGCCTGCACTTTCGTAGTTTTGCTCATGTATAGTCTGCTGTACCGGACTTTCAGCTTACTGATCTGTAATGCACAAATATGAATAATTTGTGTCGGGAGTATATTGAAATTTTGGTTATTGGGTAAATTCATGGTACTTATGAAATCCTTGCTTGTTTTATTTCGATAAAAGCTATTGCTAGGTTAACTAACAAAGAGCATATGTAAAGCTCCAAGTATGTAGCCATGGCAATCCCTTACGGGATGCCTTGGAGTCAGCTCACATAGTGCAGCCGAGATGTTCATCCCCTGTGATAGGCTGATGTGCCTTGGATAATATGCTCATCTCTGAGTCGAGTTGACGAAAAGTGACTGTTGCTATACTACTACGATATTTTCTCCCTTGGACGTACTGGATGTTCTTCTTCACATCAGAAAGGTGGTTTCCAGATGGAGTTCAGTACTTACATATAGAACATGACGAGGAACGGTGCATTGTAGGTTGCAGTTACATTTTGTTGGATAAGTGGACTTAAAGATTTTTTTTGTTTTCCCCTCCTACATAATGAACATGTTAGAAGTTTGTTTCAAATGTTGGAATAAAAGGTGGGGTTTGATTATCAAAACAGTTGGGCAACCTTCTGGGGAGGGGTTTCAATCATCGAGTGGGTAAAGGATTGGACACTTGAAATTTTTTTAAACTTACAAGTTTTGGTGGTAAGGCCATGTTACTTGTCCAAAATCCAACGGTTGGGACTTTTTAGGCCTAGCGTATTCAAAATGCTTCTTAATAAAATATTTACATAATAAGAAGGTATAATTTCTAGAAATATAGGGAAGTCTCATAAGAGTTTTAAGGAGGCTACACCACACTCTAGGAAATTCTAGAGTCTTCTACCTTAATCTGGTCTGGAGAGGGTTATACATAGTAGTCTGATGGAGCGGAAATTCTCTGTGTGGCATTCTCCTCCATCTATTATGTTGACATTCTCGTACGTCAGTTGAGAAACTTGTGGATATTTGTCATCGACCTGATGTAGAGCGCCATCATGCTCCCAGCTAGATCCCATGTGGCATTTTCTTCCATTTGATAATTATACTATAAATACGGTGAAATACCTCGTGAGCATATATTGGTCCTTGAGTGTAACATGACTGACATTTTGTTGAACGATGTAGTTATGGTCAATCGCCGTGGGTCGCTTCAAAACTCATCACAAAGAGTCCTCTTAAGTCCGCATAATAAGGTATGAGGTAACTCCCATGGAAGACATGATGAATCTTAAGCTTGGTGAAGAGTTCTAGTTTCTAAAAATTGTTTCCACTTTTTTAAGGACCGCGAAGGGACTTTCATACTTACGTATCAGTCCCTTGTGCATATTTCGAAACACCTTGAACTATTACGACTGAAGACAGATCACATCCCCTTCCTTGCACTTGACAAGCCTTCACTTGGTGCCGTCCCATTTCTTCATTTTGCGTGCGACTTTCAATAGAAATGCCTTGGCAGTATTAACCTTCTCCTTGAGGTCTCTAACAAATTGATGAGCCGCGGGACTTTCCCGATATTCCCATAATCAACATAACCGAGGCGAAAGGCTTTAGTTCTATTACCAACTCAGGTGAGTTGTTGTATACAACTTGATCCTTTGCATATTATACCATATGCACCCAATTCTGGTTGTTGGCTTGATGTAAGTACCCCTCTAATAAATAATTGACTTGCTCGGTCTATTCGTCTACGAAAGAAAAATGGTTGAGAAATGTAAATTCACCTTAGAATCTTGAACACATCTGTCTAGAACTTCATCGTGAAACAGGGATCTCATCTTTAATGATGCTCTTCGGTATGCCCTAAAACTTTACTACATGGTATATGAACATGATGTGTGGCCTCCTCCATGGTGCAGTCGAACATAGCAATAATAAGGTTCAATACTTGGATAATAGATCTACCTACATGTCACACCCCAGAACAAGAATACTGGAGAGCGGGGGCTGACAAAGCCAGCTACGTATACCAGAGTACTCCAGTACCCCGAGAAACGGTCACGACTGTGAATAGACATGGATGGTTAATACTACAATCCAACAGTCAATCCTAGATCAAACAAATCTAGTGTATCAATCACAAGCAAGAATCCACAATATACAAGATATAGGATCATCAGAAGCAAGATAGTGAAGCGTCACAAATCATGTAACATAGATGATCATGAAGCTAGTAATACAAAATAAAGAACTAGTAAGAGTATAAGTCATACATGATCAACTCTAACTATAGTCTAGAATATGCTAATCATGTCATGCCCGTAGGCAATATATCAAGTCCAAAATATGAGCTAAACATGTGCTCGGGGCTAAACGCCACATAAGAATATGTACAATAAGTGGGGGAAACAAAAGAGAAACCCACTCAATCGGTATGGCGCTCTGGGTGGTCACTATCCCCGGAAAGATAAGAAAGATCCTCTAGCTCTGCTACCGGATCTGGCCAAACAAAACCAGTGGGGTCAGACCCAAATATCAAGTACCACAAAGGAGGCCAAACTATGAACTAAAAATCAACATGCAACATAAAGCTACAATATCCTAAGCAACATGTAACCATCAGGAATAATATAAAGTGCACCGAAAAACATGAAAGAAAAACGGGAAACATGTAAAGAAAACAGGACACGTGACATATACGGGAATCATGTGAGCAAGTACTGGATCATGTCAGGTGAACATGAATAGGTAAGTAAACAGGACACGAGTAGCATGTACAGGTATCATGTAAGCATATACCAGGTCATGTCAGGGAACATGAATATGTAAGTAAACGGGAACAAGTAACATATACAGGAATCATGTAGCGTGGCATGGACAGGAAACAAGTAAGTAAACAAGACAAGAGCAAGTACAAGAACTAGCTAAATCAAGAATGGACTCCATCCAACAACCACGACCAATCAATAGTACGGCTTGCTACATTAGCTAACTAGGGTTATCACAAATCATGGTTACTAACAAATGCAATACTGAGAATTTTTTTGCATGCCCTGCAGTCTATCCAAGCTATCCGGATCACAAATATCGGGTAAAATAAAAGCAAGTACTGGTGTCCCACTCAACGGTGTGCTAGAAATGTGCCTCACTCTACGGCGTGCTACAAATCCATTTTGGCTGACGTCAAGATAACGGGACCGCATGTGTCACATCCCGGTTATGCAGAACCGATTTGTGCCAAAAGCCTTATATAGTGAACCGCTAGGAGCGGGGCACTACAACATGTAACCTAGATTTTCTTTCCTCCCAATGCTCTAATCATTAAAGTTAGTTATTAATCCTTAGTAGTTTATTTCAGGATTCTGGGTGTGGCATTTCGCAGAATCCACCATAGACATGATGCTCCCCTCATGGATAGACAAGACTGGACAATGATTTGGCAAGCACAAGAATAAGACTAGACTAGAAAATAACCACACAGTTATATGCATGACGAACGTGTGCTATAACAAGCCACAACAGGTAATATATAGGTCAGGCATCGGGAGTGCACTACTACGAGTCACTGTTAGGCATGTATGAGACAATGAGCAGGAGTGCACCACGACGGGTCACTATCAGACATGTACGGGACAATAGTCAGGAGTGCACTACGATGAGTCACTAACAAGCATGTAGAGACAGTAATCAGGAGCACACCACGCTCGGTCACTATCAGGCATGTATTGGGCAGGTGTATAATGGGTAGGTATCCCCAAACTATTCCATGTAACATGTACTGGAAGGATGTATAAAGGGTAGGTATCCCCTAACTATACATGATGTCAGGTCTAGACATGTGCATAAAGGGTAGGTGTCCCCTAACTAATACATGTGTCTGGTCTGGGCAGTAAGCATAAATAAACATGTAAGGCAATATACGCATAGGTGCTAGGCAAGAAGAACAAAAAAATACGACAAAAAATAAGACATATGAAAAGAGTACAAAATCGGTATACCGTCGGTATGACGTCCAAGACACAGCAAGAAAGGCAGGCAAAATAAGTCAGGCAAATCGATATACCGTCGGTATGCTGGGTAAAGTCACAGTAGATTTTCGATTCCAATAAATCGGTATACCTTCGGTACAGACTAGTATACCGTCGGTATATCGATTTAGATCACAGCATGTTTCTCGATTCCAAGTCAGACAAATATTGGTATACCGATCGTATACACTAGTATACCATCGGTATGCCGGTTCCCATAGGCAATTCTAGGAAAAATTCAGGGAAAGTCTGGTTCCGGGACCGAAATCACATCTCGAAACTCAACATAAATTGGTCTATCAAGATGTCAAGACTAAGGGTAAGTCTCATATAGCATATAGACTAAGTCTCTTGGCAATCACTCCGGTTATCGTTTTCGACACCGAATTTCCTATCGGATAAATACCAAAAATTTTACAGAAAAAGTCAAAACCAAGCTCAAACCAATTTCTGAAATATGCACACGGTTGAAAATCACTAGAGAAACATATTTAGCAAAACTATTTTCATAAAATTTTAAGTATAAAATATCAAAGAAAATAAAAATGGCAATAAAATACTTTTGTTCAAAAGTTTGGTAAGATGTACTTGCCTCAAGTCAAGCTCCCAGCCTAAACCTTCAACTCCACCACCAAGAGGGGTTCAGAAACTATACTCTTAGGCCTCAAGACCAAGATTCAAGCTCTCACGAGAAAATGAGAGAAAATGAAGAAGTGAAGAAAGAAAAGAGAGAGGAGAGAGAAAATCAACTTATATATATAAGAGGTAATTTAATTGTGACCGTCCGATCCGTCTCGTCAGCGATCCAAGTCACGAGATCAAATCAATCTCGTCCATTCAATAGAAAACCAAGAAACCATTGGATAATAGAAAGTATCCAACACTATTCACGAAAATATCTAATCAAAATATCTCAAAAATATCTCAAAAATAAAACAAATATCTACCGCCGAACTGTATACCGTCGGTATGCCGGTCAAGTAGTAAAGTTACAATTTTGAGAAAATTTTAAGATTCCACGAGATCATATAAAATATAATATACAGTACAAAATACGTATTCGTATACCAATACAGATACTGTGAGATGAGTCTCACACTATACGAGGGTAGATCCAAGTGTACCCACCATAGGCAAGGCATAGATGAATTCCATCGAGATGCTTTTCGCAGGTTAACTTGGCACGTGGAAAGGCTGGAACAGGTCCATCTTGTCTTGTTAACACACAAGACAAGTGTCACGCCCCGGTCCCGCCCGGGCCGCCGCTCCGCCCTGCCCCGCCCCGTACGGCCGGGATTTAACGAACCGGGCACGAATCACCGTACCTCGACGCGCCGGACGCGAATCACCGCGTCCGTCTCGCGGGTGCGAGGGAGGAAGGGGAGCTAATCGAATGGCCCGAGTCGAGCTTTCGGGGGACGTGATGCCGCACGGGCCTGGGGTTGCACCCGTGCAAGGCCAATCGTTTAAGTTGATAGTTGGTTATCATCGCATCAATCGAGTAAGCAGCGAAAAGGGACTTGTTGCAATGCAATACATTTAGCCAACTATCAACTTAAACGATTGGCCTTGCACGGGCGCAACCCCAGGCCCGTGCGGCATCACGTCCCCCGAAAGCTCCACTCGGGCCATTCGATTAGCTCCCCTTCCTCCCTCGCACCCGCGGGACGGACGCGATAATTCGCGTCCGGCGCGCCGAGGCACGGTGATTCGTGCCCGGTTCGTTAAATCCCGGCCGTACGGGGCGGGGCAGGGCGGAGCGACGGCCCGGGCGGGACCGAGGCGTGACATGCGCACATAGTACTCTACATCTTTGTGCATATGTAAAGCCAATAGTAGACTGCCTCTAGCAACACAAGTATTCTTTTTTGACCTAATATCCAGCTCGCTTGGTGTCACGTCCTGATTCTGCCGAATCGATAAGTCGACATTATACTACCAAAATAAGTATTAGCGACATAAAAATACGTTGCTAATGTCAAAAAATGTTCACTGACGTATTGGCTATGTCGTATTATAGCTGGTTGCTGAATCACAAGACATCGCACATGTGACATATTTAGCGGCGTATTCAAATTTGCAAGATTTTCCACTTTTAGCGACGTTGGGCGACAAGCTAGCGTCACTAAATTAGTGATATTATGTTTAGTCATTGTTTGTCGCTAATTCAGTGGCAAAATAGCGACCTTTTATAGGTGGTTAGCAACGTGGCTAATTAGCAACGTGGCTAATGATATGGTAAACATTGACATGTCAACAGATTAGCGACGTTCTGCGGTATATAGATACATCTCATAAACGTCACTAGTATGTTGCTAAGCTTCCCAGACGTAACGACGTATTTCGATGTTCTGATAGGAGTAGCAGCGTTCTGATACACGTTATTGTAGAAGCATGAAAAATCTCTACCATGCGCCAATAATAATCAAAGGCCATGCGCCGTAGTGATCAAGTCCCATGTGCCATAATGATCCAGTGTCATACGCCGACCGTTTCATAATTAGTGTTCCCATGTGTCAGCAGTGCCATACGACACTAAGTAACTAGTGTTCATATGCGCCAGCAGTGCCATGCGTCACTAAGTAACTAGTGTCCGCATGCGTCAACAGTGTCATGCGCCACTACTCCCTCAAGCATCCCCATGCGCCAAGCGGAATGACACTTCACAGATGCGTCGTTGCAGTTCCTGCTGTTATGTCCTCCATGCTTCTGTTCAAAGTATTCTAAACTTAATTTTTTTTAAAGTTTATAAACTTTGAAGGAGATCTTGTAGAAGCATAAAAGTCATGCAGGCCGCATAGAGCTCATGCCCCCTCAAAGTGAAAGCAGGCAGTAGAGGGGCCACATAGAGCCCATGCGACCCGAACAACCATGGATTTGGAAGCCGCATAAGAAGAATCCATACGGCCTGAACAGCGATCCCCTGACACGGCATTCAATGCCTGTCAGAAGTTCTAACACACCACTCATCACTTCGAGAATCGTAAGAGAGGCGGCGACTCATAAAAAGACGAAGAGTCACATCAGTGCATTAATAACTTCGTCAGATGTGTCATACAATGTGTTCCCTCATATGCCGCTACGGTCCTATGTAGACTCGTCATCTGGCTACCAAAGTATCCATCGGACCAAGGCCAGACGAGAGCTCGCATGCGGCCACAATGCCATGCAGCCAAAGTATCCATAAGACCAAGGCCAAAGGAGAGCACATATGCGGCCAAGACGTTATGCGGCCAAGATTTTATGCAAGATCTTTCCGTTGCAACCGAAGGGATCCTTACACAATCAGTGTAGACCACGTGTCCAGATGACCGAGTCACACACACAACAGAGTTAAGAATGACCCCGAGATCTTTTCAACAACATATCCCAACCGAGGCCACATGATAGCATGCCCGTGGTATGCAGCTACAGTTACAACCGTATTCTGTTGAAGGAGCCCCATGCGGCCACCAAACAGAGGCATATGTGGAACCTATAGCCCATCAACATTATGGCTATAAATAGGAAAAACTTGGACGTTCCCAGGGTCCTCATTTCAAAGACCATACCCTCCCCTAGGCGAGCTACGTACGTGCACACAAGCTCAAGAGAGAGAAAAGAGAAGAGAACATCCTCATTCCCTCATCGGACCATCAATGGAGTAAAGGAGTCGTTGCAGTACTCGATCTCCATCGTCACATTCTCCAGATCAAAAATATTGTACTTAGATTTTCTGTCTAGGATTTCTTTGTACTTTTTTTGTTGTTGTTGAATATAAGTTTTCCAAACTTACACTGATGGCAAACAAGATGGCGACTCTACTGGGGAAGACCTTCTCCTTTGATGAGAATGTCGTAACGCAGTCCGACGCATCAAAGCTGGGTTCGATCCAGAAGATGCTGGTTGTACGCTTCGACCAGCAAGCCTTTGAGGAAATGCTCTCTGAGGGTGGCCCTTCACCGAGGCTGGCAAAGCCTAAAAAGACCAGCAGGACATGGATTGCAAAGGCCGATGTGCCTCACCCAACTGCGAAGCATGTGCTCCCCGTCTCTCTCCTTGTTGCTGAAGACGCATATCACGCGTCTACCCAAGCTGCCCCTGGTTATGCGGCAACCTTGGCTGAGAAGAAAGGTGCTCAGCACCCAAACTCTGGCAGAGAAAAATACTATGATACTAGAAGTTCGGGTGCAGATGCACGTTCTATGTGGCCACAACAAAGGCCGTATATGAAGGACTTTGCGGCACCGATCAACAGTCGCAGGCAGATAGCTGCATGCGACCACGGAAGTAACAGAAGCTCGATCTTCGACCTAATCTCACGCAGCGCTGACTCCATGCGCCATGCTGAGAAAGGGAAATTTTTTAACTTGGACTCTTCATACTATGCACCGGTGCGTGCTAGAACGAGAAAGTCAAGGGCAGTGCGAGCTCGCTAAGCTCAAGCGACTGCTCACCCGGCAGACCATCAGAGGGCATTGTTAACTGTTATACGTGCCCCTGATTGGAAGCTGTACAAAATTGACCTATGTGTCCAGCCCGCAGCGACAAACAGACATGATCGGTCTCGGAAGTCTTCTACTAACGACCCAGGGAAAGTTCTTATACGAAGCCCAGGCCAGGGAGAAAAGGCAATACCCATAAACCCTTCTGCTCGGTCTACCCGTGCTCATAACGAGGGTGTAAAGGTGCTGCAAAAAGATTAGGACGTCCCCCCATGCTAAGGTTCCCTACGGTCCGACCGCATTAGGTTAGGGAGCTGGGTGAGACAATAATAGCTCTTCCACATCCCCAAGCGCGCTGCCCTCCTAGGTGCGCAACACTAAGTAATCCAAGCCAACCCACATTACTGACTAACGGTGGATAATCATCTTTCTTAGAGGTACTAAATACAACTCCTTGAATGAGCAAAATGAGGGAAATAACTACGACATGGGAGGTATCCTCTCTACAGTATCACTGTGCCAACGTCGTCATCCACTGTTGTTGTGCCAAGGTGTCACGACCCGCACCCGGTGTAGGGGTACGAGTACGTGAACAACATCCAGCCTACGCCGTAGCTTCGATGGTAGAACATTGTCTGGGTCAACATAACTATCTACACATCTCACACAAAATATATAAGGTACCTGTCTTGCTATCTCAACTCCAAATGGAGGAACAATATGATAATATGTTAATGGTAATCAATACTCAATCACAATATAAAGCTAAAGGAGGATAAAAGTACGATATGGAATAGAAGAGAGAAATAAGGAGTCATAACACATCACAAGTTCAAAACCACAAGTCTAGGCACCATATAAGTCTCAAATAATATATACATATTAAAAGTCTAATAATGAGACTAATTGTCACTACCACATTTTCTAGGAAAGGGTATTTTAGTAATTTTATTATTAATTAAATATTGTGCATGTAAATAATTATTTGTTGTATTATTTAATTGTTGTTAGATGTTAGTTATTTATTTTGGACTTGTGTTAGTGGACCTAACTAGTTTAGTTTAGACTCATGGACCAACATGTATTAATTGTTAGAATTGAGCCCATTTAGAAAGCCCATTGATTAGGAGGATGATTAAATTAATTAAACCATTAGACTAGAAGCTTCCCTCCTTAATTATTTATTCATGAGAGGCCCCAAGGGATATATTAGATAATTCATAGTGACTTGAGGAAGGGGAAAGGGGGCCGGCCTATATTTAAAGAGGGAGGAGGAGATTTCTCTCTCCTCTTTTCATTTGAAAACTAGATCTAGAATTTTCCTCAACCAAATTCCTTCATTCCCACTTTATTTCCCTACCAAATTTCATCCCAATTACTTCCTAAATCACCATTGGAGACTATTAGAGTAATGATCTAGAAGGAGGAAGGCAAGGATCTACAAAGAGGAGCAACGATCTACAAGTTGGAGGCTAATTTTATCACATTTGGAGGTTTCATTGGGAATCTATCTCTCAATAGGTACAATTTAGTTTTTCTCCTTAATTTAGGTTATAAATCTGAGATTTAACCATGAAAAATTAACCCATATGCATAGGCTACCCATAGGATTTGGTTTTGTGTTCATAGGAGGCATATTGTGAAAGTTATGATGCTTTTTGTGTCAATTTTGGAGAAATTCCGATATTGACATTTATTGTGTGTGTCAATTGGTCCTATAGATCAATTTGGCATGTGCTTGTATGTTTGAGACTAATTTTGTGTCCACAATTGGGTACGTATAGGTCGTATCCCAACAATTTGGTGATACGTGTTGATTTGGGGGGTTTTCCTCCGACACGGGGCTTTGAGCATGTCACATTTTGACACGGACACGTAGATTTGTGTTTGACTCTTCGTATTGTTCATAAATGATATATTAGACTTGTTTATGTCCTTCGGGGTACGTTTGGATGTGTGGTAGACTCGTGTCGTAAGTGTATCCTAGATCTAATGGGATACGGGTGTGATACGCTCTATATGGTTGTGCATTTATTTCTATATTTAATTCTCTTTTGTTCTTGATCATGGTGATGTATATATATATATATATTGTTGTGTTTATATATTTATGTATGCATATGGCATAGATCTATGTATCTATTATATCTATGTGTATATATTTTTATGTAGCTATTCTTCTACATGTGTAAGAGCTATTTAATGTGGTTGTTGTATATATATATATATTGTAGTATATATATATGTATATGTTAGGTGTAGATGTATATATATACATATATATATATATATATATATATATATATATATATATATATATATATATATATATATATATATATATATATATGTTGTATATGTATATATATTATGTATGATTATATATGTGTATACGTATATGTGAAGTTATATCTATATGATACCATATATGTGTATGTTATGTTACTATGTATTGTTATGTACATATATTTGTATATGGAAGAGTATATGTGTTTACATACATTGTGTTATTATTTATAGTGTTATATATATATATATATATATATATATATATATATATATATATATATATATATATATATATATATATATCGTGTTATATATATATAATAGAGGAGAGCAGGGAGCTTTGGCGATGGTTCAGCGTCACCAAACAGAAACAACTGCAGCAGAGGAAATAGCGACAGCAGCCGCAGCAGCAATAATAACAGTAGCAGCAGTAGCGACGGCTACAACAGCAATAGTGACGCAGCAGCGAGGGTTTTGGTGACAATAACAGGAGTTTGTCGCGGAAAATAGCAGAGTATCAGCGGTATCAGTAGCTTCAGCGACAGTAGGCAGGACCTTTAATGACAGTTTTGCGATTTTATTAGATTTTTTGTATTTAATTATATTAGATATATATATATGTATATAAATGGTATTAATATATATGTAGATACATTCCTAATTATTAATTGTGTTTTAGTATATTATAATTATAATTATTTAGTTGTTAGCATATATTATTTATGGGTAGTTAGTATAAACAAGGTTTTGGATATTACCTTGAAATACCAAGGTAAGTATCAAGGTAATTGGGGATACCCAAGGTATTGGGTTTGGGTATCAAGATTATGGTTTAATGTTGTGATACCAAGTTGGTTCGAAACCAAGGTATCCATTTAATGTTTGTAATTTGGATTTTATATATAATTAATAATTGTTTGATATATTTATGGGATGTTTTACCTATTATTTTTACGTATCCTGAGATACGGTATCCTACTATACTAAGATGTAGTTTATGACCTAGACTCTAGTGTTTGAAACCAATATCTTTGAGATAGACTTGTGCAACCTAGAAATAGATAGTTTGACATAATTAACCATAGTTTGACCATAGTTGACCATAGTTTGACTTAGAGTTGACTTAGTTTGACTTTTGACTTAGAAATGGCTTGTTGACCTAGAAGTTGACTAGTTTAACTTATTTTCTTTCCGAAATCTTGTATTGATATTATATTCCATATCTAGGTCTTCGAGGCACCGCATCAGACATTTGTGAGACTATTCTTTGGACTTCAGGCGAGTACATTCTCTGATAGTTTCTCATTTATGATATCCTCTATGTTTATTGTATCTAGTGTAGATATCCTTGTTCTCTTGACACGATGGTTACACAGATTGGTATATCTGGATCTCATCATGAGATGTTATTCATTGGTATATGGTGTATCTTGTGCAAGCCTTGTTTCATTGATTATCTTGTACATGTACAGACACTGATTCTCGGGAAGACTAGCTATCTTCTTGGGAAATCTCGTGCCATAGCGTACCATGGTTGGATCTATTATACCAGTCGAGGGTGGGGAGTATTTTAGTGTAGATATGTGATCATACCCTTCTTGTATCAAGTCTTGCTCTTGAATAGTGTTAATCATACACCGCACGTATGATTAGCCAGGCCATAAATCTTGTATCATGTTCCCAAGCCGATCACATGTTAAAGCTAGTACTCACACACTTAGTCATTAGTATTCTTGTTCATTGTCATATTGTTCATTATTGTATTTATTCCAGTATTTTCTTATTGTATATCTCTTGTGCATCTTGTATATTCATATCTGTTTACTATTACATAGTTTTTATCATTGATTAGAACTAATGTTAGAGATGTACTCTGCTCCTTTCCTGACTAGATATATTTTTCCCAGATGACACTGAGGACTGGTACCCTACACATTATGGACCCCAGGATGTTGTGGGTTTAGAGTCAGAGATCCTGGCTTAGGAGGGACTTATTCCAACTGAGACAGATGACCCGAGTTTAGTAGCTTCTTAGTATTCTTGTACTGGGTTTATCTCCAGCTATTTGTTAGTATTCTTTCAGACTCATTGACGTATTATTTTAGACTCATGAGTTGTTGTGACTATTCTATTCTTTATCATATTCGTGCTCGTTTTCGTCTTAGATCTGTGATTGAGTATATTGTTATTGTTGATGGTTTATTATATTGATAGATAGATTACCCAGACAGCGTTACACCACCGATTCTGCGGCATAGCCTGGGCGTTGTTCCCGACTTGCATCCCTACCTCGGGTGCGGGTCGTGACACTAATACAATATCCAAAATAAATATCTAAGCCTCCTCGGTCACTGGCACTAAGTCCTCCTGCTCTAGGGGAGTATCCTCTAGTGGCTTACCGTCCTGCGGCTCGTAATAAGTGGGACACAGCTACTCTAGCCAATCATCTGAAAAATATATCCAATCAGGAAATGTGCGAAGTACAAAACTCTGAAAGCAGTTTCAAATACATGGTAGAGAATATATGACAAGTAGTAGAAAAAAAAATACAATATGCACAAGTAACTAGAAATAGAAATATAGCTGGAACAAGCAGATAAATACAATATGCTCTGAAAAGATAAATACTGGCAATAGGAAATAACTGCAAGTAGAGAAACTGGAATACTAGATATGTGATTTAGAGCACAAGTTCGTTATGTGATTAGCTTAGGTTGCACATGAGGTAAATAAGGTAACTCGATTATACGTGAGGTGTATAATCGATATACACATGAGATAAATAGGGCTTGATCACATAACCAACTTTTACCCCCTCCCCAACCAATACTCATGGATCCAATCACGACACGTTATGCACATGAATACGATATAGTCACACTAGCATACTAAATAGTGGATGCACATGAAGCATATAAAAATAATACCCGATGCATACGATGAAATATATGTGTAAGGAGTACCCGCTGAACACGGTAGGGTATAATATCTCCTGACAGGATCCATATAGTACCAGTCCATGTAACAATGTGTCAGAATCAAGTATATCAGTTCTAGAACAAGTGATATATATACTATCATGAAATAAAAAGTAATATAGAGATGTACTGGACTCTGGTCCTGAGCAAATGGTAAATTTTGGTATCTGAGATGGTGTCACACAACCCTATATATGAATATCATGTCATTTGGTATAAGAATGATAAATGAGTTAAATGCACTAATACATGCTTCTAGGTCCATAACTGGCATTTAGGGCAATTACTAGTCCATACTAGTGGTTATTGGATGATACTAGGTCACTTCTAGTTTTCTAGGTCCATAACTAGAAGATACTAGGTAACTAGCTAATATATAACTAAACTTATTAATACTATAATATATATTAACTAGCAACATTAGCTCACTAGCATTAATCAACTAACTGCATTATAAACTAACTAAACTTACTTTATAACTACTACTAACATTCCTTATATGCTAACTGATACCTATCAATTCTAACCCACTTGTTGCCCTCTAGATACCCTTTTAGTACTTACAATCCTATCTAACATCTCTAAACATCACTAACCTACATATCTATATGTATACCTTGGCTATGTATACCCTATTGACACTTGACTTTATACCTTGCCTGCATCAACTCCTACAATTGCCTGTACTGATACCTCATACAGTCCCGGATACGTATCAGTGTATAACTGATGACTGATATCGAGCTGAAACTAAGATGCACTAATGCCTGCCTCTGCAGTACAAATGGACTGCACCCAAGCCTAACTGATAAGCACCATTTGGATGCACTGCTACAGTGCCCCATGCCTGAGCCCCCAGTCTGTAACCAGACCTCATTTGGTCTCCTCCCTGTACCAATACTAACTATAATACCAATAGGTAATATACTAACTGATAACTCAACATACTAACACTTCTAAAGCTGCTGCTATGCTTCATTACTTTATCAAAATCTCTGATCAACCCTCCAGTTGACTGAACCCAATCCCCTTGCAGGTAAGAACCCTAATGCAACTGTCACAATCCCTCGCATCTCGATCTCATCCATCCACAACACTCACAACACACAGAAATCAAACCATCACTAGTGTACAGCAACTGGTACTATACCAAGTTCCAGTTGCCTTCATACCCCCATCAAGCACACAGTCATCTGTTGTGTATCACTCTACTGCTACCCTGTTACCTAGCTAAGGCTACCTGCTATTCCTACATGCCCTTAATGTGAACTTCCCTGACATGAACTATGAATTTCCCTCTTCACTGTCACCAACACAGAACTCACTTATACACAGATGATAGTTTATATATATATATATATATATATATATATATATATATATATATATATATATATATATATGGTAAACGGGATATGAGCCATGCACATGTGGACCAATAGAAATGGATTTCTATATCCCATGTGCACTAGTACACTCCATTTCTATTGGTCCACATGTGCATTGACTCATGTAGGAATATGAGCCTATGGCTTATATCCCTTTTTTTCACACACACACACACACACACACACACACACACACACACATATATATATATATATATATATATATATATATATATACATCATAATACAACTAAAGTAACTTGCTACAATGAGAAATGAGGAGTAATTGCACAAAACACAAAAAATGAGCCCCGTATCACACTGTATCGTGATACGACATACTCGTATCTAGTCCCATACCACTAATCTAAGTCTATTTAGATCTAATTGGCCTAATCACAAACACTTGGTACACCAATCTCGGAATTCTCCCAAATTGGGCTCAAAACTCCAAGTAGAAGTCACAATAGGGGTCAAATGAACCAAGTTCTTGTTCCTATGGGTAACCCCTAAGCCATGGAATGGTTCCTAATGGTCAAATGCATGAATTAGAGTCTAATTGAAGAAATTTTTTATAATTATACATATTGGAAGATAGATTTTCAATGAATGCTCAAATGGACACAATTCGGATACAAGCTCCTAGCAAATTCCTCCTTCTCCAAGTGCTCATTGCAAATCCAAGCTCCAATGCTCCTTGGATGATGAAATTGAAAGGAAATGAGCGTGAATTAAGAAAATTTGGTGGAGGGATGAGTCAATTTAGGGAAGAACACAATTGGGGATCTAAAATGAATGAAGAATGAAGATGAGAGATAGTGTTTTCCCCTCCTATAGGCGGCCGGTCCCTACTTTCTTCCCAAGCAATACTAAATATCCATTATACCCCCAATTAGTTGTCATATAGGTCTCTAATTATGGAAGAATAAATTAGGGAAGTCCTGATTCTAATGAATAATTAATTCTAATATTTTAACTAATGAAGAGGGTTGAGTCTATGGGTCTAGTCCAAAATATTGGGTTTAATTTGTCATGACAAGTCTAATTGGTCCACTAGGGTCAGGTCCAATAAATAGGCTAGTGCACTAACCATTAAATAAATAATACTATATCTAATATATTATACTAACACAATATATAAAATATTCACACAATATATAAATAATATGAATAGACAAAAAATATCTCTATCTAGAAATATGGTAATGACACAAGGTAGCAGCACCTGCAGACAGGCAGTCGATATTCCAACGACTGCGACTAAGAGCACCCGTCTGACAGCATTTTGAAAAACATGTGCAAATATCAGAGGAGGAGGAGTTGCCCTTCGCCTCATGTTGTTCCACTTGGAGGTCTCCTTCTACTAAGGAAGGTCGGAAGTCTAGAACCTCCAACCCCCCCCTCTCAGCCAGCGTATTGAGGAACCAGAGACAAGTAACGGTGCCTACAGAAGAAGTATTCTTGGGTACCCACTTAAGGACAAAATTGTCATCAGCTGGGGGTGATATTTCCCTAAGACCCAAGATGACTCCACAAACTGGGGGTTGTCACCCTCATCAAAGTGAAGCACCTTCTGACGCTGGGGGTAGTAATCCATCCGAGTCTGAGGAAGATGCAACGATATCTACCTATCCTGAGGAGAGTGCGACTCAAGGAGAGGAAGCAAAAAGCAAAGGGTCTACCACCCTATCCACCTCCCCCATGTCATGACAGTGTACATGGCAGGGGAGGATAACGAGGGCACCAGCAATTGCATATGTCTTGATGCTTTGGAGATAATGATGCACAACATGAGTGCCATAATGCAGACTTTGGCCCAGGCGATACTGGAGACAGGCGAACATGGTCCCGCCACCCTCAGGGCCCTCAATAACTCTGTAAGCTGGGAGTAGCAATCTTTCGGTGATCCATCCCAACCCATCATTCCGTGATGACTGATTACCAGAAAACAGACAATGACAAGTCTGGAGGTAGTCTCCCTCGACAAGTCAGAGCAGCATCCAAAGCTAGGGGTAGCATTCCCTCCGAGTCCGAAGACGATGCAAAACTAACGGTCTTTCCTGAGGACTGTGTGACTCAGGAATAAGAAGCCCCAAAGCCAAAAGAGACTTTCTCATTCAATGACGACGACGTCATTGAAATCTTTGATGTACTAATGAAGGACAACAAAGTCCGGCTACCAAACATCAGATACCTTGGGGAGGCAGACAAGGTCGATGACCCCAAGTACTGCCACTACCACCGGTACGTCCATCATCCAACCAAAAATTGCTTTGTGTTGAAGAGGCGTATCCAGCAGCTGATCAATGCCAAGGCACTCACCCTCGACTTCGAGGACAAGACGGTCATTGCGAACATAATGTCCCTCCAGTTTGGTGCCTTCTCAGTGACGGAGGCCCAGGACAGTGTTGTTCCGATCCTGAGAGCAACAATGGAGGTTGTCAATCTTCCACCAGCTCGCGACCAAACAACCGGGCTGGTACCTCTCAGCACACCATGGGGCAAGGTCATGTGGGTTTACCCTGACATTGCTCAAGACCTGACACAACAAGTAGCACCTTCAACAACAAGGTCAAAAGAAAAGAAATGCAGGTCATGTCGTTTGATCTTATCCTCAGAATACACAAATTGTAGACTTCATATGCCCACTACAGCTCAACAAGTCTCCTTTTGTACAAAAGCCAAGCCTCGTATGTCTCATCAACAACGGCGAGACAATGCTTCTCGACAAAATAAATCTCCAGCAACAGGCATTGCCCCTCTGCGTATTATGCATATAGTCGCAGTAGGCGGTGGTCCTCGATATAATAAGCAATCGTGCGCACGTAGCAGTAATCCTATGCGCACAATTCAGCCAACTCTGTCATGTGTATGCGACAGTATTCCTTTATACCTGACTCTCCATTTGTCACAAGACAAAGTATCGGTAGTATATGGTGCAATAAATGATGAGTGGCCACAATTTCATTATTATAGCCAACAGTCACTTCGTCTTATGCAGAATATGGGCTATGATCTCCAGAAAGCTGAAGGTCTAAATTTTGGTAAAAGACGACGTAATCCTTTACAATTCGATAGCTATTACAATATAACTCGTAGTGGGATGGGATACGAAGGTGCTAGCACCCATCGTCACTCCAGAATGACCGTAGTCCGTAAAGCTCGAGCTCCAGACTCTGTCAACAAATAAAAGCAGATCTTAACTCTTAATCAAGGACAGTGTATTCTCGAACCCACCAAGGACACTATTTCCTTAATCTGATATTTTATCAAGGACAACGTCTCCTCGATTCAACAGTACATACAGGCTCGCAAAGCTTAACCGAGACTTTCCAATGATGCCGATCAAGGGCAAGTTCCTTAATAAGTACTACGTCTAAACTAGTACTTCCCAACATATTAATTCAAAATGTACAGTGTTTATATTTTGTTATCCCCAGCAAGTGCAAATACATAAGAGGATGTGTGTCCCTCCATGATTCCTTGCCAAATCTATTATCTGTGTTCAGAAGATCCTGAATACACAACGGATAATGGATCTACAAAAAATTCTCCAATGGAGCAATTCTCAGGTCCTGCGAAACATTTTCATTGAGACCACCCAAACTTGAATCCCTAACACCAAGCCGCGCTCGGCATAATCTCCACTTTCGAGGGGTTCTTCATAGAGCATGTCCCTCGACTGCAAAATATCGAGGCCGACGTCCTAGCCGGCCTCGCAGCCTCTTTAGTTGTTCCAGTCAATACTCATGAACTGATCACCATGGTCGGCCAAGAACTAGTCTACCCGAAAAACAACCTCTGTATGTGTCTAAGCTACACAGCAGAAGTAGACACCGTCATCCAAGACTAGAGGCTCACATTCATCGACTACGCAGTCTATGGAATTCTCCCTGATAACCCAAAGGAAGCTACTTTCATCAGAAAATGTTCCTTCCGGTTCTATTATGATACGGCGACCAAAATATTGTATCGTCGTTCCTATGACGATCTTCTGCTATGATGCCTAACGAATGCAGAACCGAAGAAGATTCTCTGCAAGGCTCACGATGGGGTTTGCGGTGCCCATCAGCCCGAACCCAAGCTATAAGATCGTCTCCAGAGAATGGATTACTATTGGCCGAAAATGGTAGCGGATGCTTTTAACTATGCGAGGAAGTGCCAAACGTAGCAAATCCACGCAGACTTAATCCACCAAACCTCATAATTCCTACATCCAACGATAGTATCTTGGCCGTTTGAGCGTAGGGAATGGACATTATCGGGCTAATTAGTCCACCTTCTTCTAAGGGATATCGTTTCATCTTGGCTATCACCTACTACTTCTCCAAGTGGGCGAAAGTTGTTCCAATCGCTGAATTAAAGATCTCAAACGTGATTAGGTTTGTCAAGCATCACATCATATACCGCTTTGGCCTGCCATGGAGGATCATCTAAGATAATGGTCCATAGTTTATAAGTCATGCTTTCTACCCATTTTGTGACAAAAATTGAATCCATAACGTGGTCTCAACTGCCTACAATCCAGCAACAAATGGTCTGGCGGAAGCATTCAACAAAACTATTATAAAGCTACTAAAGACGTTCATGTCATCAAATAAGCGCAACTGGAATGAGAAGCTGGGTGAATATCTCTGGGCCTATTGCACATCGGTCCGGACACCTACTGGCAGTATGTCATTCTCCTTGGTTTATGGAAGCAAAGCGGTCCTCCCACTCGAGATCCAAATTCTCTCACTCTGGGTGGCCCTCTCCAGCCAGTTAACTACTGACGAAAACCACCGTTGATGGCTACAAGAGTTAGAAGCACTCGACTAGAAGCGGCTCCTAGCTCAACAACACATTGATCTATACTAAGCACGTCATTCCGAAACCTTTAACAAACGAGTCAAGGAAAGAACGTTCCAAGTAGGTGACCTCGTCCTAACCATATGAAGATCGATGGTTATGACCCACAAGATGGCCGACAAATTCTAACCTAAATGGGAGGCTCGTTCATCGTGGAGTCCGTGTTCTGCAACGGCGCCTACCGGCTCACAAAACACAATTGCGACTTGCTCATGATGCCTATCAACGACAAGTTCCTCAAAAAATACTATGTCTAAGATAAACTTGTACTCCCTTTATTATCAGCTGGACAACCAAGATGTACATTATACCTTCCCCGATGTTCATCTCCCGCAAGTGTGTAAGCATAATATGCATTTCTTCTTCACGAATCACCATAATTGATATTATCTATATTCTAGGAGTCCGGAATACACAATAGATAATGGATCCTCAAAAGCTCCCTGGTAGAGCAATTCTCAGGTCTATCCATACTTTCGGGTAGACCACTCATAATCAGTTATCTTGGGCATTAGTTCAAGTCCACATCATCCCTGAACTACTGTCCTAATAGTTCTCTTCAGCTGGGTTTGCCATGTTCATATTACCTCTGAGCAAACCTCTCTATATGGTTATCGATTGTCACGTCCATAATACCTCTGACATCGGTCGTCGTCTCAAACTTATCACCCACACTTACTTTAAAGTGTGCCAACGGTGTTAAGGCCATAAAATCTATCACGTCCATATCACCTCTGATAGGGTTCCATTTTGAACTTATTACTTGCACTCAGGTGCGCAAGAAGTAATGAGGCCACAAAATCTATCGTGTCCATACCACATCTGATAGGATTTTGTTTTAAACTTATTGCTTGTACTCTAGTGTGCAAGAAGTAATATGTCTACCAAAGATCTCCCAGTGGGATATCCTTAACAAAAGCAAACAATTCACGTCCATATTACCTCTGAACTATGAGCTGCCCATGTTCCATATCCAAAGAAAATAGCTATGTCTATATTACCTCTGGCTCGTTTCCTTTTCCTTCCATAAAAATATCCCACCATGATCGTACCTAGCAAATTTGCTTGACTATCGGTTATAAACTACAGTATCCCTACCATCACAGATAATGTCGCCACCGAACCTCCTTAATGGAACTACTTTTACCCATCACGTTCATACTACCTCTGATAAGGCTTAGCGTTATCCCCATTATGATGTTATACTACGTCCATATTACCTCTGGTATAAATACTCATAGCCAAGATATCCACAACAACAAGAAGAGTTCTAAACAGGAAGTCTCGGGTGGGATGACTAGCCCCGCCACTTCCACACATCCTGGCCGCATACGGAGAGAAGCTACAGTGAGCTTGGTTGGAAGATCGCGGACAATCCACCGGGTAATATGCTTGTTTGTCACAAAAAATAACAATTATGATATCCTCCCATGCTTCATCGGGACTTGAGCAATCCGAGAAAGCCCTTTGATAAAACGCGCTCATTCCGACAGCTCAGATCATGAACAAAGAGACCAAGTCCGTTGAGTCGAATAGTCAGCTGCGCCAAGTTAATTGGACAGATCTGATATGCCAAAATAACCTGATATGCCAAGTGAACAAATGCACTAAGAGGAAGGATACTTCACAGATGCGTTATTGCAGTTCCTGTTGTTATCTCCTCCATGGTTCTATTCAAAGTATTCTGAACTTAAAAAACTTATAAAGTTTAAAGTTCAAAAACTTTGAAGGGGGTCTTGTAGAAGCATGAAAAATCTCTACCATGTGCCAACAGTAATTAAAGGCCATGCATCGCAGTGGTCAAGTCCCATGCTCTATAATGATCCAGTGTCATGTGCCGATCGTTTCATAACTAGTATTTCCATGTACCAGCAGTGCCACACACCATTAAGTAACTAGTCTTCCCATGCGCCAACAGTCATGCAACACTAAGAAACTAGTGTCCGCATGCGCCAACTGTGCCATGTGCCACTACTCCCTTAAGCATCCCCATGTGCCGAGCTGGAGGACACTTCACAGATACGACGTTGTAGTTCTTGTTGTTATCTTCTCCATGCTTATGTTCAAAGTTATCTGAACTTTAAAAACTTACACATTTTAGAAACTTTGAAGGAGATCTTGTAGAAGAATGAAAATCATGCAGGTCGCATATAGCTCATGCCCCCTCAAAGTGGAAGCAGGCCACAGAGGGGCTACATAGAGCCCATGCGGCCCGAACAACCAAGGAGTTGGAAACCTCATAAGAAGAACCAACGCGGCCTAAACATCCATAAAGTAAGGGGCCACATGAGATCCCCTAACACGGCATTCAATGCCTGTCAAAAGTTCTGACACACCACTCATCACCCAAAGTGCTTCGAGAATCGTAAGAGAGACGATGGCTCATAAAAAGATAGAAAGTCACATCAGTGCATTAATAACTTCGTCAGATGTGCCATGCCACGTGTTTTCTTATATGCAGCTATGGCCCTATGCGGCCTCGTCATCAGGCGGCCAAAGTGTCCATCCGACCAAGGCCAGTCGAGAGCTCGCATGCGGCCACAACGCCATGCGGCCGAAGTGTCCATAAGACCAAGGCCGAAGGAGAGCACATATGCGGCCACGATGTTATGCAGCCAAGATGTTATGAAAGATCTTTTTGTTGCAACCGAAGGAATCCTTACACAATTAGTGTAGACCACGTATCCAACTGACCGAGTCACGCACACAACAAAGTTTAGAACGACCCCAAGATCTTATCAACAACATATCCCAATCGAGGCCACATGGCAGCATGCCCGAGGTATGCGGCTACAGTTGCAACCGTATTCTATTAAAGGATCCCATGCGGCCACCAAACAGAGGCATATGCGGCACCTATAGCCCATCAGCATTATGACTATAAATAGGAGAAACTTGTACGTTTCCAGGGTCCTCTTTTCAGAGACCATACCCCCTAGATGAGCTACGTATGTGCACACAAGCTCAAGAGAGAGAAAAGAGAAGAGAGCATCATCATTCTCTCGTCGGACCGTCAACGGAGTAAATGAGTTGTTGCAGTACTCAATCTCTATCGTCATATTCTCCAGATCAAAAATATTGTACTTAGATTTTTTGTCTAGAATTTTATTATACTTTTTTTGTTTATTAGTGAACACAAGTTTCCTAAACTTACACTGATGGCAAATAGTTATGACGTATGTATCGCGTCGCTGAATGTCATGAGTCATCGTTAAATTCCAAAAAACAAAAAAAATACAACAGCTCTAGATAGCTTTCTGATACAGTGTTGGCCGTTTGATACTGAAACACACAATATAAGAAATACACAGAGAATAATGATACTGAGACATATAATATAAGAAAACACATAGAGAATAACAATACTCAACAAAATAAATAGGTAATACATAAATAGACAATATAAGGGAGTATCTAAATCCATAAACCAACCATAATGTTTGAACAACTCTGTGATACAAAAGACCAAACTAGGGCTAAAATAATCACAAGTCAATACAAGACCCAACTAGCGCTGAAACACACAAATCATGAAAATGGAGTCCAAGCTAGGCTACTAGTGGGGAGGAGGATGAGGAACACCGCGAATCAGCTCTACGATCTGCGTCATTGCTTCGTGTGAAAGTGGTTATCTTGACTATGGAGGCGGTAGAGGCGGTGGAGGAGGTATCGATGCCGACGGTGGTAAAGGTTGTATATGTTCTAATGATAATAGTCTAGCATAGAAGGAATCAATGGTCATTATTAGCCTCGACGTGACAACCTTATGTCAAAAGAACCTGTGATGCCTGCAACGAATCTACCCTAGTAGTAGCATCTTGACCAGCTTCGTCGCAGTGTGCTGCATTATCTGGGTCATCTTCCCGTCATGCTGCACTCAAGTGCCTTAAAACGCGTAGTGATGCTTGGCTCGGCCGATTGAGGCTAGGACTAGGGCGGCTCTATAGTCCTCCTTAGTAACTCGTCTCGAAGATCGGCAATCTGCTGGTCAACAACATAAAAATGTATTGACTCCTGGGAAGACTGTAGGGACCTATAATGCGCACTAATAGAGGGGGGCCTAGAGGTTTGCGTCTCAACATATGCACTGTATGATCCTGTACCGTAGAACGTGCCCCTCTGAAGACCATCAGAGGCGATCATCCACAGTCGTCGTTCGACGGAGCTAGGGGGCCTGCGAGGAAGTATCGGCCTCTCCCTCAGCAGGTACGACAACAACCTATTACGTCGCTAGCTCACAGAGTCTAACATACTCCTACATTTTGTGTGTCTCTCGATAAGTTTACTTATTAGTATTTACTCGTCGTGTATGTAATTACTTATCTAAGTAACCTAATGCTACGTGAATATTTTCTAAGTCATATTAAAGTTTACAAAATACAAATACTTTGGTTGTTATCTCTGGCACGCCCGTTCATCGATGAGTTTTTCGTCCTTACGATGGGTGGCCAAGAAGACAGTCACCATGGTAGCATCATCGCCCATATGTACCTAAAACTAAAATATTAATTATTATTAAATGCAAACAGATTTATTGAATATTTAGCCTATTATTTCTCAAAAGCAAATACATTTATTAAATTCAAGCACGTACCATTCGATAAAAATGCTCGGTCATCGGTATCGACCAACCGTACCACCTGTCAGCTTTACTCCTAGATGTCTTGCATTTCTTTTCTTGTATTTCTCGTCATCGAATAAATCTCCCATCCGCAGTCCGCTACTCAGGCGTGATCCATCCTTGGATTGGTTGACCCAATCGATGTCGATCCTTCTGATCACGGATCGCACCCCAGATCAGCTTGGTAGCGACCTGGGAAAACTGATCCTCGATGTTCACATCCAGGTGTGGTGGGTAATAATATATTTTCTACAAAATATTAGAAAATAATATGTTAGGTTAGCATAATAAAAAAATTACATATACAATTTCTAAATTGAAACTAAAATAGAATCTACTTTTACCTTTGAAGTGCTCGAAAAAAATGCTTATTTTCATCGGAAACATCACTATAGCTGATCCAAGGGCTACCTTAGTTGAATATAAGAAATTGACCAAGTGTTCTCTCAACGCCATAGGATCGATACCTGTCATGCCCCAGTCCCAAAATACCGAGGGACTAGCCACATGGCAATGGCCAGCAGCACACTCCAATGGGCAAACCCAATTTAATGGACCCGTTAGAGTGTACTTAAGCTGTAAAACAAATATAATGGTCTACGATACATGTCACAGTCTAATTCTAATCTCATCTACAGAAGGTAAACATAAATATCAAATGTCAAACTAATCAAAGAGAAATATAATCCAACAAGTCTCAATAGAATGTCTCGGGGAACAACCCGATAATGAGTTTAGTACAGTAATCCAAGAGACAGAAAATAGAGTATCTAGAAACAGAAATACTGAGTATATAATAAAATACTCAAGAGAAATTCTCTGGCAATACCTCGTCCTTTGGTGCTGGTACTGCTCCAGTGTCTACTCATGTCCCGTATGTCTCGAGGTAGATCTCATCTGCTATACCTGGGGATATAATCTGGATCCATGTCCTCAGGGGACATAGCAAGGTACAAGAATAACTCAAGCCAAAATAAATACAGTATATAAAATGTATCAATAGGGCAAACTATGTAACCAGCTATGTGATATGCAAATGAGAGCATCACTAGTACTCAGGCTGAGGCCACTACAAGCTCTGTGTCGGAGAGCCTGTAGCAGTGATATCATGTAGTGGGCCTAGCTCTGATGTAGAGGCTATGGCAGCACAATAATTAATATATATATATAATCAGCATGTAGCCTGTGTGTCTTTCCCCACCCAATGTAATCACACATCTCATATCCACGACGCCTCATATCCATAACACGCAAGATCATGACCTCTAGCTAATGCAGTGAGTCATGATGATAGCTATGCATATGTCAGATCTATGTCACGAATCCTGTAACCTATACAGAATCACCATGAATAACTCAGAAAAGATTTTGTCTCATGAATAGTATCAGGTGTCATATGGTATGACGTACTTGATAAAGCAAGCACAAAATATAGGATCGTAATATCAACTCTCTAAGTAACGTTACACGACTCCGTGTACGGCGTCAACACCCAAATATTATTCGGACGTTAAGCAACGTCTCAAGGTCCTAGGTTAAACAGTTACAGCACAGAAATAAATCAAGAAATAATATGAAAGCAAGTACTACAAGTTTGGCAAGGTACACTTGCTTGGGGTTTGAATTCCTTCAGTTGCTCCGGTATATGTGGAATCTTCGGGTACGTCTCTGGATGCTGAAATAAATATTACCATCACTCTCAGAAGATATTAAATAGCTAGGATTGCCTACCCATAAGTCCAATTTGGACACAGGGGCAAAATTGACAATTTTTGGTCAAAGCGGGATCCACATGTGGTCCACTTTGCACCGAAAAATGTGCCAGAGATAAAATTCTCCAAATTCGTCAAACTTAGTGTCTACGAGTCCAAGATAATGATACGAACCCAATGAAATGTCCAGAACTGAATTCCGATGAGCCGATCACAAAATCGTCCATTAAGTGGAGCCATGGGGCCCACGATAAGGGGTTTCGTCAACGTTCTCAGAATCGAACCAAACTTGGGTCACAAGACCAGCGTAATGCTACGAATCCGATGGTACAATTTTTATTACGAAATGACAAGCACACACAAAGTTACAACGAGTTTCAGAACAGGCTCGATACGGGGCAATTTCGACGGATACGCGTTGATTACGGTGTGCACGCACATCCAAATCAACTTCGCGAAATCTCACACGTTCGCATTGACTATACGCTCCATTTGGTACAATTTGCACATGACAAAGTTGTCTCGTTTAGCGGAACGCACCCAGTTTTAGAAAATTTGGGTTTTAAAAACCAAGATTTTGATCAACTTCATCCGCGAATAAAATACAAATTTCAGCACAATAAAATAAACTAATTACAGGGTTTAAAATTTGGTTATATTGTCTAATTTACTGTTCAAGTTAATTTTAGAATTATTAAACATGTTGGACGTAAAACGGCCATGAACTTGTGAGTTCGGGACAGTTTCTGAAGTCCAAAATTGGGATATTTTTCCTGTTTTTGTGTCACAGTTTACGATCGACACAGGATATGATACCCCAATCTAATTGCACAGGGTTCGAGAGGGCCACACACCGAACATGCCGTAATAGGCCGTTCGAGAATCGACACAGTGAGAAGGAAGAAAAACTCACCGAAACAGGGGTCGGCCGTGGTGCTACGCGTGAACGGGGCGGCACGGCGGTGCACGTGGCGTAGAATAGGGTTCTGCGGCTGCTCGGAGTCGTGGTGGTCGTTGGCGGAGAGGTGGCCGTTGCCGTCGTCGGGGTGGCAGGGTAGCAGCGGCGAGCTCGGGGTGCAGCGGCGGTCGAGTGGCCGGAGTCGGTGTGATGGCGGTGGTAGATCGATGATGGTGGTGGGGAGTTCGGTCGATTTTATAGGAGAAGGCCGCGACGGCTGTTATTGGGAGGGGGTGAAGGAGTCGCCGACGTTGGCGGAAGACAAACCGAGGGGTCGGCGGCGGCGGCTCACGGTAGGAAGGTGAACAGTCGGCGGGTCCACGGCGGAGGGAAACGGCCGGGATTTTAATATCTACCGTTACTATAGAAATGGGTACAGGTCGGGTCGGGTTAGTGGGTCGGGTCAGGTTCAGATCCGAATCTACTAGAGTTGGGTTTAATTGGGTTTGGTTTAATTTGGTTTGGTTCAGGTTGGTTTATTCTGGTTTATTTAAAAATGATATTTTTAGCTGTTTAAAAATAGTTTTTGGGCCCAATAAATTCCAGAAAAAATTACACTATATCCAATTATTTATTTTACACTCAAAAATATAATTTTTATAATATTTTAATATATAATTTAATACTCAAAAAAATTATCCCTGAAGAACATTTATTTCAATTATTAAAAAATCACAGAAAAATCCCAAAAATTTATATTTTAATTTTAAAAAAATATGGGTGTTTACATTACCTATACAAAGATAATTACATTAAGGAAAAATTGTGTGTAATATATATATATATATATATATATATATATATATATATATATATATATATATATATATATATAAGCTATATAATTAAAGCAATTGTAGGTTATTTAACTTACTTCGTAGGCCTGTCGGTCCAAGTCTCCATCCTTGTCTCTTCCGGAGACATGTATAGAGGATCATCTCGATACAAGTAGAGATCCTCTTCTGGCGCGACCTCGGCGATCTTCTCCTCCATCTCTATGTGATCGATATTGGTAGCAGGAGGAACAATAGAATCTGGAGTACTCATATTCGGTCTAGAACTGCTCGTCCCAGGAGTAGTGACACGTAGGAACGACCCAGTAGAGATACAACCGTGTGATACACGGGAGTTCTAGGAGATGAGGGTGTCACGCCCCAGTCCCAAAATACGTAGGACCAGGAATACGAGACACGCCAGCTACGCATTTGACCAGACTCAAGTCCGACCCGAATGCGTATAAGCTGTGAAATAATGGTATCCATCTACACTAATCCAGTAAATATAACCATCTATGTCTCAATCCACAATGTACAGAAATATACAAGAAAGAGCTGCATGTGCTAAAGTCGCCGCCCAATAACACACCAAATCGAATAGACTCGAGAAGAAATATGAGTCTATAAAAACTAGGCTACAACAGCAGATGAATAATCAATATAAAATAACCATAATGCCGGTAGATATGATGTGAGTACCTGGTACAATGTCCGCAAGACATGCAACTCCATCAGCAACTCCAAATGCTCCGTAATCGTCTATGCTGCAAAACTGGCAGGGGACCAGGTCCTCAGAGGGACGTAACAAGGTACAAAAAATACAGCATGCCAAGTATAACAGAAAGAAGCAAGTGCAACGATGGTGTAATCTAGCATAACCAACTAAGTGAGACACAGTTTAAAGACAATGTTCGACGCGTGGGCTATTCAAAATAAAACCGTAGCTCTGGACACGAAAACACACGGAACGTACCGCAGCTCCGGGCAAAGAGTCACACGGGTGATACAACTACTCTAGATACAGGATCACTACAGAAATAGTACATATACATATATAAGCGCTTGCAGAGGAGCCCAAACGTCTAGTAACTGTCTTTCCCATCCCAAGCGGTCAACGATTGTGCATTGAACCTGAACCTCTATCTAACAGTCTCGTCATACTAAAGTAACTATCAGTCAATGCGACCCTTAGGTCGTCCCAGGTTCCGGTCATGATGTCAGTATCAGGATACATAAAATCTGGCACGATGATAATGTCTGAATGTGTCCTAGGATTACGATATACTCAGGTACGTATATTTAGGTGTTACAAACATTTACTATTCGTTACCACACGTTACCGACGAAAGTCTGCACCCGGTTGTGACCCGGACGCGAAGTAACGATTCTAATCAACCACGCGCACAATGTATATAATGAAATAATAAATATCTGGTAACTGAAATACAGGGTGGCAAGGTACACTTGCCTGCATCCGGCTGCTGAAGATGGGGATCTGGTACGACATCCGAGTTCGCAGGTCCCGTAGTACCTAGAGACGAGATACAAACTCAATCAATAAGCTATCACACGGCAAACAGGGATGTGACACACGTCTAAACATATGCTCAGACTCAGCTACAACTCACAGGGACACGACGCTAAAGGGTTGACCAAGGTTGACTATTGGTACGTTACGTCAAATTAATCATCTGTACAATATCATCAAACTATCCTCAATCCTACTATATTCATCACAGTGTTCATTGGTATTTCATGCATGATTATTCCTCAAATTTTACCTCGGTGTGCACCGACGTTAACATGTACATTTACTGTCATCCTCAAATAAATAATTAATATTTATTAAACCTTCCGTTTTATATCATCATTACCAATTCATAATAAGTACTACTCTTCAATTAAATCCATCATTAATTTTCAGTCCCCAATCACCGATTAATGGTTTGATATCACACATCATTTCACAATAAATCACCTATCCCTCGATGATAGATCAAAGTATTATTTCGCAACCATTTAATTTGCTCAACAACAATAATCAATAGTGCATATATTAATTGAAATACCCTAACATCTCAATGTATCCAAATATCATAAACTCAATATATATTCAAATACCCTAAATATTAACCTTGCATTTTATCCTCATTGCATGTATTACAAGGAACTAAACCCTTAAATCTCAATACAAAATGTAACCCTAAACAAAGATCCATTAATTTGCATTATATACTATGAACATAAACCCTAAATACCTCAATAAACCCTAAGCTCATGCATATACAAAAACCCTAATTAATTTCCTAACTTAATGCATTATACAGGAACCTAGCTAAGTTAAATATAACTCAAAATCAATATATAAAACCATATTATATTAGGAGAGGGGGGTGAAGTTCACCTCGGCGAGGTGGCGATGCTGGCCGGTGGGGTCGACAGCGAGGTGGCGGACTGGAGATGGTGGTGGTGGGAATAACAGCTGGAGTCGAAGGGCTTGGCAATAGTGGTCGGGAAGTAGCTGGCCGGAGCAGTGTGGTGATGTGCGATGGTGGTAATGGTGTGCGGTGGTGGGAAGTAAAGACTGGAGGTGGTGGTGGGGATGTGCTTGGCCGGAGCAGTGTGGCCTGGCCGGAGCAGGAGCAGTAGGGCCTGGCCGGTGGAGGAACTCGTCTGGGGTAAAGTGGTGGTGGGTCATGGATATATGGAGGTGTGTGATGGTGGCAGGGTGAAGCTCGCCGAAGAATGGAGCTTGAGGTGGTGGTAATGGCGGATTGGAGAGGCCGGGGTGGCGTTGCTCATGGCAGCGGTGACCGGAGGGAGTGCTCGAGGCAGTGGTGGCGGGGAAGGAGGAAGTGGCCAGAGCGGTATGGTCAGGAGGCGGTGGGGTTGCTCGTCGATGTGCTGAGGAACGACAGCAGCAAGGTGATGGTGAAGATGAACGGCGGTGGGAAGAGCAGCTGGCTGGAGGGGATCTCGGACGGGGTGTTGGTTCTCCAAGGAAGAAGAAGGAAGGAAGAAGGAGAAGAATTATTTCGGTTGAAATATGTAGAGGGAGGAGAGAGAGAGAGGGGATGGGGTTCTCTAGGTTTTAGGGATTAGGACCGGCATGGGGTAGAGTGTGGTGATGGAGACATTATATAGGGAGGTGTGTGATGGTTGGATGGTGAGGATGAGCCCAATTCAAATGGGTGGTGAGGATTTCACATGGAGAAATTTTCTTCACCAAAGGAAAGGGAGGGGGAAGCTTGACCGGTCAAAGAAGTGGGGTGGCTTGTTCATTTGGCCTTGACCAATGAGGTTATGACACATGTTACAACATTTATAATTTAGCCCCTTAAGTTTGGGTATTTACACAAACACATGAAATAATGGAAAAAAATGTGGGAGAATTGGTATTTGGTGTTTTGTAGAATGAGGGGGTGTTGTGTGTTTTGCATGGGCTAAATTAAATGGGCATTGGAATTAAATTAGGATTAAAATGGGATTAGTCAAAGTTGGTATCTCCAATTTAATTAGAATAAATTGTCATGTGCTCTTAAATTAAATGGGGGCACATGGGATCTCAATTGAGAATGACACAAAGGTCATGAATGGTGTAGGCTTGGTGTCAGTCTTGGACCCTTTAATTGGTCCGGCTCAACGGGTTGAGTTGGTATCTCAAAATTGATGGCAGCGACACAGGTGCGCGACACGGGATTAAATAATGAATTTTGGTTACGAAAAATTGTGCAATTAATTTAGAGCACAAGGAAATATGATTTTGAGCGACGAAAAAGTCCAGCACCTAAATTGGCGTATCAAATCAAGAGTGCAACAATCTGTTGGAATTTATGGGCTGATGTTGGGCTCCGAATATTTCAACAACGGTAGGCCGCGCCAAGGGTTTTAAATAAAAAAAATCAGACATCTGCAACCTTACTCTAAACCTCAATCAACTGCTGCTAAACCAAAATTTTCTAACCCGTACCAGACTATCTATAGAAATTAATGAGGGGGTTTACAAAGGGTCCCAATCCAGTATCGGGTGTCAAAAGTAATCTGAAAGATATATATAGATCACCCGTACCATATGATGTTTGCCCCATACTGGAGGAACTCTTCCAGTACTGGCCCATCGTGTACCTGATTCGCATCGTCTAGTGATACTTGAGAACAACATATGATGATAGAATAAACACACACACACACATATTATACATACATAGATACATATATATATATATGTATGTATATTATGAATAAACTAAAATGATCGAAGAAAATATAGTAGCAAGCAGCAAGTCTAAATGGATAATAATACATGTTCTTAAGTTACATTTTTACATTCTATAGTATATGTTACAAGTGAAATGTAATTTCATTTCTCATCTGAAAATTCATTGTCTTCCTTTTCCTCTTCCTCTAATTCTATATCTTCTACTTGATTAGAAGTATAATGAGTAGCTTCTTCCGTATAGTCCACATCTATTGTATTTGGTAAAAGAGGCAGATCATCCTCTTGATAGCTATTTTCTACCTCGAAGGTATTTCTAGCTTTAGTCTTGTAAACTTTCCACCAATCCGACCTCGCTGATCCTCGCTTAACTTGTGAAGACCATACTTGTCGAATTTCCAACCTTGGTCTTGGATGAGATCGAACCAATTATACTTGAATAACATGAACTTACCAGGATCTGTGCCATAATTATATGTCAACTCTACAATCTCTCATAAGATGCCAAAGAAATCATTATCAATCTCGACGTCTTTGTTGTTTGAGGGTTCGATATAGAGATAACTATTTTTTTTTGGAATTGAGATCCAAAAAGTTATATCTGATATAGGAATTTGTTGATTTGAACATAAACCCATTCATACAATACTTGGCTAGATTTTAACAGCATAAATTGGCCCCTTGTCTAATGTTTTGATGGATTCATTCTCAAGTGTTGTGTCTGGTCGATCAACCTAAAATACCAAAGAAACGATATTACGTTCAATGTTACGTAAAATACCGTACTTGAGCATATACAACTAAATTACCGAGTTCCTTATATATGCGCTCAACCAAGTAGGAAAGTAACGTCTCATTTCTTGTTATACTTCTTCATCTGTTATGTATAGTCTACTCGACCTCACTTATTAAATATGCTAGAAAAGCACGAACCAAAGGCCGATTAGTGTAATAATATTAAAGTATATACTTAAGATGACATGACGTTAACATATTAATTACTTACCCCTCAAGCTTCTCCACTTTATCATTGTCACAATTAAGTAATATATACAGTTGAGCAGCCCTTATCTCGTCGTCGATCAGATATCTCTTCTTCATTTTTCCCGAAAGCTTTCTGGGGCATTAAATACTTTCAGTATTGCATCATTAGGTTCTCGGTGTCCATCATCGTTTCTCGAGACTCTCGTTCGATTACTAGCGACATGAGACTTGAAATACATCGAACAAAAATTTGATATCTACTCAAGAACATAAGCTTCACAAATATAACCCTCAACTCGTACCTTATTTTTAAGCTTTCTTTTTAGGTAGTGAAGATACCGCCCGTACAGGTACATCTATCGGTAACTGACGGGTACACCTATACGTGCCTTGTAGGATAAATAAATTGGCAATTGCTCCATAGATTTAAAAAATCTGGGAGAAAACATACCCTCGAGCTTGCACAATATTACCGTAATGTCTTTCTCTGGCATTTATAGATGACCGACAAGCAGCTTAGCAGAATACATATCTAAGAAGAATATGCTAAGCTCCGTCAACCAATCTCAAATGGCTTGTGGTAAGAATTCTCGAAATACAATCGAAATTAACCTCTCCATGAATACGTGATAGTCGTGCCTCTTCATACCTATCAATTTGTTCTCTTTATGGTCGACACATCTTCTTCAGATTCGACACATATTCATCCAAAAACTTTAGGACCTAAATCTACCTACAAATTCTTCCTTTATCCTCATTGTCTACTGAAAAATTACCTTAGCTAGGCTGCTTATACTTCTCATTGCCTTCCTCTATCAGATGCAAAGAAGGTCGTCTGTAGATATCTTTCAAGTTAAGTCTGGCCTTCAGATTGTCTTTTGTCTTTCCTTTGACACCCATAACTGTATTAATTATGTTGTCAAATAGAATTTTCTTAATATGCATGATGTGAAGTTTATGTTTGATCAGATTGGTACTCCAATATGATAGGTCCCATAATATACTCCTCTTGTCCAGTTATGAGTGTGGCCGAATGCATCATATTTGTACCCATTGTAGGCTGCTTATACTTCTCATTGCCTTCCTCTATCAGATGCAAAGTAGGTCGTCTGTAGATATCTTTCATGTCAAGTCTGGCCTTCATATTGTCTTTTGTCTTTTCCTTGACACCCATAACTGTATTAATTATGTTGTCAAATAGATTTTTCTTAATATGCATGATGTGAAGTTTATATTTGATCAGATTGGTACTCCAATATGATAGGTCCCAGAATATACTCCTCTTTGTCCAGTTATGAGTGTGGCCGAATGCATCATATTTGTACCCATTGTAGGCACTTCGATAACACTTAGTAAATATTTTGTCTCTTTCCATATCGTGTCTCCGGGCCACCTTGGAAGTGGATTGACCTTCTCCACAACATCGGTACGGAAAGCATTCCTATTCTTCCTGAACGAATGGTCTTTCGACAAAAATTGTCGATGACAATCAAAGAAGTATGGTTTTGCTCCCTTTTTCGAATGGAAAGTCTTACTACAGTCCCTTCAATATGGACAGGAGAGACGACTACCATGTGTGATACACCCCGATAATATGACATACCATGATAACATGCCATAGATCGGTAGGTTATACAGAGTGATGATCACAGACCAACGCAAATATTGGGAGCCCGAAAGTATGAATGTGGTGAAGCCATCGGAGGATGTCACACCCCGCTCCCAAATAATCGGGTATGAGTTGGACACACTCAACCTACGCTATTGTTAACAGCGATAGTCAGTTGTCTATACCTCATATATCACCAAATATACAATATCAATCTCACTCATCATAGAGTCTAAACACATGCCTAAATATCAATCACTACGCACCACCATTTCACTATCTTCTATTACACCTTTTACAATGAATATTCGGAGACAAATCCGGTAAATGATAAACGCAATACCTCAAACTCTCTCCAATATGTACAATCATCCAAATACAACCTTCACAATACAACATATAAAACTAAAATAAAATCTAAGCAAGGATTCCTATATCCATGTCTCTAATCCTGGGTAGCATCTACTCCAGCATCTGATGTTATCTCATACTGAGGACCATAATAGCTTGGTTAAAGGTCATCGTCACCTGCAACGTATCATGTCAAGAAAAGAGCAAAGTACAACCCCGACAAGAAATATGATACAATATAAAACTGAAATACAACAAGTAATGAACTAACATGCAATACTGGATAATAGTACAATGACTGAAGCAATATACAAGAAACAATTATGCAAAGTGATTGAAATATTGTTGACATGTGACTGGATGGTAATCACGATAGTACAATAAGGTATGGCTTAATCGTACGTGAAATGTACGATTAGGCTATTTACAATAACCTAGCTAAGTTGGGTGTGGTCACATATCTACTCGGTATTCCCCTGTCCCCATAATACAATTATGACAATCAATGAACAATACGATCAATGCACAATATACTCGTATCGATCACGTGTCCAATATGAGAACAAGAAACAATGCAGAAATACAAAGTAACGAGTTCAAGTCGGTGTACTTGCCTGAATCTGTAGATGTGGTCAAGGTCGAGTCCTCGCTAGTTGTGCCAAAAGACACAAATACCCTTTAGTTATTTCTATTATTTCTAAACTCAAATTTTCTTATATTATTTCTAAAAGTCTCTTAAAAGCCTTTAGCTGACCCCCTTTTTCTCTTGGTTATAACCAACTTTCTTACCAATTGATACTAATTAATCTAAGAAAATGACCTAACTAACTTATACTAATTATTTACTTAAACTGGTGTTGGCAACAAGATTACCTAGACCAGACCAACCATTAGTTAACTACCTAGCATGTCCCATAATTAAATTGACACTGCTCTTTGGAGCAAATAAAGCCCAGTCCATATGGTCAAACAATTTCTGACTTGGAAAGTCCTGCCAACACTCAACCGTCAACCTATTTAAATTCTTAACTAAAGTAAAATATCTATAAACATTCTATTTTTAGTTTAAATTTAACTCTATTATTTATAATTTACTAATTACTCTTTTTGTATAAACTAATTTATGGACTGGCCCTAAAGAACTTAGTCCAATGGTTCAGCCTCAAAACTTACTAGACTAGGCCCATTCTTGCTCCTAACCTGACTAAGCCCAAGCCCATCCCAAAGAACTTGATCCCTAGATCATTCAATTTGAATGTTATAAATCTCGCCCTTACATTCACCTATTCAATTCAACAACCAATAGAGGACAGACCTTTGCACCCAATATACTACTGTGTCCAAAAAAGACTGATATTAGTGTAGTGATCCGTTCCTAGCGGTTCACTATATAAGGCTTGTGGCTCGATTGACTCAGTCAAAATTGAGTATGGAAAAACTTTACAGCAGAATCGATCATGGACAATGCAATGAACCTTTCCAATTGATGGATCGGCTTCTGTTGGAATGGGTCCAATAGTTTTTGTTGAATTTTTGGTTGGCTTTCTTGAATTCTTCCTGCTTGGTTTTTGATGAATGCGTTTTTGTTATTGGTTTTCGATGATTGATTGTTTAGCCCATTTTTATCGATTGCATGCATTCATTCTAGAGAACTCTGTGAGAAAGGAAGATGATAGTCTAACCAAATATTGGTGCCAATGTAGATAGACACGTGAATGGAGCCTGAATGAACAAGCGTTCTCTTCTTTCGGCATTCTCTATTTGGTGAGCGTTTATGTCCCTTCTTCTTTACTCCTTCATGCCAATAATTAATAAGTTCTCTTGTAACCTTGCTAAGTCCAATGATCGATAAAGCCACTAATGCCACAAGTTTAATACCACTGTTGCATCTTGATGCGACGGAAGTTGAGTACATCTTCATAACTATAAAGAGTATATTATGCTATGTTGTAAATAATTTATAAATAAAGACAGGTATTTACTGTTTAAGTCCCTATAAAGAAAGTAAGAAAGCAAGTAAGAATGGACTGTATGAGTCCCCAAGCGAGAAAAGTATGGACTAAGAAGTCCCCATTCAGAATATTTAGGCTGTGAATATTGTATTTCTTTACCATGCAATATGTTTATAATTTATTCATTTATGCATTTGCATGGTCATGGAGAAAATGTGGACAAGGTAATAAGTTTCCTCGATCTGGGAAAAACTTTAGAAAATGCCATATCCTAAACCTTTTTAATTGATTTTAAATCTAATTTCTTTTAGGAAAAAATTATTAAGGGAAAAACTTTATTACTGGATTTTTATTATTATTTACTATTGATTTTGAAAATAAAGGAGTTACAGAGGAAATCCCTAATTCATATTCTATAGACATGTAGCAAGATTATGATACTCTCGATCAAAGTGCTTCTATGCCTCAATCGGATGGATGATCTAACATTCCTTCGGTCTATTTTTGCATGTGCCAACTCATGCCTTTGAAAGTCTCCTTCACTATAAAAAAAACTCTGCAACCTCGATGTCAAAGACAAGTACTGCATCGAATTTGTCAACTTCCTTGCACCGACAATCCTTCATGTACCATTTGTCTTATAGCGATCAACTCCATAAAATCAAAATGTGTCTTCATCCTTATCGATTTTTTTGTATAACATGCACCTTTGGGACGTGCATCAATTTTCTCGTATCTGAGTTATAACGATCTCACCATTCTCTTATATCGGTATAAGTTTATAGGCAACTTCACACCTTTTGACAAGATCTCTATAATCAACTCTATCGGTCGATTATAGTGTTCTTACGACATATTAAAATTGGACTTGATACTTAGCAGTCTTGTAATCACCTCCAATGGTGAATAATTCTTACAACCAGGGTATAAGGGAGTCCTTGCATTCTCCAACAACTCCATGAAGGCCACAATCTCGGCATTCGTTGCTTCCTCCACGTCATGATCGTCCGAATCAAAACTAGGACCCACATCATCGAAAACTATGTTTAGAGTCTCATCGTCCTAATCAGAATAATCATGGACATCCATATACATCTTTATATAGGGATCTAGCTCCAATACTAATGACACAAGCTCTCCGTGTGAGGTCTACTGGTAATAATTCGACATGAATCCCTTCAAGTACATATGAAATATCACAATATCTTCTTTATGATATTTGATATTATGACATCTCACACAAGAACACTCGATTTTGGTGTCGTCCATATACTGGGGAATGCCTTGGTGAACTGTAAGAATGCAACTACCCCTTGCATGAATTTTTCACTCATACCGTACATGTCCTCAAGATAATGGTTGTACATCCATGAATGATTTCATAAATAGTAATTCATATCCATTTTAGATACTTCTACAAAGATGGATACACATTGTTCAGTATGAATAGTACATAAAATATACATCAAAATATAGTTATTCAAGTATCAACTAGGTATCGGTATCGAATGATATTTTTATTCCAATACACACATAAATCAATATATGTTAATGACTCAGTATCGATATATATTATTAAACCCCAAACACTTATTTACCCATGCAATAGGTGGCTCAAATTAACAACCAAACTTTATTACTTTCTTGCATACATTACTTAGGACAATTGTAGTTCTGCTCGATGTAGTACCATAACTCCTTATCAAATATGTGTAGAATATATTGTTGAACAGAACTAGAAGCATCCCGATAATCTAAAGCTAAGACGAGTAATCAGTTGCACAATAGAAAAGAGTGATGGGTCATCATATCATCATTGCCAAGTGAGGGGCCTCCATAGGGTCAGTGCCAAGTCCAGACAGCTAATTTTAGCCTCGTCTGGCCAATGACAACTCCATGCTGCTCATTTTAGCCTCACCTGGTCATTGCCAATTTCAAACTGCTAATGTCAGCCTTGCCTTGTAGAAGCATGAAAAATTATGAATCATGCGCGCTAAAAGCCATGCGTCAAAGGAAGCAAAGTCCTTATGCGACAAAAGTAGCAAAAGTCCTGATGCGACAAAAGATCATGCGACAACGAAGGAATCCTAAGGATATGCGGCTGACACCTCAGCCGCACCCACAACTGACAAAGGTATTTAATGCTCAGCAGTGGTCCACAAAAGTTGAGCCACTGGCGGTTATGTCAGCGATCATAATTGCTCTGACCATTGCAGCGGGATGCTTCGTAGTACGTGCAGATAACGACTATAAGACAAGACGTCAACACTTACGTCAGCGCAATATAGGTCTCCATGCGGCAGTATTATGATGCGACAGTGTCCCCATAAATCCCCATGCGACAGTATTATGATGCGGTAGTGCCCCCATAAATTCCCATACGACAATATTACCATACTGTAGTATTCCCATAAATTCTCGTGCGGTAGTACATCTACGCGACAGAAGAGCCACCCGGTGATCATGTGGCACAGACAATGACCTTGATCGCATGTGGCAAAAAATGTGTAAGCTTGCCGCATAGGGTCACCTCTGACAGTCGCAGCCTTAACAACACTGACAGGGCACTTCGTAATCAGTGTTGATGATAGACGTCAGTGCTAACGACAGATGTCAGTGGTTACGTCATCGTCATAATAACCATTTGTCAGTTACAACTGTGCAGTGCCACGTATTTCATAAATGACAAGCTCTCATGCGATAGAATCCTCATACGGCAGTATCTCCGTGGAGCTTCATGTGACAGTGTTCCCCTGGGACATCATGCGGCAAGGACTTCATGCGGCGGCGTTCCCCTGAGTCGCCATACGGTAGCAATCCGATGCTACTGAATCTTTTTGTTATAACCAACTTGAGATCCTAAGTATCCAGCGCATGCCATGTGTCACACTGACTAGGTCATGCACATGATGGCTGTCAATAACCCAAGATCTCAGCAACGACCAATCCTAACCAACGCCACATGGCAGTCTGACTGCAACAGGTGCATGCGGTTGTTGCCATATTATATTAAGGATACCATGCGGGAGCCTGAAACCATGAGCGCATAACACATGCGCACACATAGCCACTCCAGTGTCAATGGCTATAAATAGCAGGAATGTATCTCCACAACACACACAAGGAAGCAGAGAGAGCAAATCTAAGAGCCCAATTGTAGTCTTTTGTGCCAGTGAGCCAGAGACTTTGTAATCCCCTTCGTCGATCGATCATCAACAGAGTAGAAGATTCAGCTGCAGTACTCGATCTCCCCTATCACACTTTCCCAGAATCAAATTATACTTAGAGTTTCTGTCTAAAAATTCTTTGTACTTTTCTCCTTGTTTTATTTACAATCAAAGTTAGCAAGACTTATTTTGTAATGGAAACATGCATGCTCATGGACATCATCGAAGGTTGTAAGGTATTGGGTTTGAATTACCCATACCAGACCTAATTAATTAAATAGATATTACCTTCTATAACTCCATTACCTTCTCTATATTCTAGCACTCTATTTCTATTATGGAATTAATTATTGCAACTTACTTCAATCCTATTCTAATTGAAGTTGAAAGAAACTATACTCATGGTCGAGCTCCATTTGTAAGCTACTTGTGGAAGAAATAAGGGTAAGTCCATATATATATTAAGCTCAATGAAGCTTTCAATTCCTTACATGGTGTTCCAGTCTATAATGTATAGATGCATTAAAAAATTATGCCTTGCTCCCTACTTATAGTTAGCATCATGAAATGCTTTGAAAAATTCTAACTCTCTTTCCTTACCAACACAAACGCTAGAATAATGCCATCTCTTTCACAAAGGTACACCAACATCCAAATAAATTATCAGGCCTACCATAGAATTCTACATGGTGTTCTAGATTATCAAAAACTAGAATATTGTATGAATAGATCTTCAAGATTTTCCTCCTCATTGCTAGTGAGCACATTTTTTTCTTTCATATTATCCACTTCTGCATTTTATTTTTCAAATAAGAAGAATTATCATCTTCCACCTTTGGAAAGTGCCTACATCTAATGGCTTAAGTCGTTCTTCCAATTTCTGCCATATGAGAATTTTGGAACATCTTATAACTGTTTAACCAGTCATAACAAAAATTTACTGTAAACTTACCATCTTGTGTGTACTTTACCTCCTAGTATTTCTATGAACCCTAATTCCAGACCAAATCCATGTACAAAATTAGTAACCAAATAATTTTTGGATACATTTTTTGATCTTACATAGACTCAATTTGAACTCGTCCATTGATAACTCTAATGCAAGTATCTATAACTTGGTATCATATATGAAAAGTTTGTGATCGAGTTTTTTTACACTCCATAATATAAAATAAAAATTCTAAAATTATTACGCAAAGCTCTGATACTCACTGATATACTGCTTATTAATCATTCAGTGATCAATTACGGAACTCCCTTATCTCCTCTTGTATTCTAGCACTCTTGCACACACTTTCACTGACTGATGCTAATTGTGATTACTAACTGATACTAAAGGAGAGTCATTTGCACATAGACAAGTATACGACCTTGATATACTCATGACCATTATAATAAAAATATGATAAGCACTATCAAAACCTCACCTAGTAATCATTAAAATCCAAAAGAAATAGAGTTAACTCCCAATACAAGACAGAAATAGGACTGATGATAAGGAGAAGAAGGAAAACTTATCAAAAACTTACCTAGAGCCGGGCTGAAGTCGTCGAGCTCACACGATGGTGAGAAGCTCGGAAAAGGGAGTACATGAGGGGAGCCGAAGTGTAGAGGGGATTCGCACGACAGTGGGAAGTCGAAGCACAGACGGGGACGAAAATTTTGATTTGGGGATCCAAATTTTTGAGGGGATAGAGAAAGAGAATGAATAGGGGAAAGTGAATTCTAATCAGCTATATTAAATAATTTAGCGATGTCGTAAAAATGACGTCGCTAAACGTCGCAAATATAAAATGTTAGCGACGTTTAATAAAATATGTCACTATAATTTGTAACTATAGTGATGTTCAATGACCCATAGAGATGATTGTTTCATAGTACATAATAGTAATCTCTACTCGTCGTAATTCGTCACAAACAATAGCGCAATGCGATGTAATTTTATGGAGTCGCTAAATTTACAAGATTTAGCGACATTAACTTCTGGAGTCGCTAATAATGTCGTTAATTTTACTTATTTTGGTAGTGGGACATGATATTGTGCAAGCCTAAGTTGCACCTGTACAAGGCGTGTTCATGTATATTTTGTAAATTAGTTCTTTTTTATAGAATTTAACAGCGAATAGAAAGAGAAATTGAATCACAAAAAATATAAGAAATAATTCTTTATTGATAATTTGTAGTAGAATATAAGCTCTCAACTGGCTAAATAAAATGTGCCAAACTTGGCTTACAACTTTGTAACCGAAATGATATACATTATTTCATAATCATATTCCTTTATTATAATAAAGCAAATAAGACCTTCAACTGAAATCTTCTAGACGAAAATGGAAAACTTCACGAACGTTGAAAGAGCTTTGATCGAATTGGACGAGCTTTTAGTGCCTCTTAACGTCCAATTGATTCCCGACACATGTAGGGGCGGGGGTTAGTACATTGGGGAATGAATTGATGAGTGGTTCTAAACTGACTCATCCAAATCAACACAATATTCATGTGAAAGCATACAATATTATTAAGTGATATTTCTAAGTTTTCTAGGGTTAATTAATAATTCATAAAATAGGAATGTAAAATATAACATATCACCACACAATGATTCTTACCCAAGTCCAATTGTCCTTCCCTACGAAGCAAGGATTATGATACTCTTTCCTACAAAATCCATCATTAGTTGTCCATGACCAAGCATGCATATGCAACTTAGTTATAAAATATAACATGCATAACAATAATAACTTGAAATAATTTATGCAACACATTCTCATTATGTATTCCACATTCCTCAAGCCGAAACTCTTAATTTCATACTCTTACTCTAGGGTTACCTCAATTGGCGATCTAATGATTCGAAATCTTTATCACAATTTAATTTCATTATAATGCTCAGAATATAACTTTTCTGCTAAACACATTTTTCATAGCAATAGTGAACATTAATTAGTTTATTTGTAACAACGGTATACAATTTCATATATCTATAACAAGCTAACACAGTGCAATTATTCTCTTTTTATGTTGGTTCTCTTTGTTAAGGCAACATTGATCATAGGGACATAGCAAAGTAAATGAGAGAGAGTTCTTTTGTTAAGTCGTGGAGATAAGGAAAGAAGGATCATAGGCATTCACTATTCAAGAATTACCTAGGAACTTCTACACATTGATGATGCCTCGCCTACGCTTTCACATGCAATTGCACCAATAAAGATTTAGTACTTCTTTGTTTCTTCCTTTCTCTTTCTCTTAAAATTTGATATGAATGCAAAAATCGATGAAGGCAAATAAGGAAAATTATCTATCGAATTAACAACAAAAATGCATTCAACCATGCCAACAACAAAATATTCAATAAAAAGTGAACAATGAAAAGGTTGAAAAAGAGACTCTTATATAGAGCTCATTCTCCATGACATAATTTCTTGCATTTTTAACTTAATTCCAAAGAAGCCCATCCATATATGGAAGAGGGTCTCAATTCACTTTGTCCCGATCAATCGATATCGAAAGAATTTTCCACAATAATTCTATTCCTACTGGCTATTCAAGCCATAAAGCCCACACAATGCCCCCTGCTAGGAGCGAGACACTACACTTGGTGTTGTGGCACTCCTTGAGTAGCTCTCTACGCAAGCACCCTACTTAGGCACGACTACGTTATTTCCCTTCATATAAAGAAGCCCGTCCTTCAGTCCAAACATGCATGTCTTGCCTTCACGAGGCGAGCTTCACCAAACTTTGCGTCATTGGGTCATTTGAGAACTAGTATTTGAAGTAGAAGGTTTGTGGTAAAGGTTGAAAGCATAACTTGATTAAGATAACCATAACCATTAATAATCAATAATCAATAATAAATAATAAATTAAAAATTAATTAATACTTAACTAAATAATTTTGTAAATATTAAATTTTATTCTTAAAATTATATATTGGTAGAATGGTTATGTGTCGTAAATATATAGTTTAATATATAATCTTAGTGTTCACTTATCAATTTAATTAGATAATAATAATAATAATTATTATTATTATTAAATTAGTATACAATTCGTATTACTTTCATAATATACTAATAAGATAATTACTAGTGTTTTTGTTAGTTAATTATTTTTTTCTAACATTCTAATGGAGTCTACTACTTTCCAAGTTCTTATCTAATAAAAGACTTCAATATTTCGAGGAACAAGAAAGTGTATGAATTGTTTATATAATTTTTCATATTGTTTACCTAACATGTCCTCATCTAGACCATTGATCTACTTTGTGAGTTTTGAGGACTACACTAACATTAACTACAATTTTAAATGTTCGTCCATCTAACAATATTTCATTAAACACGATTAAAGAAAAAAGTCTCATTGCAAAATGATATTTCCTTCTATTTATGTAGTTACTATCTTACAATATTTAATACGTCATATTACCATTTTATTATATATGGATTGATCCAATGCAATATCTTATTGATATTTTTTTATGTATATTTAAGAATCTTGAATATATATTAATAGACATGTAAAATAAAGCAATCAAAATATTTATAAGAAACTGTATTAAATCATGTTCTTCTATGGATGTAGATTGTAGACTAAAATTTCTGGAATTTTTATATGATATGATATATAATACGATGTTGATATTCTCGTATAAGTCTATAAAGACTGAACTCATGACAACAAGTCTAGCTTGCTATAAAAATGAGAGCAAAAAAATTCGCTAAGTAGTATGATATGCTGCAAAGAAGAAAGCATTAAGAATTGTTGAAAATTTTGCTAACTAGATTAACAAAACTATATGCTAGTAATCAGAACCACCGTTCCACAAAGCGAGATTCAACCGTCTCCATTGATTCGCTTCTAGGAACCAGCAAGTTCTGAAGAACTTTTCGAATGCTCTCTTTGTTACCTTCCGTCTAATGAACTAGTGAGGAAGCGCTGATGAACTACTTAGACCCTAGAGATGACTCTCTTTCTATCTGTGGAATTCTCTCATTCATTATCCTTCTTTTCTGTGAGCAGTACCAAGTATCGGAGCACTACTTATAAAGGGCACCAATCCCCTGTTCAGTTACAAAATTGAACCGCTAAAGACTTGGGTGAAAAAATGGGAGTAACTCCCGAACAATTTGTATATGAATGACTAGATGGAAGCTAGGCTTCAACACAGTGGCACTACCATGCGCGGCCTTGTTGCCATGCAACCCCATTGTACCACTACTCTGCAGCACCGTTTACCTTGTTGCACCGCAACCCCACGTCCTATGCATCCCTATTGCACCACGTACACCCCATGTGCAATAACGTGCATACTCTGTGCCCTACACAGCTCCTTGCATCGGGCCAACTTTGCGCTCCGTAAATAAGAGCGCACCTACTCCGTACCCGTTTCAAATGTACGGAGTGCGCCATTAAAGCACCACTTTGTGCCATTCGTCCGTGCCCGAGCTTTGAAGAAATTTCTTCAAGAAATGGTGACAAAAACATATATTGATTATGGAATTTGAACCTATCCTACTAGAAAAGAAAATTCCACTATACTAACCACATGCGCTGTCACGCTCCGATTCCGTGGAATCGATAGTCGTCCCCCGGGCGTGACCGCCGTGCGGGCCTAGGTTGCGCACCTCACAAGGCTAAGTATTTTGTTTTGCATAGCGAGCACATATTCAGAGTACGCAGATAATTGAAACACAGATTTGAACATGGAAAAGTTCTCTTTTATTGATAATATGAACATCTATTACAAACTCCTTGAACTGAGTCATAAGGATTGCCTCCTTGGGCTTACAAAAGTGTTAACACAAAATGAGATAGCAGTCCTGTACATTACATCCTTTACTACAACTCAAAATATAAGACCTTGGGTCGGAACGACTGCCTTGCCACGAAGCTGCATGGTTGCTTGGTGGCTAGCTTCTTCTTCAAAAGGCTTCTTGGCTAGCTTCTTCTTCAAAAGGCTTCTTCTTCAAAATGCTTCTAAAGGTGGCACGGTCGAGGCGTGCCTACAGTTGGACTGGATTGGGGGTTTGTCTCCTGCTCCTCGCTTGGTTCTTCCTAGCGCGGGGAACCTGTTTCAACGAGGGTCAGTACATCGAAACGTACTGGTGAAGGCAAGCTAACCCAACTTTACCAATCAACACGTTGTTTTAATGAAGCATGCATATATATTATGGGTTTCTATCTTGCCTTAGTTCATTTTACAATAAGACATAGATATAGAATTACTGAAATAATCCGTCACCGTTCGGTGACATTTACCTGTTCGTCTGAACCACCTGTATATACTTACCTCGCCTTCCCTGTCAAGAAGACACAAGTTAGTAGCAACAGGTTTAAATATACGAGAGGGATCACTGGCACGTTGCCATAATGGACGGGCTAGTCTCGGTACGGAGTGCCGTGCGACGCATAGATCAGGACATCCCAAGGCATTCCGTCCTATAGCAGGCGACTATCATGAGTTCCGTCCGGATCGGATCGGTGCCAGTGCCCCAGCGACCGTCCGCAGGAACTAAGACCTTGTGCACAAGTTGTCCGTGATCAACGCAGTACACTAAGTTAGCAATCGAGGCAAAACAGGATATATCAGGAGCAGGGCAGTAACAGGGCAAGATTTACTTTTGCATAGCCTACTTGTTCAGTTTATGGCATTCAAGAAGAGTTCTATCCATAGCACAAATTTAAGAAGAAATATGTATTCTAACTTGTATTTATGCATGTGAAGAATGTTCCAAACGAGCAAGCATGTAAGTAAATAACTGTTCCCAAGTTTCATTTGACAAGCATAATATAACTCAAGTCTATTCCCTTGTTATATTGTAGTCTTTTAGTTATTACTTGGTATCGTTTGATCGGGGCAGGCACGAACACAAGAATTAGATGTGAAGACTAGCAAGAAGGGCTAGCTAATCGGGTTGGTAGCCACTCACTTTAGTGGTTGGAAGGAGGAAGGAAGAAAGTGATTTAGGAGTCCGCTTGAGCGACGCCTACTGCTGGATCACCTGTATTGACACGAACAGCTGATCAGTACTTCTTCCTCTCTTTCCATTATCGGAATTGAAGTGCAGTCCTAAGAACGAAAGCAATGAAATCTATCAAAACCGTTCAAGAAAACCCAAGCAAATTCGAAAACCAACTCAAGGCACGAAAGCAATAAGCGACAGCGAAAACTAGGCAACAAAAGAATGCAGCGGAGAGGTCCCTCCTGACTCTGCCGCTAAGTCGATCCCGGGGGCACGGTCCACTGAATATGGGAATCGATTCCGAAGAAACAAATCCATAACGAGGACGAGTTCTTAATTCAATCTATCCCGATCGAACGATACCGTCTTGTATTTCTTAGCCGCGCTCCCCGAATAGGGGGAACGGGGCACTACATCCTATCCAACTAATTGGAAGTTTCGTCCCGAAACTTAAGGAATAGAACCTACCACTAGGAAATAATGAGGGGAACCTTTCCCTCATTTCGGATTCATGCTCCCAAGTAGATTCTTCGACAGAGTGATTCCGCCAAAGCATGCGCACGAGAGGAACCGAACGAGTCCGAAGCAGCTTTTCTTTTCTATCCAAAATTTGCACAGGCTGTTCTACATACGTCAAGTCGGCTTGAAGGTTCAGTTGGTCCAGGTCTACCACATGGCTCGGGTCGTACACATATTTCCTAAGCTGTGAAACATGGAATATATCGTGTACGTCGGATAGGGATGGTGGTAGAGCAATCTGATACGCAACTGAGGCAACCCGCTTTAGTATTTCGAACGGGCCGACAAATCTCGGACTTAGCTTTCCTCTTGCCCCGAACCTGCTGACTCCTCGCATGGGCGAGACCTTGAGGAATACTCGGTCGCTTACTTGGAACTCTAGCGGTCTTCGATGTGTGTCCGCGTAGCTCTTTTGACGGCTTTGAGCTACCTTTAATCTATCCCGAATCAGCCGGACTTTCTGGACGGTCAGCTCCACGAGCTCAGGGCCAAGTACTTGCCGTTCTCCAACTTCGTCCCAGCAGATAGGAGATCTACACTTCCGCCCGTATAACGCCTCATACGGCGCCATTTGAATGCTTGATTGATAACTATTATTGTAAGCAAATTCAGCTAAAGGTAGATGAAGGTCCCAACTCGTCTTCAAGTCCAAGGCGCAGAGTCGCAACATGTCTTCGAGGATCTGGTTGACACGTTCGGTTTGGCCATCGGTCTGTGGATGGTAGGCGGAGCTAAACTTTAACTTCGTCCCCATTGCTGACTGCAGGCTTCCCCAGAAACGTGATATGAATCGACCATCTCGATCGGAGACTATGGTTACGGGCACGCCATGGAGTCGAACGATTTCGTTGAGATATATCTGAGCCAGGCGGTCGGCACTCCAAGTAGACTTGATAGGCAGGAAGTGAGCTGACTTGGTGAGTCGATCGACGATAACCCAGACTGCATCATGTCCCCGTTGCGTCCTCGGCAAGCCAACAATAAAATTTATCGTTATATCATCCCATTTCCACTCCGGAATAGCAAGACTCTGTAGTTCTCCGCCTGGTTTCTGGTGTTCGGCCTTTACCCGTTGACAAGCCATGCAATGCGACACAAACTGCGCCACATCCCGTTTCAAGCCGTGCCACCAAAACGTCGTACGAAGATCCCGATACATCTTTGTGCTACCCGGATGAGAAGTATAGCTAGCATAGTGGGCTTCCGTGAGTACTTCTTCTCTGAGGGCCGCGTCGCTTGGAACGCAAAGTCTTCCCTTCATTCGAAGCATCCCATCCGTGCTTACCGCAAAGTCGGACGCCTTCCCTGCTGAGATAAGGGCATGAATCTTTTGCAGGAACGGGTCGTCCTTCTGAGCGGTCTTCACTCTATGTAACAAGTCGGGTTCGAGGCGCAGTTGTGATACTTGCGCCCACTTCTTATATCTTATTTTCAAAGTAATGCCCAGTGATTCAAGATCTCGGCGCAGCCTATCATCAATAGCCAAACTTCCTGCAAATACTCGACTCAGTGCGTCAGCTACTACGTTTCCTTTACCAGGCGTGTATCTGATCATGAGATCGAAGTCGCTAAGGAGTTCAAGCCATCGCCGCTGCCGAAGATTCAAATCTTTTTGAGTGTACAAATATTTCAAACTTTTATGGTCCGTATAGATTTCACACGGCACGCCATAAAGATAGTGGCGCCACAGCTTTAATGCAAACACTACCGCGGCAAGCTCGAGGTCATGCGTTGGGTAGTTCTGCTCGTGAGGCTTTAGCTGTCTAGACGCATAGGCTATCACTTTGTCCCGTTGCATCAGGACACATCCTAGTCCCCTTCCTGATGCATCGCTATATATTTTGAAGTCATCTGGTCCGTTTGGCAAAGTAAGGACCGGGGCGGAGACGAGGCGCTGCTTTAACTCCGTAAACGAAGCTTCACAGTCGTCCGTCCAAGTAAACTTCGTACCCTTCCGTGTGAGCCGAGTCAAGGGCGAAGCAATTCTAGCAAAATTTTGAATAAACCTGCGGTAGTAACCTGCTAGCCCAAGAAAACTTCGGATATCGCTAGCTGATTCCAGATGTTTCCACTGTGTAATGGCTTCCACCTTCTTCGGGTCAACTGAGATGCCTTGAGACGAGATAACATGGCCCAAAAAGGATATACTGTCTAGCCAAAACTCACATTTACTCAATTTGGCGTACAACTTGTTGTCTCGAAGGGTTTGCAGCACCATCCGCAGGTGTCCTGCGTGCTCATCCCTAGTCTTCGAGTACACCAAGATGTCATCGATAAAAACCACCACAAATTTATCGATGAAAGGTCTAAATACCCGATTCATAACGTCCATGAATGCTGCAGGTGCATTCATCAGTCCAAACGGTATCACGGAAAACTCGTAATGACCGTACCGGGTTCGGAAAGCAGTTTTGGGGGTGTCCTCAGGCCTAATCTTCAGCTGGTGATAGCCCGAGCGAAGATCTATTTTTGAAAACACTGCTGCGCCCTGTAGTTGATCGAACAAGTCATCAATCCGTGGCAGAGGATACTTATTTCTGATTGTGACCTTGTTCAATTCTCTGTAGTCGATGCAGAGGCGTAGAGTTCCGTCTTTCTTCCTCACGAAGAGCACGGGCGCACCCCAAGGAGATACGCTCGGTCGGATGAACCCACGGTCTAGTAATCCTTAGAGTTGGCACTTTAATTCCTTCAGCTCTGCAGGGGCCATTCTGTATGGAGGTTTGGAGATCGGCTGCGTGTTTGGAAATGTGTCAACAGTGAATTCTATCTCTCGATCGGGCGGCATGTCGGGTAGTTCGCTCGGAAACACGTCGGGGAACTCCGCCTCAACGGAATCAGGCTCGACGTTTGCGTAGTCCTGCCGCGTGTCCCGAACTGATGCTAGAAATCCCTCGCAGCCTGTGTAGAGCATTCGCCGAGCAGATTTTGCCGAAATCACCATGCAGGCCTTGGTCGCATCGTTCGCTGGACTACTGGTGTAACAGAACACGGCTTCTCCGGGCAGACAGAAAACGACTCGCTTCTCTGCACACTCAATAGTTGCCGCGCATGCGCCTAGCCAGTCCATTCCTAAGATGATATCATAGTCCCTAACATCTAGAACTAAGACATCGAGCGACAGCTTCTTCTCCCCAATACAAATGTAACCACCTAGGCATACTGAACGAACAGGGATTTTCGTACCAGAGGGGGTGCTAACATTTAGATCTAAGTGCAACGGAGTCATTTTTACATTGTTCTCCATAGCAAAATTTGTGGAAATAAAACTATGCGTTGCACCTGAATCAAATAGAACACGAGCAGGTATATTATTGAAAAGCAAAGTACTTGACACGACGGTATCCGAAGCTAGAGCTTCTTCCCGTGTCATGGTATAGACCCGGCCTTGAGCTTGATTACGCCCTTGCTGAGGCGCCGCTCTATTTCCCTGAGTCGTCGGTGTCTGATTCTGCTGTTTTGGTGGGGAGAGCGGACAGCTGCTAATTTGATGGGTTGGATCGCCGCAACGGAGGCAAGTCCCTAGCTTGCGGCGACAATCTTTTTCGATATGCCCTGGCTTCCTGCAAAAGTTGCAGGTCTTGTTGGTGTCTCCACGCTGTTTACCGCCGTTATTTAGACGCTTTGCAGCGTTGTTTCCTCTATCGTTGCCTTGGCGTTTGTGATTAGAAGTTTGCACAGCGCCGGCAGCAACGTGAGGATACTGCGGTTCGAGCGAAAGGGCATGGTTTAATACTTCCCTCATCGTCTGATACTGTGGAACGGATACGTGCCCGTGGATGCCAGGACGTAGCCCTCCCTCGAATCGTCTGGCATGACTCGCTGCATCCGGTAGGTAAGCGGTAGCAAATTTGGCCAGTTTGTTGAATTCTGCCGAGTATTGCTTCACCGTCATACTGCCCTGCCGGAGCTGAACGAACTCATTTTCCCGTTGACGTCGTAGAGGCGGGGGTACAAACTCCTCCTCAAACGCGGCACGAAAAGTCGTCCACGCGATCGCCTCCTCTCCATGGCCAAGTTGAAGAGATCGTCGATGCACGTCCCACCAGTCGTGCGCATTGAGGCGAAGCAGTAGTTGGGCACAGGTGACGCGCTTGTCTTCCGGTACCTCCAGGAGAGAAAAATGATCTTCAAGCTCGGCAAGCCAATCTAGGGCCACGATCGGGTCCTCAGTCCCATTAAATGGCGTGTTGCAGACCTTCTTGAAGTTGCCAAAGGAGAAGGTAGTCACTTCCCTCGTCCTTGGCACTAGCGGTGTCTCGACTTCAAGTACTGGCTGCTCCACTGGCGTAGCTGTGGTCGCGGCAGAATGGTTGGAGGCCAGGGTCTGAACAAGCTGCTGCAGGATATCTACCTGCTTTTGTTGGACTGAGAGCCGAGCCTCTAGATTGCTCTCGAACTTGGCTTGGCGGGCATCATCCCTCTGTCTATGCTCGGTTAACATTTGCACCACTTGTTGAATCAAATCTGTTTGAGACATGCCCCGTTGGCTCCGAGAGCTTCCTGATGTTCCGGAGCTGCTCTCCTGAGTCCGTGGCTCGCCTGGCGCTAGCGCTGATGGTTGCGCTTGCGTCATTCCTTGAAAAGAGATAATTTAGATCAGGATCATAATGTATTATGGACTTATTGCATGAACGTATCTCATTTTGGCCTTAACGAGTTCAGGAGTTCGCATAGGCGAGTTATCGCTAAGGGAACTTTTCCAGTTCATGAATCAAAGGAACTTTGAAGCTGTGCTCTGATACCAACATATCACGCCCCGATTCCGTGGAATCGGTAGTCGTCCCCCGGGCGTGACCGCCGTGCGGGCCTAGGTTGCGCACCGCACAAGGCTAAGTATTTTGTTTTGCATAGCGAGCACATATTCAGAGTACGCAGATAATTGAAACACAGATTTGAACATAAAAAAGTTCTCTTTTATTGATAATATGAACATCTATTACAAACTCCTTGAACTGAGTCATAAGGATTGCCTCCTTGGGCTTACAAAAGTGTTGACACAAAATGAGATAGCAGTCCTGTACATTACATCCTTTACTACAACTCAAAATATAAGACCTTGGGTCGGAACGACTGCCTTGCCACGAAGCTGCATGGTTGCTTGGTGGCTAGCTTCTTCTTCAAAAGGCTTCTTGGCTAGCTTCTTCTTCAAAAGGCTTCTTCTTCAAAATGCTTCTAAAGGTGGCACGGTCGAGGCGTGCCTACAGCTGGACTGGATTGGGGGTTTGTCTCCTGCTCCTCGCTTGGTTCTTCCTAGCGCGGGAAACCTGTTTCAATGAGGGTCAGTACATCGAAACGTACTGGTGAAGGCAAGCTAACCCAACTTTACCAATCAACACGTTGTTTTAATGAAGCATGCATATATATTGTGGGTTTCTATCTTGCCTTAGTTCATTTTACAATAAGACATAGATATAGAATTACTGAAATAATCCGTCACCGTTCGGTGACATTTACCTGTTCGTCTGAACCACCTGTATATACTTACCTCGCCTTCCCTGTCAAGAAGACACAAGTTAGTAGCAACAGGTTTAAATATACGAGAGGGATCACTGGCACGTTGCCATAATGGACGGGCTAGTCTCGGTACGGAGTGCCGTGCGACGCATAGATCAGGACATCCCAAGGCATTCCGTCCTATAGCAGGCGACTATCATGAGTTCCGTCCGGATCGGATCGGTGCCAGTGCCCCAGCGACCGTCCGCAGGAACTAAGACCTTGTGCACAAGTTGTCCATGATCAACGCAGTACACTAAGTTAGCAATCGAGGCAAAACAGGATATATCAGGAGCAGGGCAGCAACAGGGCAAGATTTACTTTTGCATAGCCTACTTGTTCAGTTTATGGCATTCAAGAAGAGTTCTATCCATAGCACAAATTTAAGAAGAAATATGTATTCTAACTTGTATTTATGCATGTGAAGAATGTTCCAAACGAGCAAGCATGTAAGTAAATAACCGTTCCCAAGTTTCATTTGACAAGCATAATATAACTCAAGTCTATTCCCTTGTTATATTGTAGTCTTTTAGTTATTACTTGGTATCGTTTGATCGGGGCAGGCACGAACACAAGAATTAGATGTGAAGACTAGCAAGAAGGGCTAGCTAATCGGGTTGGTAGCCACTCACTTTAGTGGTTGGAAGGAGGAAGGAAGGAAGTGATTTAGGAGTCCGCTTGAGCGACGCCTACTGCTGGATCACCTGTATTGACACGAACAGATGATCAGTACTTCTTCCTCTCTTTCCATTATCGGAATTGAAGTGCAGTCCTAAGAACGAAAGCAATAAAATCCATCGAAACCGTTCAAGAAAACCCAAGCAAATCCGAAAACCAACTCAAGGCACGAAAGCAATAAGCGACAGCGAAAACTAGGCAACAAAAGAATGCAGCGGAGAGGTCCCTCCTGACTCTGCCGCTAAGTTGATCCCGGGGGCACGGTCCACTGAATATGGGAATCGATTCCGAAGAAACAAATCCATAACGAGGACGAGTTCTTAATTCAATCTATCCCGATCGAACGATACCGTCTTGTATTTCTTAGCCGCGCTCCCCGAATAGGGGGAACGGGGCACTACATGCACTAACACACCACATATGTACAAGTCATTAAATGAATGCTCAAATATTGAAATACATACACATAGAATGTCTCAAAGAGCAATAGCTATGGACTAACCCCAACATAAGATACATAAGCAAATAATCAATACACAATATGTAGCGAGTGGGAAAACTAGAAAGTGTTGAGAATTGGACACGCCCTACAAGCGTTCTGACACCGTGTCTGAAAGTGCCCACATCAAAACCTTTAGGCCAACCCACCTGAGATAACCAACCTCTGTCTAACAAACACCAAGCACATATAAAGACAAGTATATGACGGTGACTATGTCACTTGGACAAATTCTAACCTTTATAATTCAAGTGAAACTACAAGATTGACAAAATCATTGTTGAACCATTTGCCCTAATAGATTCAACCCCATCACCACACTCAAGAAGAAAAGAAAGAGATTACAATTGAAATCACTCACCAACCCGTAACAATCCCTGAGCAAAGGCGATGACTTCTCGATCAGATCTCTTCCTTCCTTCTGTCTTGGATGGCGAAGTCCTAAGACCAAAGCACGAACTTTCTCTTAGATTTTCTGTGAACGAGTACCCCAAATCTCCAACTTGTGCTAAACTTTGTGCCTCCACCCTCCTCCTATATTTATAGGATGAGAAATCATATTTTAGGTCATAATAGAATTTTCTAAATATAAAACCTTAAAATAAGAATCATATTCCACCTAAAATAGCCCAACATCAATTATGGACGTCCAAATATGGTCAAATTAAATATTTGATATAAATTTGAAATCTAATCAAATCTTACATTTAATGTAAATTTCTAAATTATATCAAATCAAATCTTTGACCATATTTAGGCTCCAAAATTCACTAAATCCAGACTGGACCCTAACAATCTCCCCCTCAAGTCTGATGAGAGGGTGTTGAGCCCATAGCTTCTCAACTGGACTCCATGCATGTTGTCCTGCGACTGAGTTCCTGCTCCCCTATGCCACCGATCTCCGATCCCCCGAGTTGCTTTGCATCTTCCTTCGTCTCCAGCTCCTTGACCGTCACGTCGACGCTAGCTGCCATGCGTAGCACTTTCTATACCACTGGGATCCTGCCGATATTAATGACATGGCTGAGACCAAAGTCCCTGACTATCAGCCTCACCGTGCGTCTTGGCTGTCTGTCCCCGACTTTCGTCTTCCACCGAAGCGTGTTAAGGTTTCAACGAGCTTCTTCACCCTTGGCTGGCCCAACCAAGCGGACGGTGCGATTCTTCCGAGATTCGAACTCCTGAATCTGTCCACCTCCGTGTCCGAACTTGAAGCTCCTCCATACACATGCTTCCTCGAGCAGAACATTACGTATTATGCATGTCATCGATGACCCACAGCTCCCCCGAAACTGAGTGAATGTTGACGCTCCCACCTCAGATTGAGTTTACTGCAAACCTTGATCTCTTCCCTGGTCTCGAACTGCTGAAACCGATGTCGCTCCGTGAAGCTTTGGTAAACCACCCGTCGCCAAAACCGGATCCGTGAAGCAACCCCCACCTGGAGACCGACCAGTTATCATGGGACCGACATACTGACCCTCAATCTTTGGCTCATCATCATTCGTCACTTAGTCTCAATGAACCGAATCTCCGTAATCCTCAAAGTATCTCGAAGCCCCTCCTCAGCAAGTTCCCGACGATCTAACTCATGTCAAATACCCCTCGAGCCTCCATCCGATGTCTGTGGCCTACCTGTACAACTCAGCGGCATGAGCCTGTACATGCCATAACATAAATCTTCTTGAGCCAGTTGTTGGAAACCCTCCGTAAGCATCCAATCTTTGTCCCCAAATAAACTGCGATATCCATCATCCGCCAGCCTCCCTACCGAAATCAAGTTGTAGCGCAAACTTGGTACATGTCGCACATCCTTGAGAACGAGCTTCTCACCAAGCTCCGTTGTCAAGTGCACATCACTGATGCCTACAACTGTAGTCGTCCCCTTGTTGCCCATCTTCACACGTCCAAACCTACAGTCGTGGTATGACGTAAAGATCCTCCTATATGGAGTGGCGTGATACAACGCCCCCATGTCCATGACCCAATCGCCATCATGACACATGCCACACGGTTCCTCTGCGTCGGTTGCTACGATAATGAGATCTTCCATAGCCGTGAGATCTTTCGGATCATCCTTGACTTTGGCCTTCTCAGCTTTGAGCTTCATGCAGTTCCTCTTGATATGACCCATTTCGCCACAGTGATACCAGCCCTCCTTGCGGTCCACAGTCGCAAGATCCCAAGAACTCCCCTTGTCCTCGCCTGTGACTTGGGTCTTCCCTTCCCGTAGAAAGTCACCGGAGCGGACTCTTACGACGATTCCACTTGCTTACGCCGGATCTCCTCGTTCAACAAGCTATTTTTGACTGCCTCCATCGTGACAACTCCACCAAGCACGGAGTTGCTCACCGACACCACCAATGTCTCCCAGCTTTCAGGTAGAGAACTCAAAATCAAAAGGGCCTAAAGCTCATCATCAATCAAGGTCTTCATCGCAGACAGCTGATTGATAATACCCTTAACCTCATTCAGATGTTGTGCCATTGGGGCACCCTCCGTGTACTTTGAGTTGACGAGTTAGCGAATCAGAAACGCCTTATTGCTAGTCGTCATTCTTTCGTACAGCGAATGCAGCTTCTCCCACAATGCTTTTGTCGAACTCTCCATGGATACGTAGTGAAACACCGAGTCGTCCAGCCATTGGCGGATAAATCCAATGACCTTCCGATCTAGTCTTCAGCAGCTTTGTCCGATGGCTTAGCGTTGTCGTCCTCCAACGAACCATGCAAGTCCTTGCACCAGAGTAGATCCTCCATCCTTGGCTTCCAAATCGTCCAATTCTCCCATGTGAGGGTGATCGTACAAGTATTCATCTGCTCCGTAGACATAGTTGCCAAAACCAAAAACCAGTAGCTCTGATACCAGATGTTGGGAATCGGACATGCCCTGCAAGAGTTCCGACACCGTGTCTGAGAGTGCCCGCAGCAAAAATTTTAGGCCAACCCACCTGAGATAACCAACCCCTGTCTAACGAACACCAAGCACAGATAAAGACAAGTATATGGCGGTGACTACGTCACCTGGACAAATTCCAACATTTATAACTCGAATAAAATTACAAGATTGACAGAATCAATGTTGAACCATTTTCCCTAATAGATTCAACCCCCTCACCACACTCAAGAAGAAAAGAATGAGATTACAATTGAAATCACTCACCAACCCGTAGCAATCTCCCTGAGCGAAGGCGACGACTCCTCGATCAGATCTCTTTCTTCCTTCTGTCTTGGATAGCAAAGTCCTAAGAGAAAAGCACAGACTTTCTCTTAGATTTCCTGTGGACGAGCACCCTGAATCTCCAACTTGTGCTATACTTTGTGCCTCCACCCGCCTCCTATATTTATATGATGAGAAATCATATTTTATGTCATAATAGGATTTTTTAAATAGAAAATCTTAAAACAAGAATCATATTCCACCTAAAATAGTCCAACACCAATTATGAACGTCCAAATATGGTCAAATTAAATATTTGATACAAATTTGAAATCTAATCAAATCTTACATTTAATGTAGATTTCCAAATTATATCAAATCAAATCTTTGACCATATTTGGGCTCTAAAATTCACCAAATCCAGACTGGATCCCAACAGAAAGAACAAGTACGTGGACGCCAACAAAATCTTTATGGACAATTCAACTTTTGTAGCTAAAAACTACTAGTATATATGCACGTGTGTTGCACGTATTTTATATTATTTAGAAATAGCAAACAATTATTTTTTAATTTTTTTTATTAAATGAGGAGAGCAAAGTTTCTTAATTTTTTTACTACTTGAAAAGAACAAACAAACAAAAAATTCTTAATTTTTTTCAGTACGTAATTACTTAAATACCCATGTTAAATTTAATAAATAATTTTAATTAGTAAATATAGATAATGATATTTTTGGAATAAAAACTTGGTGAAATATTTTAACTTTTCTTAACGTATGGATCGTATTCCTGTACATATAATAAAATCTTTGTCAAAAAATTTAGGACTATGCTATGAATACAATCAAATGCTACAACTCTCTTACAACCGCCGTCTATTGGAGGAGGGGAAGAGGTGGGATCCGGTGACTGTCTGGATGGTTGCCATGTGGCCGGAACGCCACGTGACGGTCGTTCATTGGGGGAGAGGTGGGGCCGGAAGTGGTCCATATAGAAAGGGTGAGAGGGTTGTAAGCATTTGGTAGTAAACTTAGCATTATTGAAAGTTTTATTGATACAATAAAATGTAGTATAACGTGTTTCTGCGAATGCTAGTTTTTGATTGCATACAACTGCTTCCTAATCTATACGGCACGGCTAGTGGACGAAGGATGATTATAGCCCACCAATCAACCCCCTACAAACTTTCGAACAGTTCCGACCAAACTCCAGAGTCAGCAGCCATCACCAAAACCAACCAAAGCAAGCAATGACTTCCAGCTCCGGGCTCAACGAACTAATCGACCGCCTCCGCCTCCACAAGCCCGAAGCAGCCGCCAGCAACGCCGCGAGCTCGGTTTCGAAGAGAGCCGCAGTCCTCGTCTGCCTCTTCGAGGACGACGACCACCAGCTCCGGGTGATCCTCACCAAGAGGTCCTCCACTCTCTCCACTCACTCCGGTCAGTCGAGAAATTTATGATAAAGTTGGGGTCTTTTTGTAAAATGTTCCGTTCCTCTTCGATAAAGGAGAGAAATTGGTGATAAAGTTTGGATCTTTATGAATAAAAATTAATGTGCTCAGGCGAGGTGGCTTTGCCGGGAGGGAAGGCGGAGGAGGGGGACGCCGACGACAAGGAAACGGCGCTGAGAGAAGCGAAGGAGGAGATCGGGCTGGACCCTTCTCTCGTCACCGTCGTTGCGGTTCTCGAACCATTCTTGTCAAAGGTACTACTCTTTTTTCACAGCTTATGTAATCAAATTTTCGGTTTGTGTTGACGAATCTGGAATGAAAAAAAAGTGAAAACTCAATTGGGGATTATGAAAAAGAAAATGTAATTTTGATGTCAGAGTAATAGGAAGAGAACGACACCAGTTTCATGAGATAATGTGGCAATTGGTAGCAGGAAGTGTTGTGGCCGTGTCGTATTGTCCATATCGTGTTGTGTTGTATTGTATTCATGTCCGTGCAACTTAGAAAATGCCTAAGTTTCCATGAGATTTCTCTGTAGAGAGAGAGAGAGAGAGAGAGAGAGAGAGAGAGAGAGAGGGAGCTTCATGAGATTTCTGTCAAGAGAGAGGAGGCAATACTCGAGCACTGGCACTGGCACTCCAAAGATGAATGCTGTGTCCGTATTTCTTAGTGTCACAATGTATTGGAAACAACAGACTCCAAAATATATCACTATGACTCTTCGAAATATGTGCTGTGGCCGTGTCGTGATGTTTTGGATTGTATTCATAGAGAAAAAACAGAGATATGCAGGTTGGTAGAAATTACACCACACCAATTGCGTGGGTGGCTTTGCTATTTATAAAAAAACTTGATAAATAATTTACAAGTTGTGTGTCATGTGATATATGGAAAGACAGTTGCAAAAGGCAACGACCAAACAATAAAATAGAAACAAAACAACAAGAATACAATCAAGGGATATTGTCCTAGTTACGAGAATTGTGGGTTCTTTATCCGTGATGATTGAGGTGGATGAGAATGAGGTTTGAATTGGTAAACTTGAACTTGAACTTGAATTTTGAATTAGCCCGTGAAGTACGTGAGTTGATCCTTTAACAACCCCCTCAAACTGTGCATAGTGTGCATGTAGAGTTTGTTACATAATGATTCCAAAGCAGCTCGCGTTTGGGCTTTAGTGAACAGATCAGCAATTTGGGAGTGAGTGGGGACATGATGAGTTACCAGCAAACCGAGATACACTCTTTCACAAACATAGTGATAACCTAGCTCAATGTGCTTACTTCTGGCTTGGAAAACCGGATTCAATGTCATGAACAAGGAGCTCAAATTGTCACAAAATAAGTGGCGCATGAAACAAGGAAATATGCAGATCATGAAGTAAAAAGGTTAATCATGTCAACAAGGTAGTAGCTTGGGCCATCGTGCGGTACTCAGCTTCAGAAAGATGGAACGAGACACAATTGGTTGCTTCTTTGCACACCATGAAATAATGTTACTACGTAAGAAGGTGCAATACCTCATGGTGGATCGACGAGTAAGTGGACGTCCCCCTAATCAGCCTATGAGAAAGCATACAAGTCCAGTGTACTTGAAGATTGAATGTGAAGGCCTAGGTGGTGTATTGTCCCCTTCATATCCCGTAAGATGCGTTGGACCATGGTAAAATAAGCTTTAGTTGGTGCCTGCATGAACTGAGAAACATGATTAACACTATAAGATAAATCTGGGCATATCAATGTGAGGTACTGAAGTACCCCAACTAAAGACCGATAATGCTGAGGGTCCTTATAAGGTGAAGAGGTTGGGTCTGGCTTGAATTTTTGGCACATTGGAGTGTGGATCGGTTTTGACTCTTGCATGACATCACGTTCCAACTCCAACAAGTCGATGGCATATTTTGTTTGATGAAGAATGAGCCCACTGGTCACACTAGCCACCTACCTGAATACCTAAGAAATAATGAAGGGTCCAAGGTATTTCATTGCGAATTCACTATGCAAAGAAACCATGGACAACTGTATGAGTGAGTCACAAGAACCGGTGTCGTTGACGTAAAGCAAGAGGATCAAGATACCATTCTCTGATAAATAGACTGGGTCGGCTGAGCTGCAAAAGAAATCATTTTGAAGGATAAGTGAACTAAACTTGTCAAACCAAGCCAGTGGGGCTTGTTTGAGGCCATAAATTGCCTGGTTCAATAAGCAAACATAATCTGAACAATTACGATCTTCAAATCCAGTAGGCCGCTCCATATATACTCGCTCAATAAGAAAGCCGTGATGAAATGCGTTCACGTCTAACTAGTGAATTCTCCACCGTTTGACAATGGCAATGGAGAGAACTAATCTTATAACCACGGGCTTCCCAACCGGAGAATATGTCTTAGAAAAATCAATATCATCAACCTGATGGTAACCCTTCGAAACAAACCGAGCCTTGAGGCGGTCAAGCGTGCCACTGCCTTTAGTTTCGGTTTAAACACCCATTGAGAACCAGCAACATTCATGGAGGGTTGTCGAGGCACAAGAGTCTATGTTCCATTTTGAGAGAGGGCAGCAAGTTCATCCTCCATTCCTTTCCTCCAACCAGGATAAGAATGTGCATAACGAATAGTTCGAGGATATTTAGGAATAGAGTGATAAGTGTGGAGTAAAGCATACTTGGGATAAGGCTTGCGGATTCCAGCTTGTGCGCGAGTCACCATGGAATGGGAAGGTGTTGTTCCAGGTTGTATAGACTCGAGTTGAGCTTTATAATTCTTGTGTGGTGGTTGGGATCTCTTCTTCATTATAAGAATGATGGTCGGGTGAGGCTAGACATGACAGAGGCGTTGCATCATGTGTACACGATGAGGGCATTGCATGTTGTGAAGAGTCTAGATGTAAGCCAGAGATGAGCAACGGAGCCGACAAGGAAGCATCAATCACTAGTGGTTCTGTTTGCGTCTTTAAGGGTGTGAGGGAACATATGGGATCAATCCATGGAGGTGGTGAATGCTTCAACCCAAAAGTATTTCGGAACATTGGCATGAATCATCATGGTCATTTCCAATTCACGTATGACTCTATGGCGCCTCTCAACCATCACATTCTGCTCAGGCGTGTAAGGACATGAAAGCCGTTAAATAATCTCACAATCGTGCAAGTGAGATTGATGAAGATGTTTAACAAATTCACCCCCACCATCAGTTTGAATTATTTCAATATACCCACCAAATTGCCGAGTTACATCTCAAATAATAAAAATAATAATAAAAACTGATGAAAGAAGTCTGATTTCTTTTTCAAGGGAATCAACCAAATAAACTTTGTAAAGTCATCAATAGCAGCATAATACTGGATAGAATTCACATAAGTTATAGGACCAGGTCCCCTATAAATCTATGTGATTTTTCCCCCCAAAAGCAATGGTAGTCTTGGAAGAACAAGACAAAAAAGGGAGCTTAGAAAATTTTCCTAGTTGGCAACTCTCACATTGAGATGTTGCTTTATATGAAATGACTTTGATTAAACCAGACTCACGGAGATGTGCGACTACAACAGCTTGAGGATGTCTAAGACGTCGGTGCCATGTGTCAAGTGGAGAAGAGCGCCACTGGAGAAGCACGAACAATGTAGAGATTATCCCGTTTTATTCCCTTCATCGGTATCTCCTGTGTAACCCTGTCCTTTTATCACAAAATCACAATTAGAAAACTCACAATTCGTCAGATAGTCAAAGGTAATAGCAGTCAGACTGTCGCAAATGCTTTTGAACATGCGGTGAGCGACATCTCCGAGTCCTTCCTTAGATAAGTGAGTTGTTGGGTGAGTTGAAATCGTCTCTCCTGAGATGCATGGCCTCTTTCTCATAGGCCTCTTTCTCTTTGAGAACCGACCAAACTTGAGCAGACGTCTCCAGGCCAATGACAAGACCAAGCACCTCCTTTGTTAGTGTTCCAATTATCCATCTACAAAAACGGCGATCAGTGGTCCTCCATTGTTAAAAATCAGGATTTTGAACATGTTCAGTTGAGCCTTTGGGTGCTGGAAGTACAACATGGGGTGGAGTAGTACCTCCAAGGAGATAGCCAACAAGATATTGGCTCTCAGCTAAGGCTAGAACTTGCTCATGGACAAAATTGCCTACAATAAGATATGCAGAAGACTTTTTTTCTTGCTCTGATACCAAGAGGAAAAACAATGGTTGGTAGAAATCTCTCCTCAGATTGCATGCGTGCCTTTGCTATTTATAAAAATCTTAGTAAGTAATTTACAAGTTTAGTATCGTGTGTTATATGAAAACACAGCTGTAAAAGGCAATGACCAAACAATAAAATAGAAACAGAATAACAAGAATATAATCAAGAGATATTGTCCATTTTTGTAGTTAAGAGAATCATGAGATCCTTACCCGTGATGATTGAGGTGAATGGATTGGAGGTTTGAATAGGTAAGCTTGAACTTGAATTGGCCCATGAAGTCCGTGAGTTGATCCTCTAATAGAATATGCCTAAGCTTCCATGAGATAACTTTGTGAAGAGAGCTTCCATGAGATATCTTTGTCGAGAGAGAGCGGAGGCAATACTCAAGTGGCGTAGCTTCATTGATGTGGTTTGAGTCACGGATGTACCCTCCACCCAGTTTGTGTACATATAAATAGGAGAACCTTTCTCATCCAACTCTACGAGATATGCGAGTAAAGTAGAGCTAAACATAAACATCAATAGACAACAATAGAAAAGGTCGACCCAAACTCCTAGGAAGTCAACGAATCTCAGTAAGAACCTCGATTTGGCAGTTCTTACTTGGGAGCTCATTTCCCCGATGACGGAAGCTCGTTTCTCCGACGACGGGAGCGCATTTTCCCAACGACATGAGCGCTTCCCATAATATGAAATAATTTTAAAAGATGACATGAATTTTGGAAAGAAAGTTAGAAAATTTAATACACGTTTATCAAAGTACCAAGAAACTAAATATTATTTACCTTGACATCATAAAAAATCAACATGTGAATGATTGCTCTGTAACTTTGTACTGAACTTCATAAATTCTAATAAATATTAAGATATTTATAAGGTTTGATAACAATAATTAATAAACAAAAAAAATATTAGCACACACATCCATCACGCTCCCAACTTTAGACTCTTCTAAGTAGTCGTGTTCTTCCGCTCCCGCTTCCACCCCTGCTTCCGTCACCTCTTCCGCTTCTGGCTTCTAAGGTTCAACATACGACCCAAGAGAGTAACAACAACTGTATTAGGTAGAGCAGATGCAAAATGTCGAAGCACAAACTTGCACAACCAAAAGTAGTAGTAAAGGTCGGTAAACAAGGACCCACGACAGAAGCAGTAGCAGTAGTGGTCGACACACTAGGGTGGACAACCAGAAATAGTAACACAGTAAATAACCAAAAGACTAGGTAGATTGGTGGAGATTTTCCTAGAATACCCGATCAATACTCCCATTCAAGATGGACTGGACGTGCATCTACAACTTGAAAGATTTTCTTTGTACTCTTGGCTAACAGACTCAACTCATTTCATAAAGAAAGAGATGTTAGAATATTCTTGGTATATTTGTTGGAATATTAGAATATTCTACAGAGGGTTTTAATGGGGTATTAATGTAAGATGAAGGGTTGTAAGGCTATAAATAGCCAAGAGATTATCAATAAAAAATATAACAATTACTCCAAAATATTCTACATGGTATCAGAGCCCAAACCCTAGCCACCACCTCCCAAACCCTAGCCGCCACCACCGCCACCACTGCCACACCGCCCGCCACCATCTCTACCGCGTCGCCCGCCACCACCGCCGTCGCACCGCTCGTCCGCCACCACCACCACGAAGCCGCGACTCCCGCGGAGCCTTCTGTCGCGGTTCTTGGCGTCTCCCGCGGGTCATTCCAGACGTTGACATCGAAGGCCTAGATCTGATGGGGGAGAGACATGATCGGGTCTAGGAGAGGACGGAGAGGACGAAGAGGGCGAACGTGAATCGTGGGACGGGTGTGAGATGATCGAAGAAGAGGAGGATCAATGGAGGAGATCATCAAGAAGTTGGACTCTGCGGAGGTCGCAACGTTGATGAAGCTGATGAAACTGTCGGCTGGTGAGAGCGCGACACAAACATTGGCAAAGTTGGAGCTTCCATCCATCGATCTGAAGCTTGATGGACCGACCACCTACCTGAGTTGGTCACGATGGGTAAGGAGAACTCTCGCAGGGAAGAACCTGGAGGGTTTCTTGTCAGGAGAGAAGATAGAGCCAGATGATGTCTTGGCAGGACGCGACGAGTGGAAGTCCACTCATATGGTGGTATACATTCGGCTTCTCAATTCTTTAGTTCAATCGATCGCCGCCACAGTGAATGGCCTTGAGATGGTGAAAGACGTGTGGGAGAAGTTGAGGAGAGCCTACGATGGTGTGGGGAATAACTTGAGGGTTTTCCAGATCAAGGGAGAGATCGACGACACTGTACAGGGAGAGAAGACTGTACAGAAGTATGCCACGGAGTTGGAGCGTTTGTGGTTGGATTATGATCACTTCTCAGATCGGGCGGGCTGCGAGGACCCGAAGTGTAAGGAGAGACATGTATGTCTGCAGGAGAGGACGATGAAGTTTCTTAAGGGGCTGGCCGCAATATTTGCTCAGAGGACAGCACTACTTCTAGCCCAACCGAAGATTCCTACACTATATATATTGGTCCTATAGGTACTGGTCCTGCAGTTTGCTTCCTTTGGTACTGTAGGAATCTTCGGTATTGGTCCTATAGGTACAAGAGTTGAGACGAATGCAGGCAAGGGACTTGGCACTGGCACTATAGGTATTGGTCCTGCAGTTTGCTTCCCTTTCCTACTGTAGGTAAGTAACTCCCCCTGAGCCGTGGGCCTAACACCTCTCATCACCTCCCCATGTTCCTCTTCACTCTCCTGCTCCTCCTCAAACGTTCCTCCATGCCATACTCCTAAATCGGTCACCACACTCTCACCAATCTCCCTCTCTCGTCTCATACTCTCAGTATCAGGTGAGTTGCTCATGGATGATGTTCCCTCCTGACGGTAGTATGGCTCAAACTCCCTGAAGTGAACATCCATGCTCACAAACTTCTTCTCTACTGGGCTCCAGCACACGTACCCCTTCTGAGTCGCCGAATAGCCTACGAATACACACTTGACTGCTCTGGGGTCAAGTTTTCCAACAGGCGGTTTGTTGTCCTTCACAAAACATATGCAGCCAAACGCCTTTAGTGGGAGTATCCCACTATTATTTTCTTGCAATATCTCACATGGAGACTTCCATCCCAGTACCTTCGAGGGTATCATGTTGATCAATCGAGCTGTTGTCAACACTGCATGCCCCTACAAACTCTGTGGGACATTTATGGCGATCATCATGCTCCTTACTACCTCCAGAAGGTGTCTGTTCTTCCTTTCTGCCACTTTATTCTGTGTTGGTGTGTATATACAGGTGGTCTGATGCTGTATCCCTTGGGCTGACAGGTATTCCTCAAGTGCTTTGTTGGTATACTCTATTCCATTGTCAGACCTTAGTACCTTCACCACTACTTTGTACTGAATCTGGACATGTTTATGAAAGTTCCGGAAATAGGCAAAGACCTCACTCTTATTCTTCATCAAATACAGCCAGGTGACACGAGAGGAACAATCAATAAAAGAGACGAAATACTTGTAACAATTCATAGTAGTTGTGGCGCACGGCCCCCAGACATCAGAATTTATAATATCAAAAACAGAAGAGCTCCTATGGCCCGCACCAACATATGAGCTCCTAGTAAGTTTGCCTAAATCACATGCATCACATACTAGTTTCTCTTTATTTGCCTTCTCATAAATAGATGGATACAACCTACTCAAAATACCAAAAGAGGAGTGCCCCAACCGCCTGTGATGGAGTATCAATGTATCATCGGCACTCATCTTTGGTCCTCCCATTCCTGCCCTTTCTGCCACAGACACCAATGCCGAATCCAGTCCTTCCCGATCCAGGTACCACAGTCCATCATGCCAAGTGCCAGTCCCAAGTCTTCGTCCCGTCTCCTTCTCCTGGAAGATCACCTTAGGAATATCAAAAGAGACAATGCATTTTAGTTGGAGGATTATAGAACTAATGGACAAAAGACTGACTGGAAAAGAATGAGCATGTAAAACATTGGCTAATCTTACTAAACCTGTACAATTGACAGTACCCTTACCGATCGCTGGCTGGAAAGTATCGTCGGCTGTTTGAATGTTGTCTGCAGATGCTAGGTGAGTGTAGGAAGAGAACTCACTAGCATTCCCTGTCACGTGTCGAGACGCACCCAAATCGACAATCCAGTCTGACGATCTAAGGGAAGATATAGATGCAAGGGCGAGTGAGTCATCAGTACCTTCCGATGAATGGGCATATATGGCAGTGTTGTCTCTGGCGAAGACTGAGGTGGATGCCTCCTCAGTCCCACTCCTCATGTCTTCATCGCTTGACGCTCTCTGCTTTCTCCTGAGTACTTCCAGCATGCCCAGTAGTGCATGATCCTCCTCAGTATAGGCACCATTAGCTCCCTCCTTGTCTTCTGCTACCAGCAGGTTCGCCCGATAAGCTCCTCGACCACTCCGTCGACCCCCACGATCACGGTCACGTCCTCAAAACTGTCCACGTCCGCCACCTGAATCTCCCTCATTGGGTGGTTTGGTGCAAGCATACCTCAGATGGTCCACTTTTTCGCAGTTGTAACACTGTCGGGGGTCTCCCTTAGGTCATGTGCCGCCTGAATTGGCAACCGTCAGTGTTATCTTCACTTCAGGAGGACCACATGTCCCTGCCTGTAGCGTGATATGAGTCCCCTCCTGAATCATGGCCGAGATAGCCTCCTCAAGTGTAGGAATCTTCGGTTGGGCTATAGGACCAGTACCTATAGGACCAATAATGAGAGGTGTTAGGCCCAATGCTTAGGGGAAGTTACTTACCTACAGCAGGAAAGGGAAGCAAACTGCAGGACCAGTACCTATAGTGCTAGTGCCAAGTCCCTTACCTGCGTCCGTCTCAACTCCTGAGACACCTACACCACCACCACCAGATTTTCCTTCAGGTGATATCATTCTTCCTACTCCTCCCACACCATTATCAGTACGGAGGACCACTCGCAGCAATGCGAAAAATCCTCCTGATAGATATGGTTGGGACCTTGCTCAGTTTGTTTCATATAATAACATCTCTTCTTCTCATGGAGCATTCATTGCATCTTTGGATAGTATTATTGTACCTAACAATTGACAGGTTGTCAAGAACGATCCAAAGTGGAAAGTGGCGATGCACGAGGAGTTAGGCGCTATTGAGAAGAACTACACTTGGGAACTGGTAAAACTGTCAGAGGGGAAGAGGGCAGTCGGATGCAAGTGGGCCTTTACTGTAAAGCAGAATCCAGATGGAAAAGTAGAGCGCTACAAGGCTCGACTGGTGGCAAAAGGATACAGTCAGACGTACGACATTGACTATGATGAGACATTTGTACCAGTGGCGAAGATGAGCACAGTCAGGACCCTGATTTCTTTGGCAGCGAATGGTGGATGGAAGCTACCCCAACTGGATGTGAAGAATATGTTTTTTCGTGGGGATCTAGTAGAGGAAGTGTACATGGAGATACCACCAGGATTCTGCACCGATAAGACAGTGGGTAAGCTCTGCAGGTTGAAGAAGTCCCTCTATGGACTGAAGCAGTCTCCTCGAGCGTGGTTTGACAGATTCAGGAGGGCGATAATAGGGATGAGATATCATCAGATCAATGCTGATCATACTGTGTTCTTCCGTCGGAGTGGAGGCCACATCACCATGCTTGCAGTGTATATGGACGATATGATTATCACAGGAGATGATGAGCAGGAGATTGTCTGACTCAAGGGGAAGCTTGGCAAGGAGTTCGAGGTGAAGGACCTTGGCCTTCTTCGGTACTTCCTTGGGATTGAGATTGCTCGAGAAGCAGAGGGGATTATTCTTTCTCAGAGGAAGTATGTGTTGGACCTTCTCACAGAGACAGGGATGTTGGGATGCAGACCTGCAGCGACGCCGATCAACCAGGGGTTCAAGCTGCGTGCTGAGGCTGGAGAACCAGTTGACCGAGACAGATACAAGAGACTGGTGGGCAAGTTGATCTATTTGAGCCACACACGTCTTGATATCTGCTTTGCAGTGAGTGTGATGAGCCATTACATGCATGACCCAAGGAAGGGTCATATGGACGCAGTGTACCAGATTCTGAGATACTTGAAGGGTGCCCCCGGAAAGGGGTTGATATTCAGGAAGAATGATTACTTGAGCATCAAGGGATACTGTGACTCTGACTGGGCTAGTTGTACTGATGACAGGAGGTCTACCTCGGACTATTGCATATTTGTAGGAGGCAACTTGGTCTCTTGGAGGAGTAAGAAGCAATCGGTGGTGGCCAGATCGACAGCTGAAGCGGAGTACAAAGCTATGGCCTTGGGAGTTGCAGAGCTGCTATGACTGAAGAGTATGCTGGTGGAGCTGAAGCTGGATCAAGGAGCCAAGATGAAGCTGTGGTGTGACAACCAGTCAGCCATCAGTATCGCCAATAATCCAGTGCAGCATGACAGGACCAAACACATCGATATCGATAGATTCTTCATCAAGGAGAAGTTGGACCGTGGACTACTAGAGCTAGGTCATGTTCCAACCAAGGAGCAGGTAGCAGACAGTATGACCAAGAGACTTAGCTCTGCAGATATGATTAGAGGATGTGACAAGATTGGCTTAGTGAATATCTTTCGCCCATCTTGAGGAGGAGTGTTGGTATATTAGAATATTCTTGGTATATTTGTTGGTATATTAGAATATTCTTGGTATATTTGTTGGGATATTAGAATATTCTACAGGGGATTTTAATGGGGTATTAATGTAAGATGAAGGGTTGTAAGGCTATAAATAGCCAAAAGATTATCAATAAAAAATATGACAATTACTCCAAAATATTCTACAATTAGTTATAATTTTGCTACAAGTAGTCCCTAACAAGCATTGGCACTCCAAAAATTGGTGCAGTGTCTGTGTTGCATTGTGTTGTTGGAAATGACAAACTCCAAAATGTATCACAAAGACACGTCAGAATATGTGTTGTGTCCATGTTGTGTCTTGTATTCATGTCCATGCAACATAGAATATGTCTAAGTTTTTGTGAGATATCTATGTCGAGAGAGAGGAGACTCTACTCACATGGCATAGCTTCATTGATGTTGTTTGAGTCAGGGACGGATCCAAAACATGACCTTAGGGTACCATGACTCCCCTAACTTTGAAAACGCTTATTAATAAAGTAGAGTTAAAACATAAAACATCACCATGCATATGGAAAAGGTCGAGTTATGCACAACAGGTAGTAGTAGAGGTCGACACACGATAAAGAACGACCAAAAGCATTAGTAGAAGTCTGACACACGAGGGTGCATGAAGCAACAATAACAATAAACAGTCAAAAACTGTTGGTAATTGGCTGGAGATTGTACCATAAACAGTAAAAAAAAATTGTAGGTATTTGGCTGGAGATTGTACCAGAATACCCAATCAATACTCCTCAAGATGAACATGACAAGCATGTACAACTTGGAACCTTTTCTTTGTACTTTCGAATAACCATCTCATAAGGAGAAAAAAAAAATCACAACTGATATACAATATAGGAAATAGTAAAAAAAAATCGATGTCAAAACACGAGTTTCTACAACTTTCTAGATTTTGATGTCCATCCATTAGGGCAAATTGACTGTTAATAAAAAAATACAGGTTTCGTCAAACTTGATGGATTTTGGCCTACGAGTGTAGAAGCATGAAAAATACGCTGGATAGACACGGCTTTCATCAAAGACTGCAAGTCAGGTAGTATACAACAGTAGTAGATCACCTTATGGAGTAGAGGTGCATGGCAGAGGCAGAGTAATGACCATAGCAGTAGATCCCTCGTTCTCATGTTATGTTGCACGAACACAAATACAACATTGGTAAATGTCGACAAGGCACTGATTTTTGACGTGTTCTGGTGTGTTTTTTTGGAGTGTCCATGTCATGCCCAATACTTAATCTTGTCGACATGACAACGATTTTGAAGTGTGTTCATGAATCTTGTGTAGTTTCTACTTTTGGTTTTTAGAGTCCGCTTAGATGCAACATTACAATGTTATATTCTTTGTTGAGAAATATTATGCCAATCCTCAGCTACAACAGTAACAAGCTTTTATTTTCCTGTGGAATATTCCAGGATAACTCCCAATACAAAATTAGGATTAGAGGGGAGCTAGGAAGCATGAGAACTCCAAAATGTTTGTCGTGAAGCATGGAAAACTCAGAAACCCCAAAATTAGGACAATCGAACGTCAGTACCATGTCCATGTCACTGTGTCCATTTGCTTTTTCTCATATTCAAGTCCGTGCAACATAGGAGAGGAACGGAGAACAAAACAGAACAGAATTCTATATTTGGGGTCCTTCTCCGATGTTTATTGCTTGAACTTTGATGTCGCTAAAGAAACGCTAATCAGAACAAGCATGAAACACTCAAGTGTTACTTAGTAATTACTTATCTTTATGTTTGTCTGCAAGTTTTTCCTCATTATTTTCATCCTGCTTTTCATCTGTAACTCTTCTTCCTAGAACTTAATGCTATTCTGGTAGCTCTTGCTTCCTATGAAAAAGATAAATTTAGTGTTGTACTATCACTACAACCATCATGTCCAATTGAAATGCAAAGTAAATTTATAACCTGACAGTCTAGAGCGACTCAGTAATTCTCTCTAGAACCTGACAAGAAGTTTTCCTAACGACTTTCTTAGAAACTATGAATAAAAAAACGTTCAAGCTACACCAATGAGAAGAAACAATGACAAAATGAAGAGAAGGGTTCTTTAGACTTGTTAGTGTATCTAGCCCTGTCCACCATTTTAGCTTCGGCCTATCTCTAGGACTAGAATCTTGTATATATACTTGTTGTCATCTATGAATGAATATAGGTGGGATTCCTAAATAACATGGTGTTCGAGTGATCCATGCCCTAGCTCCAACCCTAGGTTTTCCCTCCACTCTACACTCATTGTCAACTCATCATCCCGACGAGCTTCACCCGTTGCCGCACTCCACCAGTTCACCAGTGGAGTGTGGCAAAATAATTTTCTTGTGGTTTGGCGGTTGTTACATTCAAATGGTCTTATCATCTACTACTACATAGACTTCTACTTTCACCTACTACTGCTACTCCTCTAGTGATACTGCTGATATGATATTTTCTCTCGACCTCGACTATTAGTGATTGATCTCGGATCCGGATATTGGAGCCTTAGTGATTAGCTTCCGCGGACTCTTATGATCTTCGATTAATTCATCATTGTTAAGGATTATAGATTGATTCATCATTGTTAACGATTATACACTACTGTAATTTGCTCGTATCCCGGATTTTAGAGCCATTTAATTGGCTTTCCGAATTTTTATGGTTTTTGGCTTCTACCTCACTTGCTACTACTACTATGCTTGTTGAGTTATTTGGTGGCTTATTGTTTCTTTCTTCTACTATTTCTATTTATTATGACTTGTGATTTGTTGTGATCGACTCTTAGTATGCTACTGGTTCTACTATTATTGGTTTATTATGCCCGACTCTACGAATTATCTATGGTCCTCTCTTGGTTCTGGCTACTACTCTATGATGATTCCTCCAGGACCTCCACTTCAATCTCTAGTACCTCTACTCGGTTCTTGAGCCTCGGCCATGGTTATGATCCGGGGGGGTCCGATGTTATCTTTCTATTGGACGTTCTATTGTTACCTCTTGGCATACTCGTTTATGTGCACATTATGGTCGTACAAACCATTATTTTGATTATTGTTAGCTTAAGTATGGCATCTCTGCTTGGGCACGTTGAGTTACTCCAATGACGTCTAGTGCTACTGCTACTAGTTGCATTCAAATTGTTTCTTCTGTGATGACTCCTCACGCAAAATATGATTGCCTTCTTCGCAGCGAAATATGATTGCCTTTTTTGCACTCTGTCATCTCAGATTACGCCTCTACTTTCTAGATCTGATTAGGAGTTGTCCTTGCTGTTTAGAGTCGCCTCTAAACATTAGATTATGGTACCACTTTGTACTTTATAGGTGACCAGTCATATTTCTCTTAGATCCAATATTCGTCTATTTATGTTGCGGATGGCAGTCTCCCCAATTGGGGTGTACAAGGTCGGTTAACCGACCAGATGTACAATTTTGGCAACCGAACCGATTTAATTGGTTACACAATTTATATTTGACCTAATGAACCCCCCCCCCCCCCCCTCCCCCCCCCCCCCCCCAAAAAAAAAATATCAGTTCGATTAACCAACTAGACTCGTGTGTCGGTCAGTTAATTTGATCGTAACCGATGGAGTAAAATCTCATGAAATAAGCACATTTTACTATAACTAAATCAATTTAGCATGTTATTTTGACATAAAAATTTAAACTATGAATCTTTCTAGGCCAAAATTCCACTTTAGAAGACTTGAGTTTTTTTTTTTGCCCAAATGTAACTATCCTGGCTACCCAAAGTTATCTTTTCCTTAACATTGTACATATACTTGTATAACTAACATATATAAAATAATTAAAATAATTTTTACTATCCATTCAGGTCGGTTGGTTAATTTAAATTGGAACTTCGTAAGTAGTTCGACTTATAAATTTTTTAAAAGTTTCACAACAGAACCGACTAGTCCTTGGAAGGGAACTGATCGAATCGATAGTCAATTCGATCGGTTAACCGCATTTTTGGTTAATCATGAGCACCCATACTCCCCAGTCACATGGATAGGAGTCGTTCATATTTCTCATTCTCTTATCCTGGATAGTGTGCTTTATGCACCTCAGTTTCTAATGAACCTTCTATCTGTTAGCAGTCTAACCATGACTTTACACGACTCTGTTACATTCTTCTCTTTATATTGTGATTTTAAGGATCTTCAGGCATAAGCAAAGATTAGGGGAAGCTCTCGCGCAAAGATTAGGGGAAGCTCTCGCATGGGAAATTTATACTATTTAAATGGACCGTTTCTACATGCTCCGCTAACTTCTACAGTCCTTTCTACTACCTTTGTATCCCCTCTTCAGTGGCATCAAGGTCTTGTTTATCCTCCTCTGTAGAAGCTAAACAACTTTTGCCATTAGAACCATTTGTATCTCAGTTTCTTCTTCATTACTTTAAAACCTTCATGGATGATTATTCTTAGGTTACATGGTTTATTCAATGAAGACTAGGTCTGAAGCTTTCAACATGTTTAAGCTCTTTGATTGGGAACTTACGACTCATTCTCTCGTGTTGTTAAAGTTCTTCGCGCATGTCTTAGAGTATATGAGACGTTATTTGTCTACTTATTGTGTCTTATGGTATCATTCATCAGATTTTGTATGCTCATACATATCAACTGAATGGAGTCGCAGAGCACAAAAATCGTCATCTGCTGCATATTGCCCACACTATGATGTTTCATATGAATGTTCCCAAGTATCTTTGCAACGATGCAGTTCTTACTGCAAACTATCTGGTGAATCGTCTATTCTTGATGAACAAACTCTATTTTCTTGCCATTTTCCTAATAAGTCTATATTTTCCTTGACTTCTCGCATTTTCATTTATGTTGTATTTGTTCAACTTGAGACCTACTTGTGACAAGCTATCCCCTCGATTGATCAAGTGTCTTCCTTGGATATTCTTGTACCCATAAAGGGTAATGTTGCTATGACTTTGTAGCGTGTCGTTATTATGTGTAAGTCAATGTTACATCTTTGAAGATACATCATATAATATTATGGTCCCTCGTCCTCTAATGCTCCTCTTATGCTGGATTCCTTTCCTACTCCGCTTCTTTCCAGTTTTCCACTACAAACTACTACCTCCATGGATCCTCCTTCCTCTCCTCCTACAACTACTACATGTATTCCTATTGCATCATTGTCTTTCATCCCTCCTACTCTCCTTTTACTTCTACTCTGCCCGATACTACACCTAATATTCCACCTCTCGTTGCTCGTGCTACTATTACTCGACCTACTACTGGTATTCCACCTTTCACTGCTGACCCTCCACCTTCCTCCTCCTATTTGAATATCCCTTTTGCTCTTCGTGAAGACAAGCATACTCCTTTTCCTCGTCCTATGGATGACTATATCTCTTATACTCGCCTTGGGCCTTCTTATCGCTAGATGGCTGTCTCTTACAACTACTACTATTCATAGGACTCCCCAGGAGGCGCCTGCTTGGAAGCAGGTTATAATTGAGGAGATGGATGCACTTGTTTCTCGTGGTACTTTGAATTTAGCTCTTGTACCTCTCCATAGTGATGTGGTTGCTTACCGGTGGGTTTTCACTATCAAATATCTTTCAGATGGATCTGTTGCTCACTATAAAGTATGTCTTATGGCATTTACCCAGACTTACGAGATCGATTTCTTTGAGATCTTCTATCATGTTGCTCGCATGAGCTCCATTCAGGTTCACTTTTCTTTTGTCGTCAACCAAGAGTTGCCGGGATCTTCACAAGGAAGTTTATATAGAGAAACCTCCCATTTTCGTTGCTCAGGGGGGAATTTTATGTGCAAACTGAAGAAGACAAATATATGGTCTAAAACAGAGTTCAGGTGCCTAGTTTGAGAAATTCATCCAGGTTATGACGACCTGGAGTTTGCTTCGGACAAAGTCATGTTGGTCACTTTTTGTTTATCCCGCACACTAATTTGGGATCATTATTATGATGGTATATATTGATGATATCATGTTGTCTGGCAGTGACCTTGTGGGCATTGAGAAGACTAAAGCCCACCTTCAGAAACACTTTGTTAATAAGGACTTGGAACAACCTCGACATTTTCTCGGGATTGAGAAAGTCAGTAGCAGGCAATGTATAATTCTTTCTAAGAAATGTATGGTATGGACTTACTAAAGGAAACTGGCTTACTGGGTTCGAAATCCGTTGATACTTTTCTATGGAACAAAACCCAAATCTATGGCATTACGAAGATCAGGAGGTTATGGATAAGTCACACTACACGAGAATTCTCAACTTAATGGAGAATCCAAAGAGGTGTCACTGGGATGCAGATAGCTCTTCGGATATAGAGATACATCAATAAGTCTCCGGAGACGCCTTTTATACCAGCTCCAAGGACACCTCAAGATTGAATCATACTTTGATACTGACTATGTTAGGTCAAAGAGTGATCGACGATCGACGTATGTTATTGTACGTGTTGGAGGAAACCTTGTAACTTGGAGGAGTAAGAAATAGATAATCGTCTCTAGATCTAGTATCGAGATGAAGTGTAGAACTATGACGCACACTGTTTGTGAGATGATGTGGCCGAGTATTTTGATGGCGGATCTTGGTGTCTAAGTAGACTAGTCATTACTTATGCTTTGTGACAACTAGGTTGCAATTTTCATCCCTAGCAATCCAGTCTTTCATGGGACAACCAAACACATTGAGGTGGATTGTCATTTCGTTCGCAACAATGTCATGACCAATCAATTTTTTACCCATTTACTCGCTCAGAGGACTTATGTAGATTAGGTCATATACTTTATGTACACTTGTTTTAACAAGCCCCTTTCACCTTGGGGTAAGCACGGTACGGTTTGGTCCAGTTTTCAGGTCACCTGAATCGAACCGTCATCCTTTGGTTCTCTAAAATTAAGTATCGGACTGGACCATCCGAAGCTATGGAATCTAACCAACCTAACCCATCAATCTCGGTTCGATTCGGGTCTCTTAGTCGGTTCTACACATTAAGCAAATAATGCTAAAATCTATCCAAAAAAACTCTTAATATATTTGAGTATTAAATAAGAAATATCCTAAATTTGATAAGACATTCCATAATGCCCTATTATCCAATTATTATTTTTTATCTATCGTTATTGTCCAATCATAAAATTTAATCTATAAGTCATTTTAGTGTCCAATCATAATCCCCTATTAATCTTGCATATATGCTTGTTGTCACCTATGAATGAAATTAGCTAGATATTTCCAAAATAACAAGACTTATGTGATTAAAGCATATGACAAGGTAACAAAGATATCCTTATGCATAAGCAACCTTGTAAAGTTGAACAAATTCCTAAGAAGACGCTCCGATTTTTTTTTTTTACATCGTGTCTGTTGTAACGCCATGTCGAACACGTATCAGACATGTCACATATA
>JAYESA010000013.1:38357822-38365859 GCA_036927795.1 Iris macrosiphon | reverse complement strand
GTCCTCCTGCACTACCACTAGGCTAATTTGAGAGTTAATTGGACAATTAATTACCATCGGTTCAACAACAACAACAAAAAACACAATCCGAGAATATACAGCAGATCGTATGTGTAGACGTGTGTATTTGTGTCATACTATTGAATTTCCATGAATTTATTTTGAATTGATTTAATCCATTTTGAAAATTTGAAGTGGTTCGTCCTGTCCTCCACTATGTGAATATTTTTTCTTCTTTTTTCAATAGGACTATGTGAATATTTCAAATTGGGTTATATTAACACGTCCCTATACATTGAAAATGATAACTGCTCCGCGCGGTACAAAATCGCTAAACTATATTCCTGCGACGTTCAACTGGGTCTCGGACTTCTTCACTGAGTGGCAACGTCACGTTATTAGAGAAACTGAACGACAACATCTATTGGAATATGTATAGATTGACGACGATATTCGTTAATCTCATGTGCACAAGGAAGGCCGAGTGAATGTCGATATGAACAACTGCAAACCTCGGGATCATAACCAACCAACTTCGACCTACCAATCTCCTCAAACAATAAGCCCAAGGCCTTGTGAGATACTACATGGATTAAAGCATCCAAGAGGTGTTCATGCTTGTATTCATGCTTTACAATATTGAGGCTCATCTCAAATGATGCTACAATCTCGTTCACCGTGGAAATAATCATCAAATCAATCGATTGCCAAACGGAGACAAAATTACCGACCGATGACCGTAGATATCTTTTTAAACTTGAGTGTGATCCCATCGTAGATGGTTCAGCCACGCCCGGTGCCACGAAATGATTTAGAACTACGACGGGGTCGAAATGCATTTTGTTTTTTGTATTCAATAAGTATTGCATGACCGAATAATTCAAGGAGGGGCGCACAGCGGGGAGGGTCCTTTTTAGTTCCTTCGACCCGGTTCGTAGTGATTGTGCCATAATGCTTCACCATGTTCGTCCATGCTAAGACGAATTGTTCTTTATGTGGTTCTAGCCAAGTATCTTTGATATAAGAAATGCATGTCGGGTTACTCGTCTCCCACTTTTGTTTGAACATGTACCATGTTGTGTCGTAGCTGTCTGTAGTACTTGCTCGCCATACAAGACTCCAATCACTGTAGAATTCTTCGAAGCGAAGCTTGTCGATTTTATCGTCCATATTTTCAAATTTCTTCTTGCATTGAGCTTGGATATTTTGATTTATATGCCAAGTGCATAGTAGTCTATGCACATGAGAAAATACAATATCTATAGCATTTATCAGCGCATATTCTCTGTCGGTAACAAAAACAAAGGGCTCTTTGTATCCTGTGTAAAGGGATTGTAGTTTCCTCAACGCCCAAGTGTAATCCTCTACTGTCTCACTCTTCATAAAACAAAAAGTGATGAAAAATGTTTTCTCCGTAGACGTAAACCCAACAATATGAAAAAGAGGCATCTTGAACTTGTTGGTCTTATATGTACAATCAAGGGCCAACACGTCTGCGAAGGACCTAGCCAAGTGTGTGCAATCAGGATGAGCCCAAAACAATGAAAGGAGTTCATCATTTTGTGGATATCTTCTATGGTACTCCACGTAGTGATGCTCCCCAAGCAACTTCAATACTTGTTGCATCGCCATTCTTTCTTTCATACTATTACATTTCGCTCTCGCCAAACTATTATAGGTCGTCCTCATGGTTGACTTGTTCTCATCTTCTTTTTGTCGCACGACAGAATAAATTTGTTTGGGTGCAACTCCGGAAAGGAACAGTTCTTCAACCAACTTTCTCTCATCCTTGTTGAACCGTGCCACGTAGGCATAACCCTTAAGTGTCTCTGGAATAGGATGATTGTGTATTCCATTTTTAACTTCGACTATCCACTTCACATCTTCTACTTTTACAATCAACACCTTAAATGGATAACCACATTTTCTTGTCCCAACGTTTTTCTTGGGGATTTTTTTTCAACAACACCCTTTTTTTCGATGCTGCCTGAACACACATCCTCTTTCGCAGCCCAGCTCTAAATATTTTCGGCCCAGCCGAGATCTGATGGATCTTGCAATAACAATGACTATGTTATGTCTTCTTCCAACTTCTTTGCACCAATCTAATGCTTCTTCCTGGGATGCAAATTGAATATCCGTTGAGAATACCTTCTCCACATCAACCCCAATAGCAGGATGTACCACAACATCTGTACGAGGTTGGTCTTATAACCAATATAAAATAATCTAAAAATTAATAACTTCAAATAATTGGCAGTCCAAATTAGCAATGTCATAATTTGTACAGACTAATGTATTGAGTAGACTGTAAATATTTTTACAGTCTTTAAGATTCAGGACTGTCACTATTTTGACAGTCCACTTTGTCACGCCCCGATCCCGAAAGGGTCAATCGTCCTCGCTGGATCCTTTACGGAATCGATCGTCCTCGCTGGGGCGTGATATCGTGCGAGCCTGGAGTTGCGCTCGCACAAGGCAAGAACATGCAGTGATAGGAACCCATTTTGAAACACAATTTAGAAAATACATTCACAGATATTTGAACACAAGTATAGGAAGAAACATGCTTTTCATTGATAATTCAGAGTAATTTACATAGAGTTTACATTTGATGCGCCTCTCGGCTACTTGATTTGCATTACAAAAAGGAAACTCAAAAGGCACGGTGCGCTCCATCAAATAGTCCACATCGTTCATACATTACGCCCTTGTATAGATTGAAAGTCCATGCCTCCAAAATGAGATGACTCCAACTATACTTCAAAATAGATGTGCTCCTAATGCCTCCTCGTCTATCCACTAGCGTTGCACCGCCTGAGTGCCTGAAATAGTTGGCCACAACGTGGGTCAGTTCTCAGCTGTACTGGTGAGCGGGACGAACCCACTCGACTAAATCGACACTAGCTTATTAGGGGCGAGCATGCATTAAGATGATCTTTCTATAGAGAAGTAAGTGAATTCAATTCATATCAATTGCATGTTTTGATAGGAATAAAAATAATATTGAATCCAACAAGTACACGGTTGCTTACTCAACCAATGCACGCCTTCCCTGCAACGAACACAAGTATACTTACCATCTGCACAAGACAATAAATTAGTATGTGTTTTATTCTATGCGGTCATTGGTGTGATCGACACCTTAGGGACTTATTCCAAGCATTACGGCGCGCCCTGTCAGCCCTGGTAGCAAGCCCTGCTGAAGGTCCCGCAATGCATCGCGACTAGCACGATCAAATATTTCTCCCGGGTCGATACGGTTCCAGTGCCCCAGAATACCGTTTCGAGGAAAGCCAAACCTTGTGCATAAGTTTTCCCAGACCATGCAAATGCATGAACATTTCATATATCATACAATGCATAAAATAAAACAGAAGAAGTAAAGCAGCAATATATATACTTATGCAACAATTCATATTTTCTCAAGCCGTGTTCCAATTTTGGTATCCCGTAGGTCCAAACTCTATCCGAGGCACCAGGTCGCAACCAACAACCAAATTCCTTTTACAAAGAAACTCAAGTTTATAAGGTGTGCAAGCATATAATTAAGTTACTCTACAATCCCATGTTCCTTTCTTAGTGGCTGGCATGCATTGTGGCTAAGGATTTCCTAGGCGTCCAACCGGGCATCATCGAGTGAACGTTTAAAATATTAGAGATATGGGCGTGAAGAAGTAGGAAAGAAGGGTCCGAACCACTCACTGGTTAAGGGAAAAATGCTGAAACAAGGAGTCCCGCCTAGCGACGATCAAATGTCAGTTACGCGGACCTGCAACAGCACGAGCACCGAGTTAGAATTCTTGCCTATCCTTCTGTCGAACTCCCCAAGAATCAAAGCTCCAAACGAGAAAGCCAACAGCGAAAACCAAGCAAATCGAAAGCAACACCAAATCAAATCCCAAAGTGGCAATCAAGAAAACCAAGCAACAAAATACAAAAACTATTGGACTTGTTTCAATAGAGGCCTATCCATGAGTTGGACAGGATCATCGCATTTCGTCCGTGGCAAGAGGATGCCGAAGATCTAAACTACGACTCAGACGGTCTAGCCACAAGCCCAATTACATAGTGCATATCCCGGTCAGATCGGGATTTGAGGCACTACATAATATACCACTAAGAAAAAGTTTCGTCCCGAAACTTAAGAACAAGGCCTTACCTCCGACTGAATGAACAATGAAGGATACTTCTCCTTCATCTCCGACTCCATCTCCCAAGTTGATTCCTCAACTGAATGGTTCTACCACAGCACGCGAACCAAGGACATCGTACGGTTGTGAAGCACTTTCTCCTTACGATCCAAAATCTACACAGGCTCTTCTGAGTATGATAAGTCCGTGCGCAGTTCCAATTGTTCGAAGCTAACCACATGACTCGGGTCATGCACATATTTTCGAAGTTGAGAGACATGGAATGCGTCATGCACTTCTGCCAAGGCGGGAGGTAGTACAATCCGGTATGCCACAACTGCCACTCGTTCCAGTATTTCAAAGGGGCCAACAAACCTGGGACTCAGTTTACCATTAACGCCGAAACACATCACCCACGCATTGGCGTCACTTTCAAGAAGACATGATCCCCGACCATAAACTCCAAAGGTCTACGATGAGCATCGGCATAGCTCTTCTGTCGGCTCTGCGCAGTACGGAGTCTTTCCCGAATCAAACGAACTTTCTCAACCGCCTGTTCCACCAGCTCTGGCCCGAGTACCTGCCGCTCACCGACTTCGTCCCAACAGATTGGAGATCGACACTTGCGCCCATAGAGTGCTTCGTACGGTGCCATCTGGATGCTCGATTGTTAACTGTTGTTGTACGCAAACTCTGCCAACGGAAGGTGCGTGTCCCAACTAGTCTTTAAATCGATTGCACACAGCTGCAACATATCTTCAAGTATCTGATTTGTCCTTTCTGTCAGTCTGTCAGTCTGGGGGTGGTATGCGGTACTGAACTTTAGCTTGGTTCCCATAGCAGACTGTAGGCTAGTCCAAAAATGAGATAAGAAATGTCCGTCACGGTCAGAGACGATTGAGGCAGGTACTCTGTGTAATCGAACAATCTCGTCTATGTAAATTTGTGCTAACCGATCGACGCTCCAAGTAACTTACATAGGGAGAAAGTAGGCTGATTTAGTCAAACGATCAACTATGACCCAAATTCCATCGTGCCCCCGCGGCGTCTTCGGAAATCCCATAATAAAATCCATTGTGATGTTGTCCCATTTCTACTCGGGAATAGCGAGGTTCTGCAGCTCCCCGTCGGGACTCTGATGTTTAGCTTTTACCTGTTGACAGGCCATGCACTGTGACACAAAGGTCACCACATCCCGTTTCATACCTTGCCACCAGAAGGTCCTGCGTAAGTCCATGTACATCTTGGTGCTCCCCGGATGCAAGGAATACTTCGCATAGTGTACCTATGTCATAATTTTCCTTCGGAGTACTGGGTTGCTAGGAACACATAGCCTTCCTTTCATCTGTAAGGCCCCATCTTTGCCTACTACAAATTCAGACGTCTTCCCTACCAAGATCAGCCCACGTACCTTCGTTAGGAACTGATCGTTCATTTGAGCAGATTTGATTCTATCACGCAAACTCGGTTCAAGATGGAGTGGTGCCAGCTGCACTCCTTGATGCCGAACTCGAAACTCGATGCCCATCACCTCAAGATCCTGAAGTAGATGGTTATTTATGGATAACGAGCCCACGTGCTTCCGACTCAGAGCATCATCAATGACGTTTTCCTTGCTCGGTATATAAGCGATCGTCAGGTCATAGTCTTTTATCAGTTCTAGTCAGCGCCGCTGCCGGAGGTTTAGTTCCCGTTGGGTGAATAGATACTCGAGGCTCTTGTGGTCTGTATAGATTTTGCAAGCAACACCATAAAGATAATGCCGCCACAACTTCAGTGCAAATACAATTGCCGCTAATTCCAAGTCATGTGTCGGGTAGTTTTTCTCGTGCAGCTTCAGTTGTCTGGAGGCGTACGATATTACCTTATCCCTTTGCATGAGCACACACCCCAAGCTGAGTCCCGAAGTATCGCTGTATATCTGAAACTCTTCTACCCCATCCGAAAGTGCAAGAATTGGAGCCGAAACGAGACGTTGCTTAAGTTCCCGAAAGCTAGCTTCGCAGTCATCACCCCATTTGTATATAATCCCTTTCTGAGTAAGGCGAGTCAAAGGCGAGGCCAGTTTAGAAAAATCTTTCACGAACCTACGGTAGTATCCCGCTAGGCCCAGAAAGCTTCAAACTTCGCTGGCTGACGTAGGTTGCTTCCAGTCCACCACCGCCTCTATCTTCTTTGGGTCTACGGCGACGCCTTCTGCCGAGATGACATGTCCAAGGAATGCCACGTTGTTCAACCAGAACTCACACTTGCTGAGCTTAGCGAACAAATGATGCTCTCATAATGTTTGCAGTACGATCTTCAGGTGTTCCTTGTGCTCCGCTTCGTTCTTGGAATAGATTAGTATGTCGTCAATGAACATGACCACAAACTTGTCCACAAATGGCCGAAACACGCGGTTCATCAGATCCATAAAAGCTGCAGGGGCGTTCGTCAAGCCGAACGACATTACAAGAAATTCATAATGTCCGTATCGGGTTCTGAATACAGATTTGTGAACATCATCATATTTGATTTTCAACTGGTGATAGCCTGACCTGAGATCAACTTTAGAGAAAACTGTTGCACCTTGCAGTTGATCAAACAAGTCATCTATCCTTGGCAATGGTGTCACCACCCCATTTCTAGAGCCGGGTATTTTTTTTATTTTTAATTTAGTTAATTGTGTATTTATTTATAATTAATTGTATTTATATTTAATTAGTGATTGTATTATTTTTTTATTGATTGTTTTAGGATTTTGGCTAGCCTGGACCCATGTCAGACCCTGGTGGACCCATATCCGACCTAGTCCACACCCTTGTGAGACCTATTTTTGGGGTTTAGAATATTTATTATATTTTTAGTGGATTAGTTGGAGAGATTTGGAGTTAGTTTGAGTGCTTTTGGAATCCGAAATCCAAAATCCAAGTTAGGAGGGCATTTTGGTCTTTTGGACTTTATGAGACCTATATTTCTTGCTTGGCCGGATTCCCACAGCCCCCTCACCCGACCAAAATAGCAAACCAGCAGCCACTCCTCCCCATTCTCTTCATCTTCACTTCTTCTTCTTCTTCTTCTTCTTCTTCTTCACTACTTCTTTCTTCTTCCTTTCTTCTCCCAACTTCAAGTAAGTGCCCTATTCCTCTTCTTTCTTCTTCTATTCTCCATGGTTGCTAACCCTAACCTTACATTTTCCCTAACCTAGGTGTGTAGAGCCTAGACTTGGTGTGGAGGCTAGATTTGGGAGCTTGGAAGCTAGTTGAGGTAGATTTTGAGCTTTTGGAGACTTTGGCTTGGGATTCCAACTCCCAAGAGGTAAACCCTAATTTTTCCCCTTGTAATTACTTTTATATAGTGTAATTAATAGTTTAGAACCTTCCTAGACCCTTAGGCTACCCGTGGGAGGAAGTTGGAACTAGTTTGGTTGAGTTTAGAGACTTTAACACAAGGTTTTGTGTCAATTTCGGGTGGAATCCGAATTTGGCCCAATTTTGGGTGATGCCCTAGGTTAGACGGACCTAGGTAGACGTACTCGGGTGTCTTGAGGGTTAGTGCATGTCTCCGTTCGGACACGTGAAGTCGTGTCGCGGAGAAATGGGCGTTTCGGGCGTTTTTGGGATTTTCGTCGTCGCCGGTTCTAAGTGCGTGCGCGTTTTCGTCACGGGCCTAGAATCAATGGGGTAGCATTTTTTCTAGGATTTAGACATCGTTTAGAATCCATGGGTAAATTTTGGGCCGATTTTGAGTTGGTTTGGTGTGCGTTTCAGGAGGTTTTCCGAACCGCACACCGCGTGTTCGTCGAAATGACCGAACGGCCATTTCGGCGTGGTTTTCTAGTTTCGGGCTTGTGCGCGCGTTGGGTTAGCATCGGGGAGTGTGTGCTAGAATTCTCGGACTATATTTTATATATTTATTGGTGTTT
>JAYESA010000013.1:38352822-38355322 GCA_036927795.1 Iris macrosiphon | reverse complement strand
TGACTGGTATTTCTGGATTCATTTACTTGCGAAACGTACATTTCATGTTTCTGGCCTCTATTCTGGAATCACTACAGGCATCACCTACAGGCATCACTTATGTTTCTGGATGGACTCATCTTGATTTATGTGTCGGGTCTTGGATTCACTTGTACTAGTTGGGGCGGGAAAATACTCGAGTAGACATGTAAATATTCCTATCTGGAATCATCAGGAATCACTCCCTCTGGTCTAATCTGGAATGATAGCAGCCGCGCACCCAGTGCGCGATGAGCCGTACTTACCCCTAGCCGTTTTTATGTCGAAACAAGTATTTCAAAGACACCGAGTTCATTCTTTATAGTCTGGACTCACTTGCATTTCTTGCTGGTCTCACTTACATGTTTCTGGACTTGACTCACTACATGTATTTCATGCTGGACTCACTACACGTTCATGTGCACATACTTACTCTTAGTGTAGATTTCTTGTATCTTGCAGTCATTACTGTCTTGCTTCTGATATTCATGCATCTTTACCTTTATGCACCAGTGATATGTATATTTCTTTGTTCCATACTTTATTTTATTCTTCTTGCTACTTGCTATAACTGTTTTATAGTTTTTATCATTTAAACGGAACTGCTGTTAGAGATGTACTTGCTCCAGTCCTGCCTGGACATATTTTTCCAGAGTATCCGGAGGAGTGGTGTCCAAGACCTGAGCTTGTCGATGGTGCAGACAGGGACCCTCTAGTTTAGGAGTGATTTCCGGGTTGGTAGCCGGGATCACTAGGACCTTGTTATTATTTTTATTAGCTTTTAGTACCGGATTTGTCTCCGGTTTTGGATTGAGACCTTGTTTGTATATTATTTTGGATGATGTATTATTATTATTGATGTTGTGGTGGTTGTAGTAGTTGTTGGTTAGACTTCATAGCTGTTAGTTTTCTGTGTTATCTTATCGTGCTTAGATTCGTGATTGAGTACTTGATTATCATTATGATATTGCTCCTCTGTTTGGAGTTGAGATCTTGACAGGTTATATATTGATTGCGTGAGATTGTTAGCTAGATAGTTGACCTAGATAGCGTTCTACCGCCGATGCTGCGGCGTAAGCTGGACGTACCCACGACTCATGCCCAATTTTTTGGGTGCGGGTCGTGACACGTTTTTGGTGGTGGCCCATGCAGGTCTCGATTCGCAATTAGTGCGATGTCGTGGTGGTACAATAACTTAGTTGTACTGCTGCGAGCCTGCTATAGGATATAAGATCTAGGATGAGAGTGTACTCAATCACGACTAGGAACAATTCCAATCTAATTATTCTGAAATTGTTTTCTTTTGAAATATTACCGTCATTCTTTGATGATATCGTATCTTGCACCGTATTGACTTCTTTTGATCTGTGTTCAGGATGCCTCCGAAGACACGATCTCATCGTACCGCCCCAGTAGTTGCCATTGAGAGGTCTGCTACCTCTCGTCCAGCTCATATTCAGGCAGCTGCTACCGCTCCACTCGCCACTCCTGCGGTTGAGGGAGCATCTGTTTCTCTCGGGGATCCTCCTTCACCTGTCGATCCGAGGACTACCCCAGTCGTTCCGGTGGTTCCTCCACCACTTCCAGCACCAGTAGATGCCGCGCAGTTGTTTGCATTCTTCAGGAAGATGATGGACGCGCAGTACCGTCAGGTGGATGTGATGAGGCTGGGCATTGAGAACGCCCACCAGGTGGCCATGACGGCAGTGGACAGGGTGGCTCAGATCCAGCCACAGACAGATCAGGCACAACATCCGAGGCCGGGCAGTATCATTAACTTTCAGAGGATGCAGCCCAAGGAGTTCCGTGGTACAGAAGGGATCCTGTACGCTAATGACTAGATAGAGCAGATAGAGGGGATTTTCAGGCTGGCACAGATTCCAGACAGCATGCAGATAGAGGCAGCGGGCAGTCAGATGTTCGACCTTGCTTTGACGTGGTATCGTACAGATACGAGGATCGCGGCACCAGGGCTTACTTGGGAGGCTTTCAAGAGGCTTTTTAAGGAGAAGTTTTTCCCAGATGTGGCGCTCAGTGCTTTGGAGAGCCAGTTCGAGGCACTCGTCCAAGGGAGCATGACGGTGGACGAGTACGCAGCGGAGTTCTGCCGTCTGGGCAGATTTGTAGATGGCTTGAGTGAGACAGCAAAGGCGAGAAAGTTTCACAAGGGCTTGGTCATGGCGGTCAAGTCTTTGACCAGGAGCGACCGCGAGGCAACTTTTGAGCAGATAGTAGGAGATGCTCAGAGGGCAGAGGATGACTTGGAGCTCAAGTCCAAGAGAGACAGGGATGATTCAGGTAGTGCGAGTGGTAGTGCGGGACCGGCTAAGCGTCCCTATGTGCAGAAGGCAGCGCAGCAGGGTCAGGATCAGAGGGTGCCCACTTGTGCCTACTACAGGAAGAAAGGACACATTTGGGATGTTTGTAGGAGGAGGCTGAAGGTGTGTTTGTTTTGTGGATCCGCTGCTCACCAGATGCGAGA